>CM019696.1:14110046-14475011 GCA_009760885.1 Achatina immaculata
AAAAACATAGAGAGATATTGATTAGATGAGGTGTTGCAGAGGACTGGCTCGTAAACAACATCAAGATTAGAAAGCTGAGACACTTCGGCCACATCAAGAGACACAACGGTTTGGAGAGGTTGGTAGTAGAAGGCGTACTGCCCGGCAAAAGAGACAAAAAAGAGCAAAGGGACGACATGGCCTGACAACATTCAGGACAACAGGGGATGTCTAAATGTGTCCTTGCAAGACGCCGGTCAGCTCGGCAAGACAGCATTTCATTTAGGGAGGGTATGAGAGGGACAACGTTCTTTAAATGAACGACACGTCACATGAAGAAGCTGGGATCTGACAGACGGGCATCGCTTGTCAGAAAATTAAACAAATGCCCGGGATGTGTCTCGGACTCTGAGACTAAATCTCCCTCAGGAAGTTAGATGGTTACGCCCGAATGAACTAACGAGTTCAGTGAAGAATCTACAGAACTGCTTCTGTCTGTAGGCCTTTCCCATCCCCGGCAGTGCTACTCTCATAGCCCTGACGTTAAAAATTTAAGTTAATTTTATGTTGTTTTACGCCTGTTTGCTGGAACATAACCAGAGCTTTGAAAGTTAACTAGGAGAAGGAACACCCTTGGATAACGACTAAATTTTGACCCGTATATGTAACACATGGACATGAAAGAACACACTAAATACAGAAAGTTCGCTAGAGAAGACTGCATTACTCCAATCATCTCATTACATTTTCTTTTTCTATATTCCTCACATTTTACATTTCATTTCCTTTCCTGTCGAGGTAAATCAGATTTTCCCACTGCTGGCCCTAGCTGCAAGACAAATTGAAAACGTGTTTCTCAGAATTAACATTATATCTTTGGATTATAAAATTATCTTCAGGTTCAAAATTTATTTTGTTTTCCTGCTTGCTGTTTTTTTTAATTAATATTTTCTCTTTCAGTAATTACATTTTTTTTTGGTTCTAAAGACCGTGGATTGTGGAATTACTCCTTCAATTTCGAAGTTGCGATATGTTTTATATCCTTGGATTATGAAGTCCAGATCTGTCCACAAATTACTTAATTCTGTTTGTCGCATTGCTTAAAGTACGTATCATTCGATATTTGGATTTTCTAATATTTGTTTACCCGTGTCACTCGTTTGGAGAATTCATTTTCCAGGGGTTTTTTCCCTCTTATCATGGAATTTTTTTTTTTCATGTTCCTGGATTATGATACCTCATTTCATGTACGGAATGTGGAATTCCACACCCATTCTCAGATTCTTTCTTTCTCTCGCTCATCCTTTGTTTGCCAATTCTTTTTTCTATTGTCCCCAAGATTAATGAAATCCTTTGCCTTTGTGAGCTGCAGTTCGAGACATTAAGCCAAATGTGTTCTCATTATTTTGTATTAATCTCCGTGCCTGGCTGCCGGAATTGAAGATCTGCCACTATTTACTGATAACTAGGGTGTCAAGCCGGTACAGAAATCAATTATCTGCTCTTGGCTGCTCGCGAGTAAGTCATTTAATTTGATCCCAACACGATCTCCCAGGACTGTCTCGCTCTCAGGACTGATTAATGCAGGGCAAGTACTCCGAGGCAACTGGTCTCTCCTGCTTCTGCCATGAACGTGTTGGAGGCTGTTGATTCTGTGAAGAGTCAGAGCGTATGACAAACAAAAGTGAGTAAACATCTTCTTGCTTCTCTATAATTATAACCGTTATAACTAACCTCCTCCTCCACGTGGTGGATACTGATGAGAAGCTCGACACCTGCAACAAAATCGAGCCGACCCCCCCCCCCTTTTTTTGCCCTCCACGACCCTCCTCCCCCATCCCCCCCCCCCCAAAAAAAAAAGCAGGTAGCCTTTCCTATACCCTGAGTCTTTTTAATATATCTTCGTAACAAACAGAACAGCATCGCCCTCACAGAAGTCCTCGTCAGATTCTGGGCAAAAGAGTTGATTGCTCGCGTCCACTGTAGCAGAATGGACGAATTAAAGCCGGTACCAGCCGAGGCGGAGAAGGGATATGGCCTGTGCGATGTCCCCCAAAAGTGCAACGATATACTCCTGTTTCTGGTGCTGGCGAAGTGTTCCTTTTCTAAAACTGTTGTTCACTATGTCAGAAGGTTCTCCCAGGTTCTATGCGTTACAAACAGGACTTCACATTGGCATCATACAATCTAGTAAAAGTCTGGCCATCAATATTAGCATCACATAATCCAGTAAAAGTCCGGCCATCAATATTAACATCATACAAGCCAGTAAAAGTCTGGACATCAGTATTAACATCATACAGTCCAGTAAAAGTACGGACATCAGTATTAACATCATACAAGCCAGTAAAAGTCTGGACATCAATATTAACATCATACAGTCCAGTAAAAGTCCGGACATCAATATTAACATCATACAAGCCAGTAAAAGTCTGGACATCAATATTAACATCATACAGTCCAGTAAAAGTCCGGACATCAATATTAACATCATACAAGCCAGTAAAAGTCTGGACATCAATATTAACATCATACAGTCCAGTAAAAGCCCGGCCATCAATATTAACATCGGAAATTGATTGAATGTAAACGCTCAGCAATGGTTCATGAATCAAGAATGATGAAGGAAGAATCTAATCAATAGATTATACACCACTCTTCTTGTCTAATTCTGTACCTGAAATGCGGAAATCACAATAATTCATTATACGATGATCATTTTAAAAAAATAAAGGCAATATATATATATATATATATATATATATAGATAGATAGGTTAAGTGAATTATGGAATTATGGAATTCTTACAGCACAGCCATAATCACAGCAGCAAAAGCAAGCACTGGACTGGAAAAAAAAACATATAGAAAAGCATGGATAACAGAAAACACATGGAAGTACATACATGAAAGACGACCAGCTAAATTAGACATGTTGAATGTATAAGACCTACAAAGAAATAGACAAGAAAGTAAAAAGTTCAGCTAGAAGCGATAAAAGAGAATACATAGACAATATGGCGAAAGAGCAGAGAATGCAGCAAAAACAGGACACAACAAAACTTTATATAACATACAAAAGAGGCTGACAGATACTATTATATCTAAAGGAAGACCAATCCTTAACAAAACTGGAACCCTATTAACATCAAGTAAAGACCAAAAGCAAAGTTGGGCTGAACACTTCCAAGAAATACTTAATCGACCACACCCAAAAGAATTGATAAACCTTGAAACCGACTTACCAACCCCACAACTAAATGTCAACCTAGATGAAATTAAATTGCATGAAATTGAAACAGCAGTGAATTCAATGGCTAACAACAAAGCTGCAGGTGAAGATGAAATAACACCTGAAATGTTAAAAGCTATCAATAGTGACAACATGAGACAACTAAGAGAATGTTTAACAAGATTTGGAAACAAGAAAAGGCCCCTTCTAAATGGAAAAAAGGAATCATTGTTAAAACATCAAAAAAGCCAACCTTAGTGACTGTAACAATTGGAGAGGAGTAACCTTAGTATCAGTTGTGTCAAAAGTATTTTGCAAGGTCATTTTGAATAGACTTAAAGATATACTGGATACTGCAATGAGAGAAAAACAAGCAGGAATTCGAAAAGGGAGAAGTTGTCTCAACCGGATCTTTACTCTAAGAATAATACTTGAAGAACACATTGAAAAGCAGAAACCATTAATACTGAACTTCATAGACTTTAAAAAAGGCATTTGATAGCATACACAAAGATTCATTATAGATAATGTTAAGTCTATATGAATACCATCTAAAATTGTTAATATCATTAAGGACTTCTACAATGGATATGTTTGTGTAGTCAAAACAGAAGAAGAGACGAGTGAATGGTTCCAGATTGAAACAGGCGTGAAACAAGGATGTATACTGTCTCCTTTGCTTTTTGGAATTACAATAGACCTCATAATAAAAACCTGCTGCACAGGTAACACAGGTATTGACTGGGTACATGGGACCCAACTAGAAGATCTTGATTTTGCTGATGACATAACTCTTATCAGTAATAATGTGAATTCCATGCAAGAAAAAACAGATAGCCTGTCTTCACTGGCTAGCAAAATAGGACTTGAAATTAACAAGGACAAAACAAAAATAATGAAACTTCCCATTAATCAAAATGAAAAAATACACGTAAAAGGGACAAATGTTGAAGAAGTCAATCAATTTGCATACATTGGCAGCTACATAGACCAGGATGGTGACACCAGAAAGGAAGTTAGAATTAGAATTGCAAAAGCAGCATTGATCTTCAAGAATCTTGAGAACATATGGAATTCAAAAGTTATAAGCACAAAAACCAAGTTAAGACTATTTAATTCAAATGTAATATCCACATTCATTTATGCATGCCAAAGCTGGAAAACAACTAAAGAAACAGAGAAGAAATTAAACTCTTTTGAAAACAAATGCCTAAGGAAAATAATTGGCATCAAGTGGAACGAATTCAAGAACAATGCAGAGATAAGACAGATGACTGAACAACAACCAGTCTCATGGGTGACCAGGAAAAGGAAATGGACATATGTTGTCACGTTACAGACGTGCACTACTTATACATGTATCGTGCATTTGTCTATTATTCTGTGACTGCTAGTTACAGACACGGCAATACTTATAAAGATTGTATTACTTTCATGAAACTTCTTCTATAGAAATACTAACAAGGACAATGCAGAGCGAACAGTGAGAAGAATAAGTTCAGTGTGAATAACATAAACTCACACTTTATTAACGGGAAAAAAGAGTGATGATAGGTGAAGGTGAGAGGCAACTGATAACGTTATACAAAGTTTCTGGCTAATCCACTTTCCGGCAAGAAGTAGTTTGCCAAATGGAAAGGGAGAAAACCCAACTCTCACACTACATAAAACCAACAAGCACACCAATAAAAATGTAGTGCAACATAAGAGTACACACTTACTTCATCAAAAAGGATCACTGAAAATCTGTAGACCAAAATTCTATAGAAGATCTCAAAAAGGAACTAATTATACATTTTCAACTCATCTTGCCTAATACATTCACAACCGAGACTTAATACAAACTGATTCTAATCTCATAAACATAATTCATCCTATCTATCCCTCCCAAATCTCGTCCTCTCACTCTTTAAATATGTGCTAATATTCCCTAAATCTTCCCGAAGTTTCTATCCCGAGAACCACTCAGAATCACACAGTCTTGTCTGATCTTTACGACCTAAACTCACTGGACATTCCGAAAAGAACTTTTCTGTTACTAACATGTCAAGGATAAGTTCATAAAAATCTCGTGGAATTTAGTGCCTCAACCTTGACCTTTCAAATGAACTCTTGTACAACAAAAATACCAAGGGCTTTAAATCAAATGGTCACAATATTAAACTACCCCGGATTATATCCCATTTATGAGAATCCAACCATCGTAACAGTAAATTTTCCAATATACTGTTATAACGTGATGAGAAGAAATGACCAGAGAATCCCCCAAAAAAAACAAGCTATCAGTTGGAACACAGCAGGCCGAAGAAAAAGAGGCAGACCACGTGAAACTGTAAAGAGGACATTGTTAAGAGAAACCAAATTAATAGGCATAAAATCCCTTGACGAGGTTGAAAAGCTCGCCGAAAACATGATAAATTGGCGAATTACCTTGCGAGCCCTATGTGATGGTTAACGGCACGAGAGGGATATTATATATATACATATATAACGCTATCATGAAGTAGAACGTCTAGAGACAAAAGCTCTCTGTTACAGTTTCGTATTTGCTGACTTTAACTCCTCCAACAATGTACTGTAACGGGCACTATTCATAGTCTCACCCTTTCCATGATAATGCTTCAAAATCTGTTCATTCATGTCTCAGAAAAGAGTGAAGGGGATCTTAGTGATGGATGGTTGAGACTTGAACTTCTTCTGCTTGACTGGATGATGCAGAATAAGGGAGATGACAACGACTTGGCCTTGGTCACTTTTGAAGTCAGAATAATGCCCTTGTCGGGCCAGGTCAGCAGTTAATTTAAACGGCGTTATGATTGGTTATTTTTTGTCTAGCTCAGGCGTTTTTTTTTTCACGTGGTCTCGGGAAATAAGTTTGCGAGCTGTTGTTGGGAAACAAAAAGATGTGCTATATTTGTCTAGAGTTTTTTGTTTTTTTTTGTCAGTTAGGGTGAATGCTAACTAATAATGGAGACACAATGAGGGAAATTAAAAGGAGGACATTTATCGCTCTTCAGAAAGTAAAACTAAAGAAGCTGTGAAGAGGAACAGACAGAACTACAAAAATAAATCGCAACATATGCCTGTGAGACCTGGACACTTAACAAAATAGCTGAGAAACACATAATAATTAGTGTATAAGTATACAACTATAAACGAAGCACTGCAGTAAAGCTGTGATACCAGAATGTATAAAATAAATAAATAAATAATAAAAATTTTAAAAAAATTTTTTTTTAATTTTTTTAAAAGAGTACTTAGCTGTAAATTGCAAGGTGTGGCTTGTCCGGCGGTGTGTGTCAGGAATGGATCTAGTGGGACGTGGAGTCTGTTTAAATAGAGACCTGTGACATGTGGTCAGTGGGTTGTAACTGGGGGTGGTGGATGGGGAACCGGGGAGGGGCCCACTGATAGTCACACCTATTTGCTTTACACCTCTTCCCATCCTGAAGCCTGTAAGAACTCCATCCCATATTCCCAACTCCTCCGTCTTCGCCGCATATGTCAAGATAATTTGGACTTTTTAGATCAGTCCAACAAGTTATTAGAATTTTTCCGTCATCGCCACTACCCAGAAAAGGTCCTTCGTAAAGCCTTCGACCGTATCCAACTAGTGAGCCGCAAAGAAGTATTCAGGAAAAAGCCTGTTACTCCATCTGACAGAGTTAAGTTAGTACTGCCTTTCCACCCGCACGGTCAGATGGTTAAGAAAATTCTTTTTCGTCATCTGCCGATAATCCAACTCGACTCCGACACTCGTGACATTTTCTCTGATCCACCCCTATTGGCATACAAACGTGAGCCAAACCTTAAGGACATCCTCGTCCACAGCTACTTGAAACAGAGCCTTACATATGTTGGCACCAGAAAATGTAACTGCCCCCGCTGCGTTACCTGCCCTGTAGTTTGGGAAACAAAAACAACCACCTTTCCCAAAACTATCCTCACTCTTCATGAGGGATTCACATGCGAGTCCCGAAATGTGATATATGTCATCGTTTGCAAAAGATGCAGGATAACATATATTGGTGAGACTGGCCTCAGATTAGGGGACCGCATGCAAAAACATCTGTACGACATCACCCAGCATGCTTCGAAACCAGGCCTAAATCATTTCAATGGCCCCAACCACAGAGGCAAATCTGATTTTCTGGTAACAGCCATTCAACAATGTCACGCAGATGACACAAGCCGCCTGGCACTTGAGAACCGCTGCATTCAAAATTATGGGACGCTGGAACCACATGGGTTAAACTCGCTGTTTAGTTACACGTAACATCATCTTCTTCAATCATTATAGTACCTCTCCACTAAATCCACCCCTTCTTACTTTTCAAACTTCCTCACAGCATCACTCTGCAACCCCGCTTACTTTTCAAACTTCCTCATAGTATCACTCTGTAACCCCACTATTTTCTCTGCAACCCCTCTTCTCTGTAACATTCTCTTCCCCAATCATCTGTTTCAATTTCTCCTAGCTAGGTCGGTATTGCGTCACTCTCTCTCTCCTCCCCGGTTCCTCATCCACCACCCCCAGTTACAACCCACTGACCACATGTCACAGGTCTCTATTTAAACAGACTCCACGTCCCACTAGATCCATTCCTGACACACACCGCCGGACAAGCCACACCTTGCAATTTACAGCTAAGTACTCTTTAAAGAAAACATTAAAAAAATTTTTTTTTTAATTTTTATTATTATTTATTTATTTTTTAATAGTATTAATGTGAATCTATACTTTATCTTCTTTCTCTATTTCTTCGTCCTGTATGTTTTTGTATGATTAAGGCTCACGCCGAAACGTCACAACTTTTTAATCGTTAAGTAATAAAGCTGCTCCTACTTTTTTCCTATTTTATACATTCTGAGAAACACATAAATGCCTTTGAATGTAAATGCTACAGAAGAGTTCTTCAAATATCATGGACACAAAAAAGAACAAATATATCTATACTACAAGAACTTAATATTGAAAAAGGCTGGCTAGTAAAGAGGATTAAACAGAGAAAACTTAAATATTTTGGACACATTAAACGTCATGATAATCTAGAGAAAATCGTCTTGGAAGGGTACATAATGGGAAAAAGAAAGAGAGGAAGACCAAGGCGAAGATGGCTGCAAGGCATCGTTGATGATCTGCAAATGGATGCATCAGCAGCAGGCTATCTTGCTTACAACCGAGAGGCCTACATGAGAACTGTTAGGGAGGCAAAGTTCCGCAAGGGACATGCAAGTGAATGAACGAATGAATGAATGAATGAGAGTGATTGTACTGTTAGTTAGAATGTAGTTTAGATGTCTGCTTGTTGCTGTCCTCTTAGGACAAATCAACAAGAGCTTTGTTAGACTTACTGTGGTGTGAAGTTTTTGGTTTTGATGGAATTATTGACTTTGAGGTTAGTATGACTTTTGAGTACGTGTTTATTTCAAAAGTGAAAATTACCTTCGCCGGAAAGTTTTTCATTACTCGTTTCCATCGTCATCTGTCTTTTTTTCCATTTTAAACTTGTTGATTGGAAACTGAACCACAGATTTAGGCTGTTGAGCCAGATCGTTTGCTGTGTTAGTGCTTTTGAATGACTTCTTGGAATGTTGGAAGATCTGTGACTGATCAGTCATGTACGTTACCTTCTTTTGTAAAAAAGCTGTGGAGTTTCTCACCTGGCTTGAAAGTTGTTACTGAGTGTTTAACAAAGTAATGGTTCTTTGTCAGTAGTTGTTAACTGAGTTGCCCTATGGTTTGTTTGGTGGCTACACTGTAATATCGGCGTCTTCATACTACTTTATGGAAATGATTGTAGTCCGCCCGTCCATAAACGTTTATTCCCACTCGTGCACTTTTCCCTCACTAGTGCACGCATCCCCACAGTCTTGTAGCACTCTCCCTTGTACTTCATGAGACTTAAAACCCTCTGACCACTAACTTCTGATGGCCTCTTCTTGCTCCTCTATGGCGCAAAACTAAAGGCTCCGCCATGTTAAATATGGCGCCCTTCCGATTAAGCGTTCTACTCTGTCTATCGGACAGCGTCAGTATCTCCACTCTATCTATCGGACAGCATCAGTATCTCCACTCCATCTATCGGACAGCGTCAGTATCTCCACTCCATCTATCGGACAGCGTCAATATCTCCATTCCATCTATCGGACAGCATCAGTATCTCCACTCCATCTATCGGACAGTGTCAATATCTCCACTCCATCTGTCGGACGGTGTCAATATCTCCATTCCATCTATCGGACAGTGTCAATATCTCCACTCCATCTATCGGACAGTGTCAATATCTCCACTCCATCTGTCGGACGGTGTCATTATCTTCAGTAACAGCGTATCTTCCATACACGAAGTTTGATATGCCCGGGAAGTTTCCTTGGTCAGATATTGTCATATTACCGTTTCTTTTTTTTTTTTAAATGACCCTCGCACATTGTCAAGGGAGAGTAACACCTGTTGTGATATTCAACTGCAGAGAAATGGGTACCCAAATTCTTCTGGAGTTGGGGAAGGAAAGGCGGCCAGGCGTGATACTGACCGTATCACCCTCTAAGTGTGCTGACAGGTCAAGGAAAATATGGGCACTAACACCATATCTCTATGTGCCTCTAAGGCATGACAGGATTACCTTTACCTTTTATACCTGACCGTGATTCTTATCTTCCATACACGAAGTTTGAAATGCCGTTTCAGCCGGAGAAAGTCTTCTTGTTGTCCACACTTCAAATTATTCATGGACATTAGCGACAGTTCTCTTCTGCTATCACTTCAGCTCATCACCACCCTGGTCTTCTGTGAGATTCCACTGACCTTGGGTCAGAGCTTCCCGTCATTGCCAGTTCCCGCGGTTTTTTTAGTCGCGTCTTGAAGTCTTGAAGTCTGTGTCATCGTGCCCTTCAGATGTCTCTCCACAAATCATCTCCTCACGTCTGCCCTCATCTAACGGATCTGCACAACTTCCGTACTCTTCTGTTTTTAAACTCACGTTCAGTCTCGGCGCTATTTTCCCGAACTCGAGAGGCCTACAGGAGAGAGCACAGTTCCGCAAGGAAAATGCAAATGACTGACTAACTGACTGAAACCGGACTCAAAAGGGGAATTCCCGAGGGCTGGTAATATACGCGAACATCAACCATAATAAACTATTTATCTTTGCTTTATATACTCTCATTCCATGACATCGAGCCTCAACTTCCGCTATTATCCCGGTTTTTGTTTCTGTTTAAGCTAAGAAAGGGAGTAGGATTTGATCAGTAGATTTCTTTCTGTGAGAGAAGTTTTGTGAAGTGAAGCAAAAACTACTTCTACCCACCTCCACCCACTCTCTACCCTTTTACTGTAAGAGGTTGGTTATTCTGTTTTCATCCTTTATGAGCCCTCCTTTATTTATATAATAAATAAATAAGGAAAGCTTTACCCCAACTGTAGGACAAAAGAACCCGTCAACTATCTATCCAATCTACAATCAGTCTCATCAGTCAACAATCACTAATTCTCTTTCCTTCCCCCGTCTATCTATCTATCTATCTATCTATCTATCTATCTATCTATCTATCTATCTATCTATCTATCTATCTATCTATCTATCTATCTATCTATCTATCTATCTATCTATCTATCTATCCGTCCGTCCGTCCGTCAAATCTTTTCTCTATCAGTGAACGTGTCAGATGGGAGTATACAGCCAGAGACATGAGGTAGGAATCAGTAGCATGACCTGATGTGATGAAACTTGCCTGAGATTTTCCCTTACATTTTTAATATTCACGCGCCGGTGAACTTCGACGACAGAATTGTTGCCTAGCCGCTAAATTACCCCAGGACTAGACTAATTACACCTCCCCCCCCCCCACCTCCTTGTTTAAAGGCTGCGTCGGTATAGCATTACAGAGCTAATTTATTGTACATAAGATTGTATAAAATCCGGTACTCAGGCAGTAAAAATAAAGTTGCATTTGTACTTTGACTAGTATGGTGAGCAAGAATTTTGTTTTTAAAATTCTGCAACTTCTACAACTATTATGTGCTAGTGTCCGTCTCAGTGCTCCACTGCGGGGGGCGACTGAGTTTAGCATTTTTATACAAATACTTGTCTCGGAGACCTGGCTTGAGGCTACCGCCTGACAAACATAGAAAATTATGCTATTAGTTAATGTTAAAAAAATAATTTAAAGATAACTGATGACTATCTTATTTTCTGTTATTAAAATTGTCGCGGATTTTATAATATCATGATGAAATCTAATATCTCCAGTGTTTTGTAAACTTACTTATTTATGAAAATATCTGGTTCCCCTAACAGATTAATAGTACAACCTCATTGGTTCAGACGGAGCCAATCAAGGTCGCCCATTTAATTATGACCCAAATAGAACCTATTTAAAGCGGGCGCTCACAAGGGACCGAGAAGACGTGACGTAACTGTGAATGTGGGAGCCACAAATTCACTTTATCCCTTCTGTTGTGTAGTCTTTGCTAGCACGAGCCATCATCATGTTCCTCGCATGTGTAAATATGTGATACACGCACGAACCCTTTTTCAAAAAAAAAAAAAAAAGGCGCCAGTCTTCTTCTTCTTCTATCTCATTGGAACTACGGACTTGAAGTTATTTGCGGCAGATGAGGAGAAAATGTTGAGCCACAGTAATGGGTCGATTTTGGACCGGGTGATCCCGGATATTATTAGTCGTCAGCTATGAGTCATTGACTGTCATATCAGAGGGTGTCTTCGTGGGCTGCCAATTTTAAGGTTAAAAGCTGTCTCGTTTGTGTGCTATCATCCCATAGTCTTTCTCGCACACTGTAGGGGCGCTATATTAACGGCACGGGTTAGGTTTCGGTTTAGCGTATTTAACAGAACATTATTTTACTCTAACCCAAACTCTTAACGCTCTTCAAAAAGTAAAACAACTAAAGAATCTGTGGAGAGGAACAGACAGAAATACAAAAATAAGACTTTTAAGGGCATGCATCTTTCCCATCGCAACATATGTCTATGAGACCTGGACACTAAACAAAACAGCTGAGAAACACATAAATGCCTTTGAATATAAATGCTACAGAAGAATTCTTCAAATATTATGGGCACAAAAACGAACAAATTTATCCATACTACAAGAACTTAATATTGAAAAAAGGCTGGCTAGTAAAGAGGATTAAATAGAGAAAACTTAAATATTTTTGACACATTAAACGTCATGATAATCTAGAGAAGACCATCTTGGACTGAAACATAATGGGAAAAAGAAAGATAGGAAGACCAAGGCGAAGATGGCTACAAGACATCGTCGATAATCTGCAAATGGATGCATCAGCAGCAGGCCATCTTGCTTACAACCAAAAGGCCTACAGGAGAATTGTTAGGGAGGCGAAGTTCTACAAGGGACATGCATATGACTGACTGACCAAACTCTATAAATTGAGGAAAAACACAGAAGGAAAAAAAACGAACTGTCGGAAAAAAGAACAAAAAAGGAAACAGATGATGAAACAATATTATTTTTCCTCAAGTGTAACCTTTTCAGTTTACATTTACCGGGGGTGTGGAGGATATGTTGCCCTATGTAGACAAGGCAGTCTTAACGCATGGGCCCACCCTAGAGGCTTCAAGTGCATGGGCCCCAACCAGCCCATGGAAATCTATGTATGTGAATGTATACAGCGGGTGTGCTGTGCGCGCGTGGACGGAGGTGGCTTATTTTGTTATTTTATTATTACTTTGTCCAAGGGCCCATGATGCTGTTAAGACGGCCATGTATGTAGGTAGTCATCAACCCTAGTTATGGCTCTGTATGTAGGTAGTCATCAACCCTAGTTATGGCTCTGTATGTAGGTAGTCATCAACCCTAGTTATGGCTCTGTATGTAGGTAGTCATCAACCCTAGTTATGGCTCTGTATGTAGGTCGTCATCAACCCTAGTTATGGGTCAGTATATAGGCAGTCATCAACCCTAGTTATGGCTCTGTATGTAGGTAGTCATCAACCCTAGTTATGGCTCTGTATGTAGGTAGTCACCAACCCTAGTTATGGGTCAGTATATAGGCAGTCATCAGCCCTAGTTATGGGTCAGTATATAGGTCATCATCAACCCTAGTTATGGGTCAGTATATAGGTCGTCATCAACCCTAATTATGGCTCTGTATGTGTATGTTTACGTTTAGGAAAGCTGAGAGCGTGTGTATGAACAGTTGCATGTGGGGGGAGGGGGGAGGAATAAAGGGGAGGGGTGTTTACAAATTGTTACCTTATACAGGAAACTTTTTGTTTTGATGAACATGTTTTTCCCTCTTGCACCGTCGGCGGTGTTTACAATAAACTCTGTTTATCTTACGTACTCTGGGAAAGTTGAAGCATGGCTGACAGAAGTACGAGGGGCATTCAGGAAGTAATGCTCATCGTTGTTTTTTTTTCATCAAAAAATGAAGACAGAAGCATGAAATTTTGCACACTTTAAATATGGCGTGTGCCGATTGTGTGAACTAAATTACACCGCAATCTGCCAAATAATATGGCTTCCCTAACCGTTGAAATGAAGCGTGTTATCAACTTGCGGTATAAGCAGTGAATTGTGATAGAATTTCTTGTTGAAGGGAAGGAAACTGTTGTGAGCATTCACAAGCGTCTATGTGATGTGTATGGAAGTTTCGCAATCGACAGGAGTACAGTCAGTCGCTGGGTTCAGAGAATCAAAGAATCAATAAGTAGAGATAAGGAGTTGCATGATCGGCCGCGCTGTGGTCGTTCTGCCACACCCACCAAGGCAGAAATGTTGAAATGCACTGAGGGCACTATTCTTACTGATAGGCATTTCACTACTCAACAGCTGGCCTTAAAGTTGTCAGTCAGCAATGGTAGTGTAAATGCAATTTTAAAAGCTCTCGGCTTTTCTAAAGTTTTTTTTTTATAAGATGGGTTCCTCGAAGTCTCACAAAAGATCATCGATTGCAAAAGAAAGCAATTTCTTCTGAATTGTTGGAGCGTTTCAATGCTGAGGGAGAGAACTTTTTGGCTAAGATCGTAACAGGTTACGAAATCTGGGAACATCATTTTGAACCTGAGAGAAAAAGACAGTCAGTGGAGTGGCATCATCCGCAATCACCACGAAGAAAGAAATTCAAGACAACTCCTTCAGCTGAAAAGGCCATGATTACTGTCTTTTGGGACAATGAAGGTGTGATTCGTGTGGATGTTATGCCAAATGGAGAGACAATCAATTCGCAAGCTTACATTAAGACACTGAAAAAAACTCAATCAACGTTTTCACAGAGTTCGGCCGCACAAGAATCCAGCAGACCTGCTTCTCCTTCAAGACAATGCGCGCCCTCACACAAGTCTGGCAACACGGGAAGCAATCACCAAATTGGGTTGGACTGTACTACCCCATCCACACTATAGTCCCGATTTGGCAACCTCTGATTTCCATCTGTTTGATCCACTTAAAGATGCACACTGAGGGGTAAGATTTGAAGATGACGAAGGAGTGATTCATGCAGCGAAGAAATGGCTGCATAATCAAGAGAAAATCTGGTACGGGCTAAGAATACATGCACCTGTTTCGCGCTGGCGTAAAGCCGTACAAGTTGATGGGGATTATATTGAATAATACCGATGTTTACAAGACATATTCATTTATATTGTGCATACATTTCATGTTTTTAAATAAACAGCTACTGAGAAAAACGATGACGTGGATTACTTTCTGAACTCCCCTCGTAATCTTCGAAACACATGTTCCAGTGTGAAGTATACGCAAAATTGTAGAGTGAGTCAGTTAGGGTTTATAAAAAGCAGTATAGAAACCTGGACGAGCATGGAGTATTTCATTGATTTCTGACAATTTGTTACACGGAAACTATGCTAGGTACAGACTTTATTCGTGTACTTTACAACGTGCTGGTTTTGTTGCCCAGAGAATATCTAAACTATACTCAGCACAGCTTGTTGTCCAGAGAATGCCTGAAGTATAATCAACACATTTTGTTGTTCAGAGAATGCCTAAACTATACTCAGCACGGTTTGTTGCCCAGAGAATGCTTAAACTATACTCAGCACGGTTTGTTGCCCAGAGAATGCCTAAACTATACTCAGCACGGTTTGTTGCCCAGAGAATGTATAAACTATACTCAGCACGGTTTGTTGCCCAGAGAATGGATAAACTATACTCAGCACGGTTTGTTGCCCAGAGAATGGATAAACTATACTCAGCACGGTTTGTTGCCCAGAGAATGTATAAACTATACTCAGCACGGTTTGTTGCCCAGAGAATGGATAAACTATACTCAGCACGGTTTGTTGCCCAGAGAATGGATAAACTATACTCAGCACGGTTTGTTGCCCAGAGAATGTATAAACTATACTCAGCACGGTTTGTTGCCCAGAGAATGGATAAACTATACTCAGCACGGTTTGTTGCCCAGAGAATGGATAAACTATACTCAGCACGGTTTGTTGCCCAGAGAATGGATAAACAATACTCGGTTTCCTGCCATGTGCTCCAGCTTCTCTTTACTTGCTGCCCCTGAACCGTCCGTCATCCTTGGCTTCAAGATTTGACTATCAGGAACTGGTGGACTGAGTACATTGTTCTGAGTATCTTACATCTTACATCCTTCCTGTGCCGTTAAATGTCACATAGGGCTCGCATGGCAGTTCACCATGTTTTCCTGTCCTCGGCGAAGGTTTCAGCCTCATCAATGGATTTTATGCCTGTTAGTTTGGCCTCTATTAACAGTGTCCTCTTTAGAGTTTCACGTAGCCGACCGCTTATTCATCGGCCTGTTGTGTTCCATTTGATAACTTGTTTTCGGATTCTCTGATTGTTTCTTCTGATCACGTGACCGATATATGTCCGTCTCCTTTTTTCTAATCACCCATGAGACAGGTTGTTGTTTGCTCATCTGCCTTATCTCTGCGTCGTTCTTGAATTCGTTCCGCCTTATACTGAATATATTTCTTATGCATTTTCTTTCAAAAGAGTCTAATTTGTTGCCTATTTCTTTAGTTGTTTTCCAGTTTTCGCATGCATAAATGAGGGTGGATATTACATTTGAAGTGAATAATCTTAACTTGGTTTTTGTGCTTATAACTTTTGAGTGCCATATGTTCTCAGATTCTTGAAGGTCTATGCTGCTTTTGCAATTCTAATTCTAACTTCTTTCTGATGTCGCCATCCTGGTCTATGTAGCTGCCAAGGTATGCAAATTGGTTGACTTCTTGAACAGCTGTCCCTTTTACGTATATTTTTCCTGTTTGATTAATAGGAATTTTCATTATTTTTATTTTGTCCTTGTTAATTTCAAGTCCTATTTTGCTATTCAGTGAAGACAGGATATCTGTTTTTTTCTTGTATTGATTTCACATTGTCATTGATAAGAGTTATGTCATCAGCAAAATCAAGATCTTCTAATTGGGTCCCATGTGCCCAATAAATGCCCGTTTTACCTGTGCAGCATTTTTTTTTCACTAGGAAGTCTATGGCAATTCCAAAAAGCATGGGAGATAATACACATCCTTGTTTCACGCCTGTTTCAATCTGGCACCATTCACTCATTCCTTCGTCTGTGTCCTGAGTATATCCTAATTAATTTTTTTCTAAAGTCAAGAATGGTTATGTCCCCTGAAAGTGGTGGACCTGATGTTGGACAATCCCTTCCAGTTTACAAACGTACTGAGCTTACTCGTTCATAAACGCCATCTTGATGACGATGAATGCAGTGCTGCCGGCACCTAAGACAAAAGAAATTAAGATTCGGCCTATGTCAGGCCTGTATAACAGAAGACCCTTGAGGCCTTTTCTGCTGCGCGAGTTGCTTTTTTTTATGAAAATATAATTTGTGTAATTAACGAAAAGACGTTGAAGTGCTTGTAAAAACATTTTTTGAGACGTGAAAAGTTCATTAGAACCAGTCGGTTCAATTTTGTTTCATAACTGTCAGTGTTTCTCGCTTTTGTGTACTTTGACAAAAACTGGTTGATTTGGATGTCGCTCACTTCTCGTTTTTTCACATGCGGTTGCAGCACCTGGGACCAAAGAAGTTGGGCGCTCCAGGCCTGCCCCCACAGCGTTCATGTTATCTCTCTAGCATAGTTTTTAAGATGTGATGTTTCTTAATCAGGGAAGGACTTTCTGGTCACCCGGTATTTTTCAACTGAGAATAAACATCATTCTCTTCAACTCTCTCTCTCTCCTTCTCTTTCTTTCTCCTTCTCTCTCTCTTCTTTTCTTTCTCTCTCTTTCTCCTTCCTTCTCTCGTTGCCTTGAAAGAACAATGTGACTATTTCTTTATTTCATGTCACTCAGATTCGTCTTCCTACGGTTTGATAAATCGTCTCACGTTTGTTTATATTTGTCATATTGTAAGATCTTGTTGCGTCGCGGAATAAGTTTATACATAAATAAGGCTAATACGAGCCTGAAATAAGTACCTGGATCCAGATGAGGGGTGGATCGTCTTGATTTCTTAAATTCTCGACGAGGACAAAAGAAACTGGCGTCAAATATGCTCCATCATCTTTAGAAATACGTCGAGCCCTACTCCGGAAAGCAGGTTGAAAACAGTTCCACGAAGAAGAAGAAGAAGAAGAAAGAAATCTGCCTCACCCGATGTTGGTCTGCACTGATAACTGCACCATCTAGCACAGTCATCTGCCTTTTTTTTTCTATTTTCACCCATTGAACTTCAGTATCCTGGGAAGAATTTATGGACCGGTAAGAGACCCTATCATGCAACAATGGAGGACAAGAAATAGCAAAATAAAAGCCACACGTTGTTTAACTCTCCGCTGACAACAGCCATTATGACAAGCAACAGACTGAGGTGTTTCGGGGAACTAAAGAATGAATGAATGAATGAATGATCTTTATTTTTAAAGGATAAAGAGTGGGCACGCCCTTCAGAATGGAGTGGGAAACATGAACAAAGATGGCCTATCAAGAAGTGATCAAAGGGGAAGACCAATATTCAGATCTAGACAACGATGTCGAGACAACCTAGACAAGAAATAGGCGCCCTTGGAATTGACACTTGGCAAGAAAAAGATCAAGAACAGAGAGGAATGGAGAAGTGTCATATCTGCAGTAATGAATCTGAATGGCTGGGACAAACTGCTGAATTTAGCAATTGCTCAAAGAAGAACTTCATTTTTCATGTTCGGTATTCCAGACTGGTAACTTTCACGCTTTCTTACAGTGACAGATTTGCCACAGAAAATCAACGAGGCGTGCACGCTATAAAGTGATAAATCGTGTATGGTTAACCTACAAAAAAATACAAAACATTTTAATTTTGGACTTGAGAGAAAGGGACAACAGTAGAAGAGTGGTCAAGAACTCGAACGACGGACTCTGCTAAGACTGAGCAGAAATCAAGAAAGGATAACTCATCCGTCTCATATCTTACTTGCAGTAACAGCCTGCACAAAAATTATCCAGTTAAAAACAAGACCGAACGTGGGAAGAAGAAGGGAGAGAACTCGGCCAATTTATGAAGTCAAAGATAATTACAGCAGCATCTAAATGGCAGGATGAACAGAGCCCCGTCTGCGCCGTTGGGGAAATGTTTATCTTGAATCTGGGTTCATAGACAGAGCAGAAACCATGCACAATTTGCCTGTCTTTCCTGGGGGCTCTACATCATAGATCATTCTTGAAGCAGAGGACATCCACTTTGCCTGATCCAAGCCATGATATGGGGGTTTATTTGATTTGCCTCTGTCTTTTATTATTTTTCTCGCTTTTGTTTAATATTTCTGCTTGTGGCGTTCTGACGTCATTTTCCTTATACTCGAGTATCACATCGACTCTTTTTCATAATGACAATACTCACCGATGTTCTGTTTATCACTATTATTATTATTATTATTATAAAGAGGAGAAGGAGGAGGAGAAGGATTTCATTTTCCAGCTGAGCCCGCCTGTCGGTGAATGATCTTTAGATAAAGATTATCTGAAAGTCTTGGAATAAAAGTCGTCTATCCATAAGACCGTCATGCCAGTGTTCTGATTAAGACAAAGGTTAGATACCAAAACCGTACACAGACAAAGAAGGAACTGTGGAATTACCTCTCCATTTTCATTTTCTAGCAGTGTCATATTTCAACAAGCAACTAGAGATAATAAACATGTGCACTGTTGCTCCAGCGGATCAGTCTCGCCACAGGGAGAATACATCATATGAGATCAGGCTAACAGCTAGCAGCTGTGTTCTATAAGCAACGCCATTATAAACTTAGGTCATTAGACCATCTTTAATCAGGGCCGTCTTAACAGCATCAGGGGCCCCTTGGCAAAGTGATGCACTGGGCCCCTACCATTCCTTTCTAACCTATAAAAGTAATGTTAAGAATTCATAAATTTCCGTGGGCTGGTTGGGCCCCTTGCACTTGGGGCCCCTGGGCAGTGTCCAGATAAACCCATGCGTTAAGGCGGCACTGTCTGTACTAGCAACGGGAAAATAGTAGTAGCATTTCACAGAAAGTTATTTAGAATGAACATCAGCTTCACCGAACAGTGTAAGACTAGAGCAAAACTTTTCTGAAGATTTCCGTGTTATACGCTCGTATATAAAGTAGACCAGAGGAGACATGGAGAAGAACAACAGAGAGGATGTTGAGCAACAGAGGGCTCTCTTGGGTAAGAGCGGAAAAAAGGTAAAGGACAGGGGATTGTGGTAAACCCTTGTTGAAGCCCCATGAGCTTTGGACCCTTAAGGTTCATGTATATGTGTGTGTGTGTGTGTGTGTGTGTGTGAGTGAGTGCGAGTGAGAGAGAGAGACAGAGAGAGAGTGAGAAGATACAAATTCTCAAAATAGGCGTGAAATTGATCACAGAAAGATACAGAAACATCCATAAATATCAGAGAAAAGTCATCAAGTAACACTAGAAAGAAAGGAGAACTATGTTGTGATTGAAGTTATCAGAATTTTCAAAGTAAAATTCAGTTTGAAATAGGTCCTATCAGATCAGTTTTATTCGTTTATTCTCTGTTTTCTTTTCCATCTTATCGGGATTGTTTTCTTGAAGGTTCAGTATTGTGGAAGAATTGAAGACAATATGAGTCACACGGTTATTTAGCTGTCTGCCTATCTTCCAACATACATATCTATCTGTCTATCTGTCTTTCTGTCTATCTGTCTCTAAATCTTGCTGTCTGCATATACGTGTGACATCATAATTATATATATATATATATATATATATATATATATATATATATATATATATTGTTCGCTCATCTATTCATCTTTTTGTCTGTATATTTATCTTTATGTCTGTATCTTTCCGTCTGTATATTTATCTTTCTGCCTTCTATTGCACTAGTGTATCAGTCTTAACTTTATAAAACAGTATGTCGAGTAACTATCAACATATCCCCAGTGTAACCGTTCAATCCTTGTTGCTTTAGTAAATTCCTTGAAATATTCCAGTCCTGTATTTTCCCCCCATACACAAAACCCGCCTTCTGTCGTAAGCCAATCACTAAATCTCCTGTCACTCATAATTAACGGAAGTGACGTCACAGACCAGAGCAAAACAGGAAAGACGTTTTCATCGGAAGTGACGTCGCAGAGTAACCCAGGTATGAATTTTCTCGTCGTGTTTCTGACTCCCTTTTGGGAGGGAAGGGAGGCGGGGAAGCGGTGGAGGGGTGGGGTTGAAGGGGGGGGGGGGAACAAGAAAAACATTTTTTTTATGGTTCTATTTTTTTTTCAGAACGTAAGAACCTCGTAAAATCCTGTGGGATTTGCCTGCATGGGACGAACTGCAGCGCATGAATCTTTTAATGGCATCTAAATACGCACATGATCAAGGATTCACGCCTTTCTCTACAAATAATGGGAAATGGCATCCTGAATGTGACATTATCACATTCACAGTTTCTGGATCGATGGGGAAAAAAAATTACCAGGAGAGAAAATTAGAAGCGAAGTTTTGGAATAAGAAATTAGCAGAAAAAAAAATTATAAACTGTGGGTATCCGGTGGATTAGAACAGAATTAAACATGGAAATAGATAAAGACGACATTGAAGAGGAAAACGTCTAGTGACAGTATATTCCGCGTCTCCCAATACAGTGTGATCTCACTATTTAAATCTCTCTAAATGTGGGGGGGGGGGGGAGAGAAAGAGAGGGAGAGAGGGGGAGAGAGAGAAAGAAAGGTAGAGAGAGGGGGAGAGAAAGAGAGAGGGGAGAGAGTGGGAGAGAGAGGGGGAAAAGAGAGAGAGAAAAAGAGGGAGAGAGAGAAAACATTCGTGTATATATGATTGTAGGTTATTTTGTTTCATTACCCAGATGTAAGCTTACGTACAGGTTTTTGCTGAAGTGATCAGAGGTCTAGAACGTGTCACGCGATTTTCAGCAGTAATAATCTGTCTCGTTGTGTACTTTTAGCACCTAGAGCAGTTCGAGATGTTTGATTTTGTTCTCAAGTGGTTGATGGATTTTAATCGAGAAATCAACGATTCTGAACACACAAAAAAAATTTGCATTTTTCATTTCTCGCCAGAATTTTGGCAATGTACAGTTGTATGTACAGATGTATGTACAGTTGTATATATATTATGATTTATCACTCTGGCCATAAACCTAATATAAATGTTAAATATTGGTTGCTAACAACAGCTGGATATGTCTTCTTATCTTATCTTATCTTATATCCTTCCCGTGCCGTTAAACGTCACATAGGGCTCGCAAAGTAGTTAGCCAATTTTTCCTGTCTTCGGCGAGTCTTTCAACCTCATCAAAGGATTTTATGCCTGTTAATTTGGCCTCTCTTAACAATGTCCTCTTCAGAGTTTCACGCGGTCTGCCTCTTTTTCTTCGGCCTGTTGTGTTCCACTTGATAGCTTGTTTTGGGATTCTCTGATCATTTCTTCTCATCAAGTGACCAACATATGTCCATCTCCTTATGTTAAATATTTATTGCTAACAACAGCTGGATATGTCTGTTTTATGTTAAATATTGGTTGCTAACAACAGCTGGATATTTCTGTTTTAATGTTAAATATTTATTGCTAACAACAGCTGGATATGTCTGTTTTAATGTTAAATATTTATTGCTAATAACAGCTGGATATGTCTGTTTTAATGTTAAATATTTATTGCTAACAACAGCTGGATATGTCTGTTTTAATGTTAAATATTTATTGCTAACAACAGCTGGATATGTCTGTTTTAATGTTAAATATTTATTGCTAACAACAGCTAGATATGTCTATTTTATGTTAAATATTGGTTGCTAACAACAGCTGGATATGTCTGTTTTAATGTTAAATATGTATTGCTAACAACAGCTCAACAATAGCTAGCTATGTCTGTAACCTACATATTGATGGTACTTCTGGCTACAGACTGAAAGTACATAAAGCCCTGTTATATCTCTTCTTGTTTTCGTCGCCTTAACTTGACATCAAAAGTACAAAAATTCAAAACAAAAACAAACAAACAAAAACAAAAACGAAACAAAACCTTCTCAATACTGCCCCCTTGGTGATTCGCTTCATGTACGGAGATACTCAAGGTTTATGTACTCCATTCAGCCATCTCTTGAGTGGTTGACCTCTCTCACCCATCTCTTGACTGGCTTGACCTCTCCTTGTCTCTGTTACTTAAGACTGCGAGTGCTTCCTGGGATACTGGCATACACTCTCCTGGTCGCCCGGTTACATGGTTTTACCATTTCATTTGCCAGTTCTGGGTATACTCCATCACGGCCGTTGCTCCTGCTATTTCCATAACGGCCTCATTAAACTCAGCCGTCAGATACAAAGACAAATACGACGGGCCGGTCAAAAAGTAACGGCGAAAGAAATGAAAGTAACCTCCGAAAGACGATTTTTGGTACTTTTCACTGGTTACATCTCTTGATCCGTGGTTAATTTTCGCCTTTGAATTTCCAACATTATTGATGGAGGGTTCTATGCGCGTTAGGTTTATTATTATTTTGCTCTGGGTGAGTTAAAAAAAAAAACTGAAGAGCGCCAGTGTTGCCTCACTCGCGAACATTTTGGACACCAAAGTCAAGTCTTCAGAATGCATATCTGTATTTAGGTAAAAAGGTAACGGTAATCCTGTCATACCTTAAAGCCATATAGGGATATGGTGTTAGTGCCCATTTTGTATTTACAATAATAAAAGATAAAAAAGCAAAATAAATCAAACCAAAGAAAACACACACACACACACGTGTATATACCCTCACAAAGTGACAGACACTCAGGCATTCACACACGTTCACTTACAACACACACTTACATATACACACTGACATACATTCACTTACACACAGACACACACTCACCCACACATTCTAACTCACACTTACATACACAAACGCTCACTCTGACACACACACATTCATCCACACACTCACACACACACACTCATACTCGCATATACACAACACACACACACTCACACACAGAGGAAATAGCTACTGCGCAGACGCGCGTCATGATCACTCTCGCGAGCTGTTAATCAAAACTTTATAAGTAAATTACATTTTCTTAAGTGTTAGTGTATTTTCTTGTCCATGTAAATCACATTTTCTTAAGTGTTAGTGTATTTTCCTGCCCAAGTAAATCACATTTTCTTAAGTGTTAGTGTATTTTCCTGCCCAATTCTTCAACTAATACAACTACCTAAAAAATATAACGTAATTTATGGACCCCTGTATGTCTACCGTTTTCTAGTTCTTCTACATCCTCCACTTTATACCGCTCCAGACTATTTCCGAAGCGACCTTTACCCCCACTAAGATAAATGTTATCTAACCCAGAAGTACTAAATCATTAATTACCACAAGATCACCACGGCACTCTCGTTGTTTAACGAATTTCACCGCGAGACATCAGCCAGAAAAAACAAAACAAAAACAAAACCAAAAACCCAGACACCATCTTACAGCTGTAAAGGTTTTCCCCTGTCCTGTACCTATAATTCTTTTTGAAGAGTTCCAGTTTGTCGTCTGCTTCCCTCGACAATCCCGCGCAAATCTTCTAATTAGTTATAAATCTTCCACCCGGTATCAGGTGGGTTTAAATCTATTACGCCTAACTGAGCGTCCGCGAACAAGTGGGTCCCGTGTTTTTAAAGTCTGGTCAGTGTTAAACTGTCGTTAGTGTTTGGCTCATTGCGAACGTCCAAGAAAACAGCTTCGGTCGTGGAGCCTTTTCCGCCCTTTTTCTCGTCTAAATTCTTTATCTGGTTACAGGGTTGCACTGTTGTATCTATATTATCCTTTTTTACAAGTGTTGTAACTTCAAGCCCATGTTGGTGTTATGAGTACAGGTTGTAACTTCAAGCCCATGTTGGTGTTATGAGTACAGTATCTCATACTTGCAATTATTAGTTGTTGTTTTTTTAAACGTATAAACCTGATCTATGGACTAAAAACACAAAATTTTTAAACAAATGAAATCTAAGCGAGATTTAACTACCTGATGAAGTTGTAGAATAGTTGCATTTTATTGTGTGTTTTCATATTCCTGTACGATACATCAGAAAGGAATAAACCTGTTCTAATTATCCTGGAGAATAAATTGAACACCCATTTATGTGGGATTTTAAATTGTGAAAAAAAAAAGCCAAGAACGATGCCAAGCCTTGAAATTAAAACGTATTTTCCTAGGTAATTTAAAACAAAACTTGTTATTGTTTAGTAGAAATATCCTATGACGTCACACGCTGAAAATATACATAGAATAACTTTTCTGTTTTCATGTTACGTTTTAAATGAAAATTAAATTTAATTATGTGCCTCTATGGGCTCGTGTGGGAGAGTGATCTTACTTTTCATCCAAAGTATTAGACATTTACTTTGTCCCCGTCTGTTTCTGAATGTCCCGTCATTTTTTTTTCCCTATGCACAGATCACGTGACCAGAAATGTCCGCCATGACAACGACCACATCGCTCAATTTGACAATGGCCGTTGAGTCAGAGCGCCTGCCAGTCATACCGGAAGGCATGAATGTCTGTACCGAGCAACATTACAACTTTACATCTTCTTACGAGACTCTTTCCGCAGTGAGTACTCTCCCTTGTTTTGTTTTTTATGTTCCGTAGCACTGCGCTATTTAATCATCATGTGCCGTGTCCGATCGGCCACACATCATTTTGTACTTCTTTTATTTTCTCCTATTAAGTTTTTCGTTTGTTTTTTTTTTTAAGAAAGCTAGTGTTAGACTATTTCTCTCCATATTTGGGCATGGACGCGTACAGCTCTAAGGTGTTAATTTACCACACGGTTTCATTCTGTTTTAAACACCTGCATTAAATTGTGGCGTAAGCCTAATTATTGTGAACTGTGCCAGTATTCTGAACTGACGGATCATGATAACTGGCCACTTTGTCATGGGGGAAACATAAAGTCGTTACAAAATTCTTGCCTTGTGTTGTCTTGCCTTATTTTGTCTTGGTGTCTTGTGTTGTATTATCCTCTGTTGTCTCGTCTTGCCCTGCCTTGTCTCGTCCCGTCCTGTCCTGCCACGTCTTGTCTTATCTTGATCTGTCTTGCATTATCTTGATCCGTCCTGTCTTATCTTTCTTGTCTTATCTTGATCTGTCTTGTCTTATCTTGATTTTTCATGTGTCGTCTTGTTTTCTCTTATATTATCCAATCGTGTCCTTTATCTCTTATTCTCTCTTGTCTTGTTTTGTTATCTCCTATCTTATCTCATCCTGTCCTGTCTTGTCTTGACTTGTCCTGCCTTGTCTTGACTTGTCCTAACTTGTTCTGGCGTATCCTATCTTGTGTTGCGCCAACCTCTTTTCTCATCTTCTCCTGTTCTGTCTTATATCGTCTTGACATCATCTCCTGTTCTGTCTTATATTGTCTTGACATGTCATCTCCTGTTCTGTCTTATATTATCTTGACATGTCATCTCCTGTTCTGTCTTATACTGTCTTGACATGTCATCTCCTGTTCTGTCTTATACTGTCTTGACATGTCATCTCCTGTTCTGTCTTATACTGTCTTGACATGTCATCTCCTGTTCTGTCTTATACTGTCTTGACATGTCATCTCCTGTTCTGTCTTATATTGTCTTGACATGTCATCTCCTGTTCTGCATTGTCCTGTTTTGTCCTTTCTTCATCCTCATGATCCTTTGGAAGACTTCTGGACAAGGTTTGGCTGTTTTCTTTACAAAAATGGATTTGACTGTGACTTATAGGAAAACACATAAATCATCGCACAAATAAACTCATTTTAGGGATATATACAACTTCCGAAGCTAGTTTTAAAAAAACTAATAAGGATATTGTTACACAGCTACTGAAGCTGATTAAAAGACACTAATCGCTTGTTGTAAAGTTATATCTGTTTAACTCTGTCAGACCTGCTCGCACATAAATAATTTTGACTTCTGCCTCGCCCACGTTGTCATTTATTAGGAACAAAGTTCCTTTAAAGAAAAAGAAACTATTTCCACGTGGCTGGCCAAATAACACACCGGGATATAAGATCCTTTCAGGGGCAACTTGGCAGCACAAAGTCATGCTAACGTAGACCAGGAAAAGCTCATTAATCTTTCCCGTTTTCCACACGGGATGTTTGGCTTCCTGCCACCATGCCATCCTGTTACAGGACTCAGATGTAAAAAGTTTTCTCCAGCCAGTTCCGATCCTCTGCGGGGTTGTCCGCTTTTTACCAGCTTTTTATAAGCCTTTTTATGGTACCAGCTTTTTATTAGCCTTTTTATGGTACCAGCTTTTTATTAGCCTTTTTATGGTACCAGCTTTTTATTAGCCTTTTTATGGTACCAGCTTTTTATTAGCCTTTTTATGGTACCAGCTTTTTATTAGCCTTTTTATGGTACCAGCTTTTTATTAGCCTTTTTATGGTACCAGCTTTTTATTAGCATTTTTATGGTACCAGCTTTTTATTAGCCTTTTTATGGTACCAGCTTTTTATTAGCATTTTTATGGTACCAGCTTTTTATTAGCCTTTTTATGGTACCAGCTTTTTATTAGCCTTTTTATGGTACCAGCTTTTTATTAGCCTTTTTATGGTACCAGCTTTTTATTAGCCTTTTTATGGTACCAGCTTTTTATTAGCCTTTTTATGGTACCAGCTTTTTATTAGCCTTTTTATGGTACCAGCTTCAACAGTCCCAAGTAATGTTTTCAAAAGTAATGATTAACAAGAAAACAAGTGAGATAATAACATGAGTGCTACTGTTTCTAAGTTATTACCATGTTTAAATGAATGATTACTTGTTTACCATGTACAGATATACCAGCAAATTAGTGAATATATTCTCTCACTGAATAGTTTAGTCCATTGTCTAAATGTTAGCTGTAGTCACGTGGAGAACTGATAGCACGCGTTGTTATCTCTGCCATCTCTATCATCTGTGTCATCATTGTCATCTCTATTGTCTCTATCATTTCTATCGTCTCTGTCATCTCTGTTATCTCTGTCATCTCTATCATCTCTATCATCTCTATTATCTCTATCACCTCTATCATCCTTGTCATATCTATTATTTCTATCATCTCTACATCTCTGTCATCTATATCACCTCTACCAGCTTTATCATCTCTATCAGCTCTATCATATCTATCATCTCTCCCATCTTTATCATCTCTATCATCTCTATCATCTCTATCCATACGAAACATGAATGGAGGAGCAGCATTTATTGAAAAAAAAAAAATAAAAACAATGATGTGGTCAAGCAACTAAGGCGGGGGAGGGAGAGTCAACCAAGAAAGGCAGAGGGGGGAGCAGGAGTCAAGCAACTATAGTGGGGGGGGGGGCAGGAATTAAGCATCTAGGACGGGGGGGGGATCAAGTAACTAAAGCAAGGGAGGGGGTAACAGGAGTCAAGCAACTAAGTCAGAGGGTTGGCAGGAGTAAAACAACTTATGCGTGGGGGGGGGGGGCAAGAGTCAGGCAACTAAAGCGGGGGGAGGGCAGGAGTCAAGTAACTATGTCAGGGGGTTGGCAGGGGTCAAACAACTAATGCGGGCGGGGGGGGGGCATGAGTCAAGAAAATATGGCAGGAGGCAGGAGTCAAGACAAAAGTGGTAGCTGTAGAAGTGGGAGTGAGAGGACTCCAAGCAACATCAGCATACGACCTGTGTAAGCAGCTGGGCATAAAGGGACAAGCAAGAGCAAGGGCACTGAAAAGCCTTTCAGAAACAGCAGAAAAAGGCCTCATTCTGGCTGTGTTGCATGTGAAACAAGCACTGAGAACATTTTCGTTTGTCACAACCAATACCAGTCCTCCTTGGCAGAATGGCTTAGATGCACTTTGAAGTGCAGTGCCAGTTACAAGACCCTTGGTTCAGTTCCAGGAGGGGACATTCAGTCAGTCAGTCATTTGCATGTCCCTTGCGGAACTTTGCCTCTCTAACAGCTCTCCTGTAGGTCTCTCGGTTGTAAGCAAGATGGCTTTTATATGATCTGGCAACTTTTCATCGCCGCCTGATAAGCAGACGACAAACAACCCGCCATTGTGATGACCTAGTTAGAGGTGCACTGTTATATAATCAGCATGGAACAAACATCTAACATTAAATTATGTTTAAAACTCGGTAAAAAAGTGCCACTGAGGCAGTTGAACTGATGCGACAAGTTTATGGGGATAATGTTTATTTCAGTGCACAGATATTCAGGTGGTATTCACGATTCAAAAGTGGCGTGGAAACGATTACAAATGCAACTAGACTTGGACGCCGAATTTCCGTTCGTAGTGAGGAACTCACTGCAAAAGTCAGAGAACGGATACAAGAAGATCGTTGTGTGACTGTGAGGATGATGGCAGATAATTTGGTGTTAACCGAGAGACCATTTGTAAAGTTTTAATGGTAGATTTGGGCAAGAAAAAAGTTACTTGCCGGTTTCTACCACATTCGTTGTCTGATGACCAAAAACATCAGCGTGTTGAGTATGCAAAGGACATCATCACAATGTGTCACATAAATAAATATTTCTTAAATTTGATTGTGACAGAGGATGAAACATGGACTTCCGCTATTATCCCACAACTAAACGCAAAAGTGCTCAGTGGAAGTCATCATTATCACCAAAAGGCAAAACAAATTGTCCTGTAAAATCGAAAGTGAAGACAATGTTGGTGTGCTTCTACGACCGTAAAGGAGTTATTCACAAATAATTTATTCGAGATGGAGAGACTGTCACTGTTAAAGTTTATTTAAGTATTTTGAAACTCGTATTGAAAAGGATTCTCCGGGTCCGACCCGAGTATTCAACACCTGGCAGTTTTTTCCCTTCTTCATGATAATGCACCGGCTGACCGGGGAGTAGATGTAAATGAATTTTTGGCCCAAAAACAAGTGTGTGTTCTCAACCATCCACCCTATTCCCCAGATGTATATCCCTTCTATTATATTCTATTCTCAAAATTAAAGTTACCATTGAAAGGACGCTTCTTTGACGATACTGATGACATCGAGTTTAAGGGCCATACCAACAGAAGAACTGCAGTGGTCGTTCCAGTGTTTGTTAGATCATGCCACTCGCTGTATCATTGCATAAGGGATTTACTTTGAATAAATTACAGGTTATATCTTCAACTGTTGTTTATTTTATTTTTTTATGTAATTAGTCTCATTATTATTACTTCATTATCACCATAACAGATGCAGAAGAAGTATGCTCCAGCACACCCTTACGTGTCCATGGTGATATGCACCTACGGCGTCATCACCAACATCATCAACATCGTGGTGCTGACAAAACGAAACATGAGGAACAGCATCAACTGCATCCTGACCGGCATCGCCGTGACGGACATCGTCACCATGTTGTCCTACATTCCTTTCGCCTACTACTATTACTTGATGGAGAACCAGGCCAGGTCAGTTGTTGTTGCTGTGGTTGATGATGATGATGATGCTGTTGATATATTTATTATTTCCCCTGTTGTTGTTGTTGCTGCCGCTTTTGTTGATGATGTCTTTATAGTTTCCCCTGTTGTTGTGGCTGATGATGTTGTTGGTGATGTCTTTATAGTTTCCCCTGTTGTTGTGGCTGATGATGTTGTTGATGATGTCTTTATAGTTTCCCCTGTTGTTGTGGCTGATGATGTTGTTGATGATGTCTATAGTTTCCCCTGTTGGTCTGGCTGATATTGTTGATGATATCTTTATAATTTCCACTGTTGTTGTGGCTGATGATGTTGTTGATGATGTTTTTATAGTTTCCACTGTTGTTGTGGCTGATGATGTTGTTGATGATGTCTTTATAGTTTCCATTGTTGTTGTGGCTAATGATGTTGCTATTGTTGATGATGTCGATATTGTGACCTTGTCTCTTGTTGCTGGTATTGCTGATTTTGCTGTTGTTGTTGTTGTTGTTGCTATTGGTGACGTCGCTATTCCAATCGTTTCTCTTATTGTTTTTGTTGTGGCTGATGCTCTTGCTGTTGTTGTTAATATCATTATTATGACCGTTTATCTTGTGGTGGTTGCTGATGCTGTTCCTTGTGTTGAAGATGTTGTTATTGTGACCAATTCTCCTGTTATTGCTGCTGCCATTATTGTTGCACTTGTTATTATTGCTTATGTTGTTGTTAGAACTGTTGTATTACCGCCCCCAGTGCTTTTATTGTGTATTGCTGTACATGTTGTAACTGTTGTATTACTGCTGCAGTTGTTGTTGCAGCTGAATAAAGATGTTATTGTAGCCGATGTTGTAGCAGATCAAGCTTTTTCTTTTTATGTTGCTGTTGTAGTTGTATTAATCTTACTGTTGTATGCGAAGTTTTTGTTGTAATTGTTGATATTGCTATTACCGTTGTACCCTAATTTTATTTGTAATTGTTGCTATAGCTGTTACCATTGTAGTCGACGTGTTTTTTTTTTGGTATTTCTTCTTCTTCTTCTTCCCATCGTTGTACTTGATGTTTTTGTTGTAATTGCTGGTATTGCTGTTACCGTTGAACTCGATGTTTTTGGTGTAATTGTTGCTATTTCTGTCACTGTTGCAGGAGTCGTCAACGCTGATGTTATTGTTAACATTGCTGATTTGCTGCCGCTGTTTTTTGTTGTCGTTACAGCTGATACTTTTGTCGTCTGTGTGTTCGTGAACCTGAGGTGTCTTTGCACCCGTTGCTGTGGTAAAGATTTGAATATACCTGCATGAACCTGGATAGGAAGTGGACTACCAAGACTCTTTATTTCAGGGACTGGTCATTGAAACATTCGACACTATTCATAACACATTTATGATTTATATTAAAAAAGGTAAAGATAGTCCCATAGCAAATGCCGTGAGGGGATGAAGCGTTAGAGATCTCATTATGCTGGGCCATCAGGGTATGAGGTAGAGTGGCCAGTTCCTTTCCTCCCCAGATTTTCTCTGGTACCCATTTTATGAGACTGAGTGGACCTCGGGGCCGTATTAGTCGGGAAAAAAAATCCCGCCAAGTTGGGGATTCGAACTCTGGACCATTCGCTTTCTAGGCGAGTGCTCTAACCACTACGCTAGCTGGTCGAATAAAGGATTTGTAATTTATAGTTATAATAATTATAGTGGAATATATGATACATTTCTTACTTTTGTCTTTATTTACATCTATAACAGTATTTATTTATCACTGATAAACACACAAAAAAACCAAGTTATCATTAACGTAACATACCCTGTCGGACACACTGAAACAGCCACAACAGCCTGAGCGCAGTCCACTTTCTGGCAACTGTTTGTTCGGCTTTAGTGAGAGATGCGGTCATCGTCCGCTCCCATCTCGCTTGACCAGCCTCAAATAGAATAACAATCTATTTTCTTAAAACGAAAAACAAACAAAAAGAAGACGATAAAGTCTCGACCAGGTCTGGTTTTCGCCTGCCCTGACAACCGCATTGTCTCACCACCACAGCCATCTTTTCTGAGAAAACTGAACATCTTTTCTGAGAAAACTGAACATCTTTTCTGAGAAAACTTAACATCTTTTCTGAGAAAACTGAACATTCTACCCGTAATTCCTGACACACACATGTTAACTTTTTTTTTCTTACTCATCTCTTCCCTCCAGGCTGACAAGCAAGCCCTGGGTCACGTTCATGGTCGTCCACGTGAACCTCACTCTGATCTCCCACACATCTTCCATCTGGCTCGGGGTCATCATGGCCGCCATGCGCTACTTCTTCGTTCGCCCGACAGCTCGTGGGGCTAAAACGCTGGACTGCAGGTCCACGATGGTGGTCATCCTTGTGACCTTCATAGGAGCTGCGATTCTGATAGTTCCCAACTGTATAACCACTGGATTGGTGACCTGTTTCAACAACGACACGGGGCAGGTTCACTGGAGGCTAACCATACCCAGCTTCAATCAGAAAGGCGGGATCTCCCTTGAAAAAGTGTCTTTCTTCATCTACCCCGTGGGTGGGAAGATCATCCCATGCACGTTAATCTCACTCTTCGGCGGGCTTCTCCTCCACACTCTTCGAGAGACAGACAAGAGGTCACGGAGGTTAAAGGGCGAGAGCTCGTCCAGCGGAAACGGAAACAGCCAAACCAGGCGGACGACAATCATGTTGCTGGCGATAATAGCTTTGTACATCATCTCTGAACTGCCCCAGTCAGTTCTTGTGTTGCTCTGTATATTTGTCACCAACTTCTTCACAGACGTGTATAACCTTCTCGGAGATTTCATTGATCTTCTGTCGTTGTTGAACAAGTCTTTGAATTTTTTTGCCTACATTGCCATGAGTACACAGTACCGCAGAACGCTGTGGGAGATGAGCTGTGATTGGCTGAACACTGTTTCCTGTCACAAGTTCCAAAACAAGAACGCCCTGCAGAGCACAAAGTACTCGATGACATCGCCAACGACCGTGTGATGTTTCTTCATTCTCCAAGTGAAGAGTACAGTAATACACCTACTTTTAGCGTACGCAGCTTACGTTGTACTTGAAAAAATGATACGTTAGCCCAGAACTGCATGTCGTAATATTTTTTTTAATTACATATAGAAATTAGAAACACTAATATGTTGTGTGATAGATTTTACCCACAAGCAAACGTGCGAGGACGGGATCTAGATCAGAAGTTGTTAAAAGCAGGTATCTGAACAACTGAAAAACCTGAACAGATTTCAGAAGGATCTATGAACTTAGAAAGAAAAAATGAATGACCGAAATTTAACTTTTTCTTTCACAGTATATGGTCCAAAAAAAAAAAAGAAGTAAATAATGGCTTCAAAACAGCAAGAAATGTATGTCATCTAAAGAAAACCATCTATTTAAAGATGGAACAACAAAAAGGAAATAGAACTAAAATAGATATTGTGTCGTGTTAAGACACGACACAATATCTATTTTAGTTCTATTTCCTTTTTGTTGTTCCATCTTTAAATAGATTATTATAATTATGTTGTCCAATTTCGCTTAGACATAGTAGTAGTAGTAAAAGAAGTAGTAGAAGTAGTAGTAGTAGTAATATCAGTTAAAGCAGTAGACTTACACTGAGTAGTTGTAATAACTGGCTTACTTTGAGTAGTAGTAGTAGTAGTAATTGGGTTAGTAGTAGTTGTTGTAGTAATTGGCTTAGTAGTAGTAGTAGTAGTTGTAGTAACTGACTTAGTAGTAGTAGTAGTAGTTGTAGTAATTATCTTAGTTTGAGCAGTTGTAGTAATTGGCTTAATAGTAGTAGCAGTAGTATTAAGTGGCTTAGATTGCGTAAAGACGTCAGTATAAATCAGTTATTACTAGTAATAATAATAGTAATAATTGACAATATTTTAATAACTCTCATAATAATTGCCCTCCTGAACAGCAAATTAGTCAGAATGCTAGTCTCCCAAAGTAAAGTCGGAGGTTCGAATCCGACCGAAACCGTAGAACTGAGTACACAATAATGAGCTGGGGAAGAAAAGGCTGTCAGGGGTGATGCTCACCCATATATTACCCTCTCGCGCACCAACAGGCAGGGGTAATCAGGGCATTAACAGAGAGGGGTAATGTGGGCACTAAAAGGCAGGGGTAATGTAGGCACTAAAACAGGGGTAATGAGAGCACTAAAAGGCAAGGGCAATGAGGACACTAAAAGGCGGGGGTAATGTGGGCACTGAAAGGCGGGGGTAATGAGGGCACTGAAAGGCGGGGGTAATGAGGGCACTAAAAGGCGGGGGTAATGAGGGCACTAAAAGGCGGGGGTAATGAGGGCACTAAAAGGCGGGGGTAATGTGGGCACTAAAAGGCGGGGGTAATGAGGGCACTAAAAGGCGGGGGTAATGAGGGCACTAAAAGGCGGGGGTAATGTGGGCACTGAAAGGCACGGGTAACGATGGCACTAAAAGGCAAGGGTAATGTGGGCACTAAATGGCAAGGGTAATGTTGGCACTAAAACCATATTCACTTGATATCCCAATGCCAAGTTTCGCTACCTTTCCTTTCAGTTATAATAGTCGCAAAGCGTATATTACATACATATATTCCGCAGAAAGGAGTAAACCAACAGATTTCATTGTCTCTTCGGATGAGATGGGAGGAGTAGGGGAAGGGGGTATTACAACACGTGGTACAAACTTAAGAACACCGGATCTAGAATGTTCTACAATCCTGACCAGTCATGCTACGCCAAGTGGCGGTCTCTGAAAGGTCAAGGCTGTATAGGACCGGTTGCTTGTGGGTAGAGAAAAGAAAAGCTTTAGGCACACGTTATGAGATAAAATGTCGACCTCCACTTGTATATAATAAGTCGGCAGTAAAATATTCGACCCTGAGGAGTAGTGCTTGAAATATAATACATCTCCTGATATTGAGGACTTTATGATCCTAGAGAGGAGGAAAAGGAACGGATTTCCCTAATCTGTAATACTCGTGTATGGAGAAGGAAAGGATTTCCCTAATCTGTAATACTCGTGTATGGAGAAGGAAAGGATTTCCCTAATCTGTAATACTCGTGTATGGAGAAGGAAAGGATTACCCTATCTTGTAAGATATCGTGAAAAAAAGATGTCTATTTTTAGCATTATATATCGAGCAGGAAAGTATTTCACTAATCTGTGTTATATATAAAGTAGAAATGGATTTACTCATCTCTGTAATATATCTGTAGGAAAAGATTTCACTAATTTGTGGCATGTCGAGGAGAAAGGGATTTTTCTATTATCTAATACATCAGTGGGAAAGGATCTCACTGTTTTGTTATATATCGATCAAGAAAGGGTTTTCCTTTTCTGTAGTACATTACTGATATACTGGGCAGGAAAGAATTTAACTACTGTATTTTGTAATATGTCGATGAGGAAAAGATTTTTCTGTTCTGTAATATATCAGCAGGAAAGGATCTCACTATTTTGTTATATATCGATGAGGACGGGATTTTTCTGTTCTGTAATATTTCATTAAATACACATAGAAGGGACAGATATTGAAGAAATCAATCAATTTGCATACCTTGGCAGTTACATAGACCAGGATGGTGGCACCAGAAAGGAAGTTAGGATCAAAATTGCAAAAGCAGCATCAATCTTCAAGAATCTTGAGAACTTATGGAATTCAAAAGTTATAAGCACAAAAACCAAGTTAAGACTATTCAATTCAAATGTAATATCCACCCTCATTTATGCATGTGAAAGCTGGAAAACAACTAAAGAAATAGACAATAAATTAGACTTTTTTGAAAACAAATGCATAAGGAAAATACTCGGCATCAAGTGGAACGAATTCAAGAACAATGCAGAGATAAGACAGATGACTGAACAACAACCAGTCTCATGGGTGATCAGGAAAAGGAGACGGACATATGTTGGCCACTTGATGAGAAGAAATGATCAAAGAATCCCAAAACAAGCTATCAAGTGGAACACAACAGGCCAAAGAAAAAGAAGCAGACCGCGTGAAACTCTGAAGAGGACATTGTTAAGAGAGGCCAAATTAACAGGCATAAAATCCCTTGATGAAGTTGAAAGACTCGCCGAAGACAGGAAAAATTGGCGAACTACTTTGCGAGCCCTATGTGACGTTTAACGGCACGGGAAGGATATAGGATAAGATAAGAATATTTCATTAGGAAAGGATTTTATTATTTTGTCATATAAATCGAGTAGGAAGGATTTTTTTCTATTCTGTAATACGTTTATCAGTAGGAAAGGATTTCTCTCTTATGTAATATATCAGTAGTTACGAATTATCTATTACGTAATATATATTAGCCCCGTAGGTGTAAATACGTGCCAGTCTTCACCTCAATAATAACTGAGCAGTTGTGAATCATCGCATCAGAAGTGATGTTTACCCATCACGTACAGACACTTACCACGTGTTTTATATCACTCACGTGATTTCCAATGTTCCACGTGTATACTAAAACTGACTGCATTTGTAACTAGTTCATCAAAGGCTATATAAGCAATCTGTCATTATGTTGTAATCTGCCGTGTGTTATAAGATATATCACCTCAGTTTGCCGGGATACCTGTTCGTCACTTCAGGTAGTCAGTTTTTGTGTGTCTGTGTGTCACTTCGTCGGTCTTTTAAGATATTTTATCCTGTCCCCATTCGCTTTTTTATCCTCTGGGTTTTCCGTTTATTATAAGGTTTTTCAGTGTATCGGTAGGTTTAGGGGCTTTTATTCTCCTCACTTTGTTCATTTTCAGAATTAATTTTCAATATTTTAGCAACGTTTCTTTAATTTCATTGTATGTTTTGGTCACACACGGAGTAGTTTCCATCTTTCTCACGATTTTTTTTGTATTTCTAGTTTATGTTTCATATTTTTGTCCAAATTGTTGCATTATCATCATCATCATCATTTCGTGCCGTCTCCCTACGAAAGGGTTGGCTGCAATGCATCACCACTGTTGTCCGTTACGTGTCTTCGTAGAACACTCGGCCAAGCCTGTCCCTGTCCATCTCTTGATGTTGTCCACCCGTATTTATCGCCGCCGTCCTCTTGTTCTTTTCCCTTTGATCTTGTTTTCCCAATTATTTAAGACTCACAGAATTCCCCCAGTAAAACTAGCACTGTAAAAGATCTGTAATATTTAATTGTGTCGTTTTTCTAGTTTATAGAAGACACAATCTGACTTTATATTATTATACTGATGCATGATTGTTATCTTGATATGTGATTGGCTAAATCTCGCAAGCTGCTATTTTTATTCTCACCTATGATTGGCTAAAATCCCGCAATCTGCTGTTGGTATCTTCACCAATGATTGGCTAACTCTCGCAGTCTGCTATTATTAACTTGAAGTATGATTGGCTAAATCTTGCAATCTACTATTCCTATAGTAGGGAGTAGGCAGGTACTGTTCTTATCATGAAGCATGGTCCACTAAATCTCGCCGTCTACTACTTTTATTCTGACGTATGATTGGCTAAATCTCGCCCTCTATTACTTTTATTCTGACGTATGATTGGCTAAATCTCGCCGTCTACTACTTTTATTCTGACGTATGATTGGCTAAATCTCGAACTCTACTACTTTTATTCTGACGTATAATTGGCTAAATCTCGAAGTCTGCTACTTTTATTCTGACGTATGATTGGCTAAATCTCGCCGTCTGCCCCTAATATGTACAGTTTCGAATGCTACTGATCACTTTCTCCTAAGTCTTCCTTCTTCTCATTTTTCTGGTAACTAAACCTCCAGAATGGTCTTCCATACTTTCATGTGATTTCATAGCGTGGTTACAGAAGTACTATTAGTAAACAGTCACAATTCTTTATGTACTAAATCACGATATTTCATACTTTTATTTTTCATTGTATTATCTTTTCGTTTAAATTTCCAGTAAGTTTTATCTATAGTGGGGACAAGAGTTTTGTTTTCAATTTTCCCATCCTCATTTTTGTTTTTAAGACTTGCTAAAGATAGTGTTCACTCCATATATCTGAGCTGTATGTTTGGCATCTGAAGTATCCACTTTACCATAAATGGACTAAATAGACTATACATTCCGGAATCCAGTAACAGTATAGTTTCTTTGGGATAATGTTATTGCTAAAAGGTGGCTGCTATACAGCTATAATGTGTGCCATGTATCCCAGCAGTGAAGGTCGGTGGTTGTCTTGTCTTAAATAAATATCTGCCAGGAGAGGAGATTCTGTCTCAGTCACGTGACAATCATTTAATTATGAGTACGCATAAATGGTACACTATTGTGTACACATGCTTTCAGCCAGAAGTGTGAATATGGCGTTATGTTGAATAATATATTCAGTTTCCCTTTACTGTACCATTTGCCTAGATTACTTACAGTACCACTAGTCCAGTTCAATCACTGTGCCACATATCCAGTTCACCCACTGTGCCACATATCCAGTTCACTCACTGTGTCACATTTCTAGTTTTCTCGCTGTACCACTAATTCATTTCACTCACCGTACTACATTTTCATTTTACTCACCTGTCCAGTCCACTCGGTGTACCACCTGTCCAGTTCACTTTCTGTACCATGTGTCTAGTGCACCCATTGTATTGCCAGTTCATTCAGCGTATCAGTTGTCCAGTTCGCCCACTGCACCATTTGACAAGTTCACCCTTTGTTTTACGTTGACCCATTTCCTATGCCTGTAGTCTCATTCTCGTGTAAATATTCCCTATGTTTGGGTTTTATTCGGCAAATCTCAACTTCGGCCTACATCCATTCACCTAGCACTCGTTTCTAATTGAAAGAGCCACCTTTCAAACACTGACAGACATGTCCTGAGTTCTCCTGATACGCTTGGCCACACATACTTCTCTCGTGTTTATGACACTACAAAAAGCAATTTCTAGAATCTCTTCCCAGTGTTATTTAAACTCCAGACAATCGATATAATGGCTGCCGATTTAGTACAGAGATATAAAGACCGTAGAATGTATTTGGTGATCCATAATGTTTACTTGTCTAACTAAATAGTCTGAGATCGTTTAAACTGAATGTCAATCTCTACATGATCATATCATTTCGATTTTCAGTCACACTTCGTCTGAGCCTCACTAACATTGTTGAGTATTGTTAGATTTCACAATAACTGATGTGCGCACATGTAATGATGAATAAATAAACAGTTCAGTGTTTCTCGTGTGCTTTTGTAGCACTGGATGATGTCATGACGATGAGCTGCCTGAATGACCTCTTCGAGTGAGCAGTATCCTGTACTGAATGTGAGAGATGCATATAGTGTGTTTGATGGCTGGTGAGACTGGTGGGCTGGTTGGTTGATGGGTTGGTTTGTTGTTTAGTTGGCTGGATAGTTGGTTGGTCGGTTAGTTGGTTTGGATGATTTGTTTGTTGGTTGGCTCGCTGGCTGGTGGGTTGGTTAGTTAGCTACCTGACTGGCTAGCAGCTTGGTTGACTGGAGGACTGATTGGTTCCCTGTACAGATGGTTGACTGACTTGATGGTATGTTACTTCTTTGCTTGTTCATAAGCTAAATGTTTATTTGGTTGGTTATTTGACTAAGTACCTGCTTCGCTTGGTGATTGGTTGATTTTTTTTTTTATGATTGTCTGGTTTACATACTAATTTGTTCGTTGCTTATTTAGTAAACTGGAAGATGAACTGCCTGAATATACGAACTTTAGTTATCCACAAGGACCCCGTGGTGAAGACCCTAACAAACCAAAACTGTCGGATAGTTAGTGTGAATAAACTCCCGGAAAATAAACAAGAAATCTTCTTTAACAAACTCCTATGCTATGGAGATCTATCGACTTCAGCCAGGCTAAAGCAATGCAAAGCCTTGACCTTGAAGAACATTATGGAAGCAGTACTAATATACAGACAGGTAGGTAGGTAGGTTCGAAAGACATGGACTTAGAGAGGACCGGATGTTGGAAATGAAGGCGGGCAGACAAACACAGGAGTTATTACACAAGTTTTATATATGTTAATAAACAAACGCAAAGAAAAAAAAAAGAAATGAACTAACAAAATAATTGCAACACCGCAGACCACACACAACGCCTGACATATTTATATGACGTGTGTACATTTATTAGAAAATGTATTTGCACCTATAAATCTTTCCACAGGAAGTGCACGTCAATAAATCTGAAAATTGTTTTGATTCAGGTGAGAACACCAGCTGACCAGACTAGGCTGTTTGATTTATATACCTGTAGCACTGCAAAGCCGATAAAAAATATAGCTTGGCCTTCGGGTGCCAATAAAGTGTTGTAAACGAAGGGACATAACTGTAATATTGTTTGCAGGACTAGCAGGAAATGTACTGTACTGTACATCAAGGTAAATTTATCTTTACTTTGGTGGGGAAAAAAACAAAAACAAAACAGCACTAGTCGTAAAAGTCAAGCATAATTTTCATAGCAGCATGAACAGTAAATCTGCACTGATTTTTTTTATTCAGAGTAATGAGTAGACGTTCTAAGATTAATAACTTTGAGAAAAATATTTTTTGTAACCTGTTTAACCTGGCTTAAACATGTCTCAGAAAACTGATATGTCAAAATTGTGACATTTAAAGCTCGAAGCGAGTCAGTGTGTGTTCTATAAGTGCTAAGTGTCATAATGAGATCATGATTCCCAATACAATTTTGAGTAAAACATTATATGTCTGGGTGAAATAGCACGTGAAATACAAATGGCAGTAGAAGAAATAAAACAAGCAATATTTTAGCAAAACGACTTTGACAAAGACAAAGAAAGATATCAGATCGATAGAGAGAGAGAGAGAGAGAGAGAGAGAGAGAGAGAGAGAGTCCTGCAAGAAAGTACTACTTTTGAGATAGGAAGGGAAATAATTTTTGATTTAGAAGGAAAATTTAAAAAAAAACACACACACAAACGCACCAAAAAAAACAAACCAAATAAATTATTTTTTAAAAAACCACACACACACGCACGCACACACACACACACACACGTGTTTACGTGTCACATGATGACAGACAGCAACAAACATCACTCTTACGAGTTTTCAAAGTTACACAGTGCAGGGTCCTGACAGACCACTCACTAAGTCTGAGACACTTATTAAAAAAAAAAAACCAACAACAAAGAAGAAAGATAACCATAAAGCACTAATCTGCCAGAGCTCTGTCAGTTATGAAAGAAGAACGCAGAATGTGCTTAGACAGACTGTAGCTGAGACCAACGAGGAAAAGGACGATGAAGCAAAAACGTGATTGTGCATGGAGAGTATCTGAAATGTAGAAACGTATAAACATATTCTTGTGGTCATCTTCTTCATCCTCATCATACTTCCACTAATACGCTCATCTATCTAAGAGGGTTAAAAACTGCGCTATATTTGAGGAAATAAAAGTGCACACGAACTCAAACATTAGTTCTTGCTTGTGAACAAGATTCTCTGAAAACAACAACGATTAAAATCTAGATATTTTCTTTAAAACTCGTAAAACTTGTTGGAACTGTTAACGGTATTGGCGTACAGTTTAGAATTACGATAGCCTAACTTAATAATAATAAAAGTAATAATATAATAAACGATAAAGCAAATAACAGCAAAAGAGTTGAGGTGCCACCTAAATACTTCATAGGTGCTGGTACGACATCAAATATTGAAATCAGGGACATTCCCTTACCATCACTGCTAGATGGTACAAATGATTGGGAAGTGACAGCGGACCTTCCAGAAAGAAGAGAATACCCGACTGCCATCAAGAACACAGGAATGCGACCGGACATTGTAGTGTACTCCACAGGAAAACAGGATTTAATAATGATCGAGCTTACGGTCCCATACGAAACTAGAATAGAGGAACAGCATTTATTCAAATTGGAGAAGTACAATGATCTGGTCAAGCAACTGAGGCAAGGGGCAGGAATCAGGGCAAAAGTGATAGCTGTAGAAGTGGGAGCAAGAGGATTCGTAGCAACATCAGCATATGACCTGTGTAAGCAACTGGGCATAAAGGGAAAAGCAAGAGCAAGGGCATTGAGAAGCCTTTCAGAAACAGCAGAAAAGGCCTCATGCTGGCTGTGGAGTATGCAAAACAAGCATTGGGAACATAAGTAATTTCATTTGCCACAACCAATACCAGTCCTCCATAGCTAAATCGCTAAAGACGCATGGGTTCAATCCCGGGTCTGGGAAAAAAAAAAGCAACAACTCACAAGACTTCTGGGAGTCATGACCCAGAGGGGCCCACCCCCCTTAGAGTGTCAGGAGTTTAAAGGGCCGAAACACTTGTCTGAGGGGGGGGGGGTACTTCCTCTGATGATCTGAAGGAGTTGTGTTGTTGTTCCGCTCTCTACGGTAGAGAGTTTCCTACATATCTCTATTTCTTGTGTATATATTTCATGGTCGAATAAGCAGTTCTTTTTTGGATTGGCGATCCACAGCTAACATGCTGCCGCCAAGTTTGGCAAAACTGTCGCTTACCAAGACCCTGCCCCACCTCAACTTTGGTACCCCCATAACCGACCTGGCCCACCCTGCAGGGATCGCCATAGGTCTATATGGCAGTGGAGCCTGTTAAATAAGTACTACATACTCCCTGCTTCTTTAAGCTGCTTTCGGGGACTGAAAAAAAAAAGTCTGCCATAACTCGCCCCACCCCCCACAAGCTGAAACAATGCTGTGCCTTGACATCTTCATAGCATCAGCGTTTAGGTTTCTAAACTGACATTTGTTTTAAAGTGTGTGGCCTGAGTAAAGATGGAAAAAGAGTTTTTTGACCAGAGCAAAATAAATAAAGAACTTGAATTAAAGGAGTTTAATAAACACGGGAATTTGTGGGCCCCTACTTGCTAAATAAGATCGTGTGAGCCCTTCTTGCGTTGGTAAGGCTGGTTCAAACATCCGCGCAACAACAGATAAACTGGCCCACCAACGTCAGAAGACATTGCAGCAAACATGTTTTTAATTTACAGAAGGAATACTGTGATAATGAAAGCTACATCTGCGGAAGGGCAATAATCAAAATAATCATATTTCGTTGCAACTGACTTCAACTTATGTAAACGATTTGTGGGGTTATATCCCTTAGTCTTTTCTGCGTGTGTCGTTATACAGCAATAACATTCAAGTTCAAAATCAGTGTTTCTCAGACAGGGTCTCTCTGAACCGTTTCCTTGCAATAAATGTCGTTCAGAATTTTAGAGGGAATGGAGGAGAACAGACAAAGACGGCCTATGCAGAGGTATTCAAAGGGAATAGACAAAGAAGAAGACCTAGACAATTTGGCGAGACAACCGAGAACACAGTTTCCCAGGTGTGTTCCAGCTGGCACCCCATTTTCTCTCAGGTCACAGCCTCATCGCCTTTCCTCCTCCACCCCCATCTTATGTACTACTCGTACAATTGCCTGTTGAACTCGGATATACATTACACAACTAAAAACTTCAGCTAGCAAACCAATTTATTTAACAATATGAAGAAGGACATTTATAACTCACCTACCGCACTATGTTCTCAGCTTTGAATATGATGGACGAGTTTCACTTAGCAGCTCAAGTTTCTCAATATCAGCTTGAAAAGTGCTAAGGAGGAGGGGATTACTGCCTCCTATCTGCTGCTTTGTTTTTCTTCAACAACCTCCCCCCCCCCCCCCCACCCAACAATCGTTCCACACACGCTGCAACCTACTGACCCTTTTTCTTTCATCTTCCCCCTGATCCCTTCCAACGCTCACCGGGGGGGGGGGGGCGTTATCGCCCAGTATAGGAAACACTGACCTAGAAGAAGATATACGAGCTCTTGAAATGGACAAGTGAAGAAATGATTCTTAATGCCCCGAAAGTGGCTGAATTCAGCAGCTGCCTACAGAGTGAGCGAACGGACTTTATTTTCAAAGGGTTAAGAACTGGGCTCGCAGGCCCGTCTGACATTCTGCCCTTTATTTATTTTTAAATTGCTCCTAGTGAAAAATTCAATTGTTTTAGTCAAAACGTTGTCTCCACATAGTAAAGAACAAGAACTCCAGGTGAGACCAGCTAAATCAGATTTTAGCGTTATTGCCCTTCGTGTAGAGAGTAAAGGTTTTGTGATACTGGAAAGCCAAGGCCGTTTGCTGTCATCTGTTACCATGGTTACACAGCAACTGCTTTAACTCAGTCACAGTCATTCATCACTTGTTAATGAGCATAATAAGCATGAAGAATCAACCAAATGAACACAGACAAGAATAATAAACTATCTCTTGTCCATACACTTCAAACTCAGATTTATGTAACCACATGAACTATCACATTCATTCAAAACTAACAAATGTATAGAAAAGCATTATAAGAGATACACCAGTCAAGCTATACTTTAGACTAATTTAGACTTTGGCAGTATATGTATGTATATATGTATGTATGTATGTATGTATGTATGTATGTATGATAAAAACAAAATGTCACTATAGTTCCACATCCATACACTAAAAATATGTCACAAAGAAGAATAATCAGAACTAAAAATAAATCAGAACTAAAATATGTCACACAGAAGAATAAATTAGAACTAAAAATAAATCAGAACTAAAACTATGTCACAAAAAAAAATAAATCATAATTAAAATATGTCACTAGGAAAAATAAATCAAAACTGAAATATGTCACAAAGTAAAATAAATTAGAACTAAAAAATATGTCACAAAAAATAAATCAGAGCTAAAAAATATGTCACTACGAAAAATAAATCAGAACAAAAACAGTCACAACAGTCATAACAGATAACTCTCGCTAGAGGTGAGCTATAAACACTCAATCAAAGCTGGTTATGCAGGTACATAAATTGCGCGCACGCACAATTTGTACAAAAGAAGTACGTTGCACATTTGTGGTGCGAAACACACACACACACATATATATATATATATATATATCTATATATATACACACACACAACATTTTAATAATGAGTTCTTTGAACTTCACCATCTATTTCTACTGCCATAGAAATAGTACATGAGCAAAAGATGTACTCCTTATTGGAAGACCACTACCAAACTAGTGTCTATTGTGCTTTTCTAGAAATCCCTATAGATTTCTAACTATACAGTAGGAGGAAGTGCACTTAATATGTTGATCACAACACGTTCTATGAACTGCTTCCTGACATCCAGTTTCAGTAAAGAGAACTTTTTCATAAGTGCCTTATGGAGATCTTTCATCGTGAAAGTTTCCAAGTCCACGGTATCTATTATCTCCCCTGTTGCCACAACGAGCTTACGATCGGAGACGTACAACTGATCAATCTCCGTATCGTAGTCTGCACTAGGTGAAGTCTCTTCAGGGAAATAATCTTCACTGTGAGGACAGTGTTCCTTCTGAGACTGATGGTAGATATCAGCTCTCCTCCTTTAGTCACAACTAAATATAAATCAGAACTAAAAATATGTAACACACAAAAATAAATCAGAACTAAAAATGTGTCACAAAGAAATATAAATAAAATCTAAAAATATGTCACAAACAAAAATAAACCAGAACTAAAAATATTTACAATGAAAATTAAATCACAATTTAAAAAAATATGTCACAAAGAAAACATAATTCAGAACTAAAAATATGTACGAATAAAAATTAATCAGAACTAAAAGATGTCACAAAGAAAACTAACTCCGAACTAAACATATGTCCCAAAGAAAAATCAATTAGAACTAAAAATATGTCACAGAGAAAAATAAATCAGAACTAAAAATATGTCCTAAAGAAAAATACATCAGAACTAAAAATATGTCACAGAAAAAAAAAATCAGAACTAAAAATATGTCACAGAGAAAAATAAATCAGAACTAAAAATATGTCACAGAGAAAAATAAATCAGAACTAAAAATAAATCAGAGAACACAGTCCTCCCTTCCATGTCCGAGCGTCTGAAATAGATTAATGTCTCCAAACAAGAAAACTCAACAGAAATGTTCTTCTTTTTTAATTACTTCATTCTGAAATTATTGTCTGGATGTTTTATTTAAAACAAAAACTTTTATTTAAAACAAAAAAAAAACTGCAAAAGCAGTGAGATATAATGAAAATAGATGCATGTTATTTCATTACAAGCTGAGCCAACTTCTAGGTAACTGTGGCAACAGATGACAGAAAACGGCCTTGACTTTACAGTATCCAAAACCTTTTCTCTCAACACAAAGGGGCACTAACACTAACACCTGATTTAGCCTGTCTTATCTGGAGTTCTTGTTCTTTTTCTACAACTTTTAAACTAAAACAACTGAAATTTTCACCAGGAACAATCTAAAAATAAAATGAAATAAACTTCCAGAAACCAGCGGACCGTGTCGGGGATTTCCCATTGTAGGCGGGTTTTAGAACTTTAGATCCTGATTCTGTGTATTTTACCCTGATTTGGTATTTCGTAATATATCTGAAGGTTTCCCCTTAAGGGAAATTACGGGGACAAAACATGGCTGGGAATTACAAGCAATTAGAATGTAAATACAGTTGTTTTTGTTTAAAAATAACTACTAGAAAGATAATGGCAACTCTTCTTTTGCTCCAGCAATCACTTACTTGTATCTTGTTTTGTTTCTTTTTTAATAATTAAAAGACACTTTGTCTGGATTGACCTCAGTATATAAGTGGGACACGCAGTTTCCAGGCTGAACCGCGTTATATGGTTAGGGGTCATTGTGTCTAGTTGACCTTAGTGTACTGTTAGGGGTCCCTGCGATTAGACTGACCTCTATATATAATTAGTTATCGCTGTGTCTAGACTGACCTCTATATATAATTAGTTATCACTGTGTCTAGACTGACCTCTACATATAATTAGTTATCACTGTGTCTAGACTGACCTCTATATATAACTAGTTATCACTGTGTCTAGGCTGACCTCTATATATAATTAGTTATCACTGTATCTAGGCTGACTCTATATATAATTAGTTATCACTGTGTCTAGACTGACCTCTATATATAATTAGTTATCACTGTGTCTAGACTGACCTCTACATATAATTAGTTATCACTGTGTCTAGACTGGCCTCTATATATAATTAGTTATCACTGTGTCTAGACTGACCTCTATATATAATTAGTTATCACTGTGTCTAGGCTGACCTCTATATATAATTAATTATCAGTGTATCTAGGCTGACTCTATATATAATTAGTTATCACTGTGTCTAGACTGACCTCTATATATAATTAGTTATCACTGTGTCTAGACTGACCTCTATATATAATTAGTTATCACTGTGTCTAGGCTGACCTCTATATATAATTAGTTATCACTGTGTCTAGGCTGACCTCTATATATAATTAGTTATCACTGTGTCTAGACTGACCTCTATATATAATTAGTTATCACTGTGTTTAGGCTGGCCGTCTTTTTACATTTGAGGGCCTCTCTGCATATGTTGACACCATTATGAAGCTAGGAACCATAGGACCGGGTAGATCTAACCATACAGTTAGGGATCACTGTGTCTAAGTTGGCCTCAGTGTATGATCAGAGGTCACTGTGTCTAACTTGATCTCAGTATATAGCTGGGAGTCATTGTGTTTAAGTTTATCTCAGTATACACTTATGGTTCGCTGTGTCTAAATTGACTCCAATATACTGTTAGATTAGCTGTGCCTAAGTCGACCTCAATATACTGTTATGGGTCATTGTGTCTAAGTTGAGCTCTGTATACAATTGGGGGTCACTGTGTCTAATCTGACCTCAGAATACAGTTAGAGGCTCACTGTGTCTAAGTTGACCTCATCATACAATTAAGAGTCTCTGTGTCTATGCTGACCTCAGTATACAGTTAGAGGGTCACTGCGCCCAAGTTGACTTCAGTTGAAGCCCACTTTGTCTATGTTGACCCCATCATGAAACTAGAAACTAGGGGCCCGGTGTTGTAACAGAATGTTTATTTTGTTGTAGAACGTGGGGAAGATAACCTCTTTAACTGAGCACAGAGACAGAGTTATCTCCATGTCCCGATTGTCTGGGGATCTCGGATGACGGGGTAGACGAATGAGTTAGTTCTGTTCTAGGTGTAGTAGAGGTAGGAGTTCTGTTCTAGATGTGGTAGAGGTAGGAGTTCTGTTCTAGATATGGTAGAGGTAGGAGTTCTGTTCTAGATATGGTAGAGGTAGGAGTTCTGTTCTGGATGTGGTAGAGGTAGGAGTTCTGTTCTGGATGTGGTAGAGGTAGGAGTTCTGTTCTGGATGTGGTAGAAGTAGGAGTTCTGTTCTGAATGTGGTAGAAATATGAGTTCTGTTCTAGGTATGGTAGAGATAGGAGTTCTGTTCTAGATGTGGTAGAGGTAGGAGTTCTGTTCTACGTGTGGTAGAGGTAGAAGTTCTCTTCCTATGTGTGGTAAAGGTATGAGTTCTGTTCTAGGTGTTGTAGAGGTAGGAGTTCTGTTCTAGGTGTGGTAGAGACAGGAGTTATGTTCTAGGTGTGGTAGAGATAGGAGTTCTGTTCTAGGTGTGGTACAGATAGGAGTTCTGTTCTAGATATGGTAGAGGTAGGAGTTCTGTTCTAGATGTGGTAGAGGTAGGAGTTCTGTTCTGAATGTGGTAGAGGTAGGAGTTCTGTTCTAGATGTGGTAGAGGTAGGAGTTCTGTTCTGAATGTGGTAGAGGTAGGAGTTCTGTTCTGGATGTGGTAGAAGTAGGAGTTCTGTTCTGGATGTGGTAGAGGTAGGAGTTCTGTTCTGGATGTGGTAGAAATATGAGTTCTGTTCTAGATGTGGTAGAGATAGGAGTTCTGTTCTGGATGTGGTAGAAATATGAGTTCTGTTCTAGATGTGGTAAAGATATGAGTTCTGTTCTGGATGTGGTAGAGGTAAGAATTCTGTTCTACATGTGGTAGAGGTAGTAATTCTCTTCCTATGTGTAGTAAAGGTATGAGTGCTGTTCTGGGTGTGGTAGAGATAGAAGTTCTGTTCTAGATGTGGTAGAGATAAAAATTATGTTCTATGTGTGGTAGAGGTAGAAGTTCTGTTCTAGGTGTGATAGAGGTAGGAGTTCTTTTCTATGTGTGGTAGAGATAAGAGTTCTGTTCTAGATGTGGTAGAGATATGAGTTCTGTTCTAGATGTGCTAGAGATAGAAGTTCTGTTCTAGGTGTGGTAGAGGTAGGAGTTCTTTTCTAGGTGTAGTAGAGATAGAAGTTCTGTTCTAGATGTGGTAGAGATAGAAGTTCTGTTCTAGGTGTGGTAGAGGTAGGATGTATGTATGATTTATTCTGATGTTTGCTAGGATTGTTGATTTGCAATGTAAGTTTTTGGTTTCTTATCCTTGTTAGGACACATGTTTGTTAAAGTTAGTATGTAGTTTTTGTAGATGGATTTGTCCTTTTAGAACAATTTTTGTAGAGTCTAGCATGGAATAGTTGTGGTCAATTTGTACTTTTTCGGACAAAAAAGTTGTCGTAGTTGATTTGTCCTTTTCAGGACAAAGATTGTCATGAACTTTGTCATGTAGTACTTGTAAGTTTATTGTCCCCTTTTTGGACAACAGTTGAGATGCTAGGTTGAAAGGCTAGTTTTTTAGTGTATATGAAGTTAGCATGTTCTCGATGTTGTGTGATAGTGTGAGGTTAACATTGCCCGAACCATATATATATGAAAGACACATATATATATAATATTCATTGCTAAATGTCTCATCAGTTTCCAGTTCACATCCATCTACAACACTCATTTACAAAAGAGGACTCCATCAGTAAACTTTTGTTGATTTTTGGTAACTGCTGAATCCTGTGCTCTTTGGATTCTACGTTGAGTGTGACAGCTGTGGTTTGAGTGTGACAGCTGTGGTGTTGAGTGTGACAGCTGTGGTGTTGAATGTGACAGCTGTAATGTTGAGTGTGACAGCTGTGGTGTTGAGTGTGACAGCTGTAGTGTTGAGTGTGACAGCTGTAGTGTTGAGTATGACAGCTGTGGTGTTGAATGTGACAGCTGTAATGTTGAGTGTGACAGCTGTGGTGTTGAGTGTGACAGCTGTGGTGTTGAGTGTGACAGCTGTAGTGTTGAGTGTGACAGCTATGGTGTTGAGTATGACAGCTGTGGTGTTGAATGTGACAGCTGTAATGTTGAGTGTGACAGCTGTGGTGTTGAGTGTGACAGCTGTAGTGTTGAGTGTGACAGCTGTGGTGTTGAGTATGACAGCTGTAGTGTTGAGTGTGACAGCTGTTGTGATTTACTTACGTAAATTGGTCATGTTCGTGTACGGACTTGCAGTGGTTGTCTGTCCTGGGTTTTCGTTTGGTTACATGGCGCATAACAATGTAACGGCTGTTGTGCCACTTGTGTAGCAGTCGAGTAAAATGTGCTCAGTAAATAGTGATGTGAAGTACTCTACAGTCAAATACTTGTTTACCTGGTGTGTAAACACATCTACACCCACGTTAAAAGTTGAGTAGGCCAACACCAGGCTCAATATTTGTATTACGTGTTAGTGTGTGCAGTAACACTTGTACCATATGTTAGTGTATGCAGTAACACTTGTACAGTAGTACACTAATACTACTTCAGTGTACACCTTGCCAAACCTCTAGGGGCCACCACGTCTAGATTTACCTCATTATACAGTTCGAGGACGCAGTGTCTAGACTGACTCCACCACGCAGTCAAGAGTCAATGTGTGCAGGTTGACTTCAGCATACAGCTTGAGGTCGGTTGTCTTTAGGTTGACCTCATCCTACATTTAGGCGTCACTGCGACCAGGTTGACCTCAATTACATAATCAGAACCTTTTTTTCTTTTTTTTTAAAATATACAAAGTTTGACTTCCCTTTATAGTCCGAATCCAGTTTTTATCTGGTGTAAACAGTTCTATATAGTTAGACGGCATTTATGTCTTCGTTCAACTTTGACACACAGCTGGAAAACGAATGAATGAATGAACGTTTTTTTTTTTTTCAAAGGGTTAAGAATTGGGCAAGCAGGCCCGTCTAACGCTTTGCCCTTCATCATACAGCTTTCATTCACTCAACATTCAGCATTTGTTGTTGTTTTTTTTTTTTGTTAAACATAATAAACATGGAAATAAATAAATCATCTCTTGTCCACAGACTGAAAAAAAGAACCCAAAAAGCCAAGACAGAAAATATTATCTGCAATGTTTAACAGTTCGCGCATCGAGTTTATAAATTGTTGTTTAAAAAGCACATTATCTGAATACATACATAGATAAACATATTTCATACTAAACGCTACATCTAGCGAGGATAGCTGCAGGCCAAGATTTTGTTTATTTCGACATTTCCAAAGAAACAAGCGGTCACAATGAAAGCACTCAACCAGTGCTCCGGTTCAGTCTCCTGCCACTTACACAAGATACATTCTGCAGCTTCAAACAGCTGTGTTAATCTCTAGCATCTGAAGTGTTTTCACTCCAGAACATTGTACTTTGGCTGACGCAGGCCTTCACGTGGCGCATAATGGGGATAATAAAACTTTCAAAACTTTGTTACAGAACAGACTTGTTACAGAACAGACTTGTTACAGAACAGACTTGCTGTTTGCACTAGCTGCCTTGTAGGGAGATGCATTCTGTGTGGGGCTAATCGTAACGGATCATAATATGTACAAACATTGCATAAGGGAGTCAAGACGCTGTCCCATTAGGCAATCAGATATCCACAGCTGATATGCTAGCGTCAAGGTTAGCGAACCACAGCTGATATGCTAGCGTCAGGGTTAGCGAACCACAGCTGATATGCTAGCGTCAGGGTTAGCGAACCATAGCTGACCATGACCCTGTCCAGCCTCTCCGTTGGTACCCCCAATAACAGGCCTAGCCTAGCTAACAGGGCGGAGACTGCCATAGAACCCATGGTGGTGGAGTCTGCTAAAAAAGCATTGCACACCCCCTGCGTTTTAGCTGTACTCCAGGGGTGAAAAAATAGCTGCCATAACCCTCTCCCACGCCGATACCATGCTGGGCCTCAACAGCTCCATAGCATCGGCTACAAAGAACATCAGCTCGCAGTTACAGTGAGATAGCATAAGACAAGACAAGACAAGACAAGGCATGACAACAATGTATAAGTAATAATAATGAAGAAAATTACAGAAAACGAAGTGAATATTGAAACCGTAAAGAGAAATAGCGTGGCGCAGTTATTACTGCACCCGCCTGCTCATTAGAAGGCTACTGGTTCAGTTTCGCGCTCGGGAGGAATTTTTTCAAACTGACCAGAACCGAGTTTCACCCAGCTCCAAGAAGTAGGCACCTGGGATTTCTCTAGAACAACAAAGCCAGCGAGGACAGGTGCCGGCATCCATACCTCAAACAAGGTAGTGGCCTAAAAAGGTGAAGACACGAACATCTCGCACCCCTACGGCACGCAGATGCTACGGGACATTGAAAAGAGAATAATGAAAGACACACGACAACTCAAACACCTTGTATTTTTTATACATACGCATATACTGTATATAGAGGCCAAGTTAACAGGCATAAAATCCTTTGTTGAGGTTGAAAGACTCGCCGAAGACAGGAAAAATTGGCGAACTACTTTGCGAGCCCTATGTGACGTCTAACGGCACGGGAAGGATATAAGATAAGATAAGATATACTGTACTATGATAATACATTAAAGTAAGAGAACAAATATTGTAGGATTAAACCTCGAAAAAATCGTAGACAAAGCACTTTAGTGAGACGTGAGAGAAAGAAAAATCACAAGAGAATTACCTGGGATTCGAACACGGACTCCGGTAGGACGAGCAGCCGTCTTGCCACGAGAGAACAGCGTACTATCGACTTAGCCAACTAGCACCCCAAAAAAGGTGTTTTGTTGACATAGTCTTTAGTAACTGCTCAGCAGACATGAGGGATCGTGACACCCGGAAAGAAACGAGGTCGTGACACACAGAAATTCCGTAGCTTAGATTCATTCTCTCTAGCAGGTACCAACTAGACAAACATACACACATACGATTTTTTCGAGGTTTAATCCTACAATATTTGTTCTCTTACTTTACCGTACCAAAACCTCGTAGTTTCCTATTTATAAAAAATTGTTCCTTAAAAACTATACCTGAAACTAACTTAATGTAATAAGTATTCGTTCGTTTGTTATTGTTGTTCAAGTTTGCACCAGACATGGCAGGAGACCGTGTGTATGTTTGTCTAGTTGGTACCTGCTAGAGAGAATGAATCTAAGCTACGGAATTTCTGTGTGTCACGACCTCGTTTCTTTCCGGGTGTCACGATCTCTCATGTCTGCTGAGCAGTTACTAAAGACTATGTCAACAAAACACCTTTTTCGGGGTGCTAGTTGGCTAAGTCGATAGTACGCTGTTCTCTCGTGGCAAGACGGCTGCTCGTCCTACCGGAGTCCGTGTTCGAATCCCAGGTAATTCTCTTGTGATTTTTCTTTCTCTCACGTCTCACTAAAGTGCTTTGTCTACGATTTTTTCGAGGTTTAATCCTACAACATTTGTTCTCTTACTTTACCGTACCAAAACCTCGTAATTTCCTATTTATGATAATACATTGTATTTTTATATATACACATGTACTCTGCTGTGATAATATCTTGTATTTTTTATACATACACATATACTATACTATGATAATACCTTGCATTTTTATACATATACTGTAATATGATAATGCCTTGTATTTTTTACACATATACTGTACTGTGATAATACCTTGTATTTTATACATATACTGTAATATGATAATACCGAGTAATTTTTTTATACATACACATATACTATACTATGATAATACCTTGTATTTTTATACATACACATATACTGTACTATGATAATGGCTGAAGTAAAAGTGGTTCTAGCTTTTGATAGCCAGAAGCCACGACATAATTAAGAAACAAACAGGGAGAGACAGAAAATGTTGGGTTGTTATCATACTTATCCCATAACCACTCCACAGTTCTTATTTCTATTATTGTTTATTTTTCCCTTTTCTTTCCTATTTTATCTTCTTTTCTGTTTTTTTTTTGTCATTATAAACTGACAAGACACGAGTTCCATATTCTATGATACTATTTTCCTCTTCTCAGCAGGCTATTAGTCGTGTGCAGACCCTAGGAGTGGGGGCCCACCCCCTTGTATTAAGGGTAGGCCCGGAAGGCTTTGATTAAGGGGGGAGGGGGATGTGGGTTAAAACAGATAACCGGGGAAGGGTTTCTTTCAGAGGCCTTGATCGTATATATTCTGTATGCAAGTGCTCCTGGACTTGCAGGTAAATATGTTTTTCAAGGGCAATTTGTGTAACTCACGTCTGTCAAGTCCTCACTTTGTGTAACTCACGTTTGTCAAGTCCTCACTTTGTGTAACTCACGTTTGTCAAGTCCTCACTTTGTGTAACTCACGTCTGTCAAGTCCTCACTTTGTGTAACTCACGTTTGTCAAGTCCTCACTTTGTGTAACTCACGTCTGTCAAGTCCTCACTTTGTGTAACTCACGTTTGTCAAGTCCTCACTTTGTGTAACTCACGTTTGTCAAGTCCTCACTTTGTGTAACTCACGTCTGTCAAGTCCTCACTTTGTGTAACTCACGTTTGTCAAGTCCTCACTTTGTGTAACTCACGTCTGTCAAGTCCTCACTTTGTGTAACTCACGTTTGTCAAGTCCTCACTTTGTGTAACTCACGTCTGTCAAGTCCTCACTTTGTGTAACTCACGTTTGTCAAGCCCTCACTTTGTGTAACTCACGTTTGTCAAGCCCTCACTTTGTGTAACTCACGTTTGTCAAGCCCTCACTTTGTGTAACTCACGTTTGTCAAGCCCTCACTTTGTGTAACTCACGTTTGTCAAGCCCTCACTTTGTGTAACTCACGTTTGTCAAGCCCTCACTTTGTGTAACTCACGTTTGTCAAGCCCTCACTTTGATCATTGAACTAAATGAAGCGTGAGCACCCGAACCCGCAAGGCACTGCCTTCTCTGTCGCAACCTCAATACTGCTTCTACAAAAACACATCGTTGTCACAATCTCAATACTGCTTCTACAAAAACACATCGTTGTCACAATCTCAATACTGCTTCTACAAAAACACATCGTTGTCACAATCTCAATACTGCTTCTACAAAAACACATCGTTGTCACAATCTCAATACTGCTTCTACAAAAACACATCGTTGTCACAATCTCAATACTGCTTCTACAAAAACACATCGTTGTCACAATCTCAATACTGCTTCTACAAAAAACATCGTTGTCACAATCTCAATACTGCTTCTACAAAAACACATCGTTGTCACAATCTCAATACTGCTTCTACAAAAAGACATCGTTGTCACAATCTCAATACTGCTTCTACAAAAACACATCGTTGTCACAATCTCAATACTGCTTCTACAAAAACACATCGTTGTCACAACCTCAATACTGCTTCTACAAAAACACATCGTTGTCACAACCTCAATACTGCTTCTACAAAAACACATCGTTGTCACAATCTCAATACTGCTTCTACAAAAACACATCGTTGTCACAATCTCAATACTGCTTCTACAAAAACACATCGTTGTCACAATCTCAATACTGCTTCTACAAAAACACATCGTTGTCACAATCTCAATACTGCTTCTACAAAAACACATCGTTGTCACAATCTCAATACTGCTTCTACAAAAACACATCGTTGTCACAATCTCAATACTGCTTCTACAAAAACACATCGTTGTCACAATCTCAATACTGCTTCTACAAAAACACATCGTTGTCACAATCTCAATACTGCTTCTACAAAAACACATCGTTGTCACAATCTCAATACTGCTTCTACAAAAACACATCGTTGTCACAACCACAAAACTGCAACTACACAACACATCGTTGTCACAACCACAAAACTGCAACTACAGAACACATCGTTGTCACAACCACAAAATTGCAACTACAAAACACATCGTTGTCACAGCTTTAATACTGCTCCTACAACAACACACCGTTGTTACAGCCTCAAAACTGCTTCTACAACAACATATCGTTGTCACAATCCCAAAACTGCAACTATAACAACACATTGCTGTCACAACCTCAAAACTGCTTATACAACAAGAAATCGTTGCCACAATCTCAAAATTGCAGCTACAAGAACACATCGTTGTCATAATCCCAAAACTGCAACTACAACAATACATTGCTGTCACATCCTCAAAACTGCTTCTACAACAAGAAATCGTTGTCACAATACCAAAACTGCATGTACAACAACATATCATTGTCACAATCCTAAAATTGCATCTACAACATCATATCGTTGTCACAAACCCAAAACTGCAACTACAACAACACTTCGTTGTCACAATCACAAAACTGCACCTACAACAACATATCATTGTCACAATACTAAAATTGCATCTACAACATCATATCGTTGTCACAATACAAAACTGCAACTACAACAACATATCGTTGACACAGCATCAAAACTGCTTCTACAACAACACATCGTTGTCACAGCCTCAAAATTGCTTCTACAACAACACATCATTGTCACAATCCCAAAACTGCAATTACAGCACCACACTGTTGTTACAGCCTCAAAATTGCTTCTACAACAACACATCGTTGTCAAAGCCTCAAACTGCTTCCACAACAACACATCGTTGTCACAAATCCCAAAACTGCATTTACAAAAACATATCGTTGTCACATTTTCAAAACTACATCTACAAAAACACATCATTGTCACAATCCCAAAATTGTATCTACAAAAACAAAACATTGTCACAATCCCAAAACTGCATATACAAAACACATCGTTATCACATAATCAAAACTGCAACTACAACACAAAAAACCCACTGTCACACCCTCAAACCTACAATTAGGACAACATATTATTGTCACAGGCTCCAAGATATGTTTTGTTTTGTTTGTTTTTGGCAGGCAAAATGAAACCCCAAGTATAAAAAAAATAGCAACCACCTGAAGCAATATCAGCCTTAGTATGATGTGATTCTTTCAAGTGCGGATATTCCAACCAATGAATATCAGCCAATCACAAGTTAGTATCGGGGTTTTACAATCCAAAGATATTTTTGCAGTGGCAAAGATTCATAGACTCTCACCACCAAAACTGCCCGGACTTCACATATACTCTGAGATGACATTTCGCAAGAGGCCGGAGTAATAATTCCATAGTTCAAAGGTAAGAATGTTAGGAAAATTCCGCGATCATGTCTTGTGAGCACTTCATGTTAGTGGCAAATTGTAGACGATTTGATTTTTTGGTTGCTTTTTATCCAGATGAACATTTGTAAAGCAGATTCCTAGATTTCCTGTCTGAAAAACAAAAACAAAAACAAAAAACAAAAACAGAGATTCTAAATTGATTCTTGAACGTGTGTGTGGTCTAACTATACTTTGGCTTAGTTGTTTGTTACTGTGAAAACTAGAAGGGGAATATCTGGAGTTTTTTCCCCTGGAAAAAATCTGTCTCGTAGCATTTGTATGCCGTTGTTTAGATATAGGCCGAGTTCCACACCTGTTTATGCCAGTATATGGCTCATTATGTGGATTATATTTCGCAATTTTAGAATTAGGAAAAACCAGGGTTCTTGAGTGGAAATTGAACACTTTCTTCCGCTTCGATTCTGGCATAGAAACTTCCCGTGAGTTTCCAAAGACCATTGTGTAACGTGTAACAAAATACAATGAGCTTTCAAGAAACTGCTCACAATTCAAATGTTAAAGGATCAGACTTAACCCAGACGTAAACAAGGCCCTCATACATCCCTTGCTGTTAGCTCTTATTTCATTTAGTAACAGAACATGAAGCGTTTATGACCGCGGAGTTCATGCACACTGTGCAGCTCTCATTCACGCTCAGATTTTGTGACGAAACTAACTTACTCCTTTCTCTGCGCTAACCATGAACAGTTTTGGCGAGGGGGGGGGGGGGGCTGAATTTCGGACAAAAAGGGCTTGTAGATATTAGAGAAAGCCCCGCCCCTATCTGTTGTTGAGTTTCTTCTACAGCAAAGAGTGCTTTCCACGAAACTGTAGGAACTGCTGCAAGGATCTGAACCGAGTAATATAAATTCTGCTACAAAAACTGATTAATTCAAAAGCAAAATCTGATTCGTATAAATTACATTTATAACAAAACAACTGAGAAACACATACACGCCTTTGAATGTAAATGCTACAGAAGAGTTCTTCAAATATCATGGACACAAAAGAGAACAAATATATCCATACTAAAAGAACTTAATACTGAAGAAGGCTGGCTAGTAAAGAGGGTTAAACAGAGAAAACTTAAATATTTTGGACACATTAAACGTCATGATAATCTAGAGAAGACCGTCTTGGAAGGGTACATAATGGGAAAAAGAACGAACATACTTTATTTTCCAAGGATTAAGTATTGGGCACGCAGGCCCGTCTAACATTCTGCCCGTCATCATACAGCTTTCACTCAGTCACGGTCATTCAGCATTTGTTAATGAGCATAATAATCACGAAGACACAATTAAATGATTACATAAATAAATAATAAACTTATCTCTTGTCCATACACTCCACACTCTGATTTATGCAACAGCATGAAATAAACTTGTGTTCTTACATTCATTCAAAACTAAAATTTATAGAAAAGCTGTTAAAAATTACAACAATCAAGCCATACTTTAAACTACTTCAGACTATGCTTAGGGAGGCATGTAGTCCAAATCAAACAGATGTTGATAAAGTCTGAAGTTATGAGAACGAATATTACTTGTAAGTTTTGGTAGGGGATTCCAAAGAAAGAGAGGAAGACCAAGGGGAAGATGGCTGCAAGACTGTTAGGGATTCAAAGTTCAGCAAGGGACATGCAAATGACTGACTGAATTATATTTATCTCATATAATACCCCAGTCACCCAGCTGTAGAAATGGGTACCCGACTTCTTCTGGAGTTGTGGAAGGAAAGGCGGCCATGCGTGATACTGACCATATCACCCTCTAGTGTGCTGACAGGTCAAGGAAAATATGGGCACTAACACTATATCCCTATGTGCCTCTAAGACATGACAGGCTTACCTTTACCTTTTTTACTTTTTTCATATCATATTATCTCTTATGGACTTTACAAAGACATCAGATTAAAGAAAAGGTACAAAAATAATATCTAAATACTGGTAATTAGAGCACAGCAAAGAAAGCGGTCAGTGTGATAGCTTTTATTCTTTCTAAAATGGAGCAAATGGAGACCCTGGATATGGTCATACAACTCTCAACTAAAATAATAGGGAAAAGTACAAAGCAACAAAACTGCAGGGATTTAAGCAAAAAATTAAGGGGGAAAAGTACTTACAGTACGCGGATTCTGACGAACTCGCTGAAGCAAAACATGCTGATCTACTTTCAACCAATTCAGACCATCATCATCATCATCATCACCACCATCATCATTACAGGGAATCGAGCATAAACGTAACATATGCAGACAAAAACTACCCGGTCTTTGACTTCTCCTTCTTTTTCCCGTCATATCTTTCTAACATTTCATTGTTTACTAAGTCTTCTATGTCCACCTGGTCTTCTATTCCCACCTGGTCTTCTATGTCCACCTGGTCTTCTATGTTCACCTGGTCTTCTATGTCCACCTGGTCTTCTATGCCCACCTAGTCTTCTATGCCCACCTGGTCTTCTATGCCTACCTGGTCGTCTATGCCCACCTGGTCTTTTATGCCCACCTGGTCTTCTATGCCCACCTGGTCTTCTATGTCCATCTGGCCTTCTTTGTCCACCTGGTCTTCTATGCCCACCTGGTCTTCTATGCCCACCTGGTCTTCTATGCCTACCTGGTCGTCTATGCCCACCTGGTCTTCTATGTCCATCTGGCCTTCTTTGTCCACCTAGTCTTCTATGCCCACCTGGTCTTCTATGTCCATCTGGCCTTCTTTGTCCACCTAGTCTTCTATGCCCACCTGGTCTTCTATGTCCATCTGGCCTTCTTTGTCCACCTAGTCTTCTATGCCCACCTGGTCTTCTATGTCCATCTGGCCTTCTTTGTCCACCTAGTCTTCTATGCCCACCTGGTCTTCTATGTCTACCTGGTCGTCTATGCCCACCTGGTCTTTTATGCCCACCTGGTCTTCTATGCCCACCTGGTCTTCTATGTCCACCTGGTCTTCTATGCCCACCTGGTCTTCTATGCCCACCTGGTCTTCTATGCCCACCTGGTCTTCTATGCCCATCTGGCCTTCTTTGTCCACCTGATCTTCTATGCCCACCTGGTCTTCTATGCCCACCTGGTCTTCTATGCCCACCTGGTCTTCTATGTCCATCTGGCCTTCTTTGTCCACCTGGCTTATGTTCACCAAGCCTTCTACGAGGGGTGATTGATAAGTTCTCGACATAAGGTACAAATGCTTGAAACACAATTGATATTAGGTACATTTGTAGATCAGGTTAATGTAAGAAAAAGCACAAAGTTTCAAGAAATTAACTGCAACCAATTTCTTTAACAATATACTGAAGTGGTAAGGGGTGGCAGAAATTGAGAAAATGGATAACATTTCTCATCGAGCAGTCATTCGCTACCTCAAGGGCTTATCATCGAAAGAGATCCATGAGGATATGGTGGAGACTCTAAGAGAGAGTGTCCCTTCTTACAGCACAGTGAAGAAATGGGCAGCTCAATTCAAACATGCAAGAGACAGTCTGGAAGATGGTCTCCGTCCAGGAAGACAAAGAACGGTAACCACCGATAAAACCACCGGCAGAATCCATGGCATGATAATGGAGGATCGGTACATTGCTACTGAGATGGGCATCTCCCAGGAATGTGTTCATGCCAATATTCACAATGATCTTCAAATGACAAAGGTCTCTGCTCGATGGGTCCGGAAACTTCTTGGAGCCGATCACAAACGACAGCGTCTCAACATGTTAAGAGACAATCTTGGCCATTTTTCTGCAGATCTTGACAAGTTTCTTCAGCAATTTGTGACTATGGACGAGACGTGGGTTCATCATTTTCAGCCAAAAACCAAAGAACAGTCAAATCAGTGGAAACATCATGGATCCCCACCTCCAAAGAAAGCAAGGGTGGTTCTGTCTGCAGTCAAAGTGATGGCTTCCATCTTTTGAGATTCAGAAGGTATGCTGTTGGTAGACTATCTTCAAAAGGGCAGAACATCACTGGGGCCTATTACGCTAATCTTGTGGAGCAACTGGGGGTCAGACTGAAAGAAAAGCGTCAATGACGAGAGGAGTCATCTTTCATCAAGACAATGCTCCAGTTCACAAGTCGGCGGTGGCAGTGGCTGTCATTCATGAATGTGGCTTCCAGCTTCTCGAATATCCTCCTTATGCCCCAGATTTGGCCCCTTCGGACTATTACCTGTTTACCAAACTCACAAAGAAGATCAGTGGCCGCAAGTTTGCTTGAGATGATGACGTCATTCGAGTTGTAGACCACTTTTTACTGGTAAAAGATGCTGACTTTTACAAAGAAGGGATCCGTATGTTCCAGGATAGCTAGACTAAGTGCATAAACTACCAACGGGACTATGTTGAGAAATAACCCTCAGAAAAAGTTCTCCAAAAATAATCCGTTGTATCTTATGCCGAGAACTTATCAATCACCCCTCCTATGTCCACCTGGACCTCTATGTTCATCTAGCCTTCTATGTCCACCTAGCTTTCTATGTCCACCTGGCCCTCTATGTTCACCTGGCCTATGTTCACCTAGCCTTTTTTGTCCACCTAGCCTTCTATGTCCACCTAGCCATCTATGTCCAGTTTGCCTTATATGTCCACCTAGCCTTCTATGTCCACCTGGCCTATGTCCACCTAGCCTTCTGTGTCCACCTAGCATTCTATATCCACCTGGTCTTCTATGTCCACCTGCCCTTCTACGTCCACCTGGCCTTCTATGTCCACCTGGGCTTCTATGTTCACCTGGCCTATGTTCACCTAGCCTTCTATGTCCACCTGGCCTTTTATGTCCACCTAATCTTCTATGTCCACCTGGCCTTCTATGTCCACCTGGCCTTCTATGTCCACCTGGTCTTCTATGTCCACCTGGCCTTTTATGTCCACCTGGCCTTCTATGTCCACCTGGGCTTCTACGTCCACCTAGCCTTCTATGTCCACCTGGTCTTCTATGTCCACCTGGCCTTCTATGTCCACCTGGCCTTTTATGTCCACCTGGCCTTTTATGTCCACCTGGCCTTTTGTACTTCGTCTTGCTATCTTCTGTGTCTTGTTCAATTTTCTCTTCCATGGTTTCCGTGCTGTTATAGTTTCCTCCCCACACCTGCACCCGAGGTAGGGAGTAAAGTCCGAGGGAGGCGGAGTGAGGGGGAAGAGATCATTAGAACCAGATGAGCAGGAAATATTTTCGGCGATGCCAAAGTTGTGGCCTAAGATAACAAGGAGTGGCATGTCTAACAAAGTTTGGGAACCGTTGTCTCAGAGTTTTACCTTGAAAACATGTATCGTAGGGTTTGAGAATCTTTTATTTTCTGTCCATAAAATTACAGTGTAATTACACCTGTAGAAGTGGGAGCAAGAGGATTCGTAGCAACATCAGCATATGACCTATGCAAGCAACTGGGCATAAAGGGACAAGCAAGAGCAAGGGCATTGAGAAGCCTTTCAGAAACAGCAGAAAAGGCCTCATGCTGGCTGTGGAGTATGCGAAACAAGCATTGGGAACAAAAGTAATTTCATTTGCCACAACCAATACCAGTCCTCCGTAGCTAAATCGCTAAAGACGCACTTCAAAAAAAGTGCAATGGCAACTGGAAGATCACGGGTTCAATCCCGGGACCTGGAAAAAAAGCAAGAACTCTCAAGACCTCTGGGAGTCATGACCCAGAGGGGCCCACCCCCCTTAGAGTGTCAGGAGTTTAAAGGGCCGAAACACTTGTCTGAGGGGGGGGGGGGTACTTCCTCTGATGATCTGAAGGAGTTGTGTTGTTGTTACGCTCTCTACGGTAGAGAGTTTCCTGCATACAGTGTAGAATGAAACATCTAGGTTATAGTTTAAGAAATCTGTATCTGACTTTCTGTCAAACCAGAGCTCCCTACGCCATCTCTCCAGAGAAGTCAGGCGGAGTATGAATCCATCCCATTCTGATTACATATTTTCATTTTACGTAATTATGAATCCATCCAATACGTATTTTCATGGTCAACTCAGAACAAATCTATTAATAAGCGCTTTTGCAACAAAATATTTTAATTCAACACTTTAATTCTGTGTTGTTAACTGTTGTCAACACTCATCGACCAGGTCACGCTTTCAAAAGGGGCGACACCGGAAACAGGTCGTGAATGCTAGAAGTATCACGGGGGAAAACGGCCAGACCGTAAACTAGGAATAATACACGGTAATAAACAATTGAAATTGCGTAAGTGACTCGTGAACTGAATCATTTCATGAGCTACAGAGAGTGTAAAACAAATAAGAGTTTGTGATAAACTTCCTTAAACTTTCATATGTTACTGAAACTTTCATATGTTACTGAAACTTTCATGTTACTTGATAATACCCGCTAGTCTGCATCGTTTTCCTTTCATCTTTTAATTCAAGATTTTTTTAAAAATTAAACTATCATGATTCTTAATTAGACTGAAATATTTCATTATTTTGTTCAAATGTTTCACATTATTTTTTTTCTTTCAGTGTATTTGCTTTGTTGCTTTTTTTTTTCTTTGCCTGTTAATATAAGCCACTTCATTTTTCTGTAGATCTATCTACACGCCAAGATATATCAAGAATCATACATCAAGAGATGTACATCAAGAAACACACATCAAGAGACACACCAAGAATCATATGTCAAGAGACTCACACCATGAATCACAGACTCACGCCAAGAATCACAGACTCATACCAAGAATCACAGACCCCCTCTAAGAATCACAGATTCTTACCAAGAATCACAGATTCACACCAAGAATCACAGACTCACACCAAGAATCACAGACTTACACCAAGAATCACAGACCCCCTCCAAGAATCACAGATTCTTACCAAGAATCACAGACTTACACCAAGAATCACAGACTCACACCAAGAATCACAGACCCCCTCCAAGAATCACAGATTCACACCAAGAATCACAGAATCACATTAAGAACCACACATCAAGAGACTCATATCAAGAGTCATAGACTCACGCTAAGAATCACACATCAAGAAATCATATCAAGAGTCATAGACGCACATCAAGAATCACACATCAAGAGACTCACGCCAAGAATCACAGACTCACATCTAGAAGCACACATTAAGAGGCTCACAAAAAAGAATCACAGACTCACAGTGTTGCTGCGTTTTAAAAAAATGAAATAAAATGAATAGAGCGCCTAACTTTTCATAGCGTTCATGTAAATTTATTCTTTATCTCCTCTCTCTAGATCTTCCTCCTGTATGTTTTTGTATGATTAAGGCTCACGCCGAAACGTCACAACTTTGTAGTCGTTAAGTAATACAGCTGTTTCTACTTTTTTTTTCCTGGTTTATACATTTCACTGAGTTTAATCTGATGGCTGCCTTCTATTTTTCCTACATAATCCAGCAATTATAATCTGTTAGATTTCACACTTTAGATTTAGATTTCATAAGATATAAGATAAGATTTCACACTTGTTCCTTCTTCTTAATTTAAATATATATATATCGATAATTTACTTTCACAACATTATCTTCAGGTTTTACTGTTCTGGAATTTCCTAAGCTAATAATAGACGTTGTTCACGGTCTATAGAAACCTTCCAAGCGAGACAACCCCTCCTCCACCTCTCCCACCTCTTCCCCCCCCCCCCCCCACCCCCGGTGTGTTTGTGTGTCATGGCGACAAAAATATTAAAAATAATCATAGGATATCGTGACCTGCAAAGGAATTTTTTAAATGCCAGCCTTTCACACACGTTATAACAAACACACACACAAACAAACACACATGGCTGTCACGGCAGAGCCTTGCAGAGCTAGAAGGCCAGGTACAAACAAAATACCTACCAGCAAAAATCACCTAAGGCATAACAGCGGAGTAAACTGCTAATTTCTACAGATTTTTTTTTGGGTGGGGGGGGAAGAGTTATTAGGGACAGTACACCTGAGGAAAGTTATCAGGGACCGTACACCTGAGGAAAGTTATCAGGGACAGCACACCTGAGGAAAGTTATCAGGGACAGCACACCCGAGGAAAGTTATCAGGGACAGTACACCTGAGAAAAGTTATCAGGGACAGCACACCCGAGGAAAGTTATCAGGGACAGTACACCCGAGAAAAGTTATCAGGGACAGTACACCTGAAGAAAGTTATCAGGGACAGTACACCTGAAGAAAGTTATCAGGGACAGTACACCCGAGGAAAGTTATCAGGGACAGTACACCTGAAGAAAGTTATCAGGGACAGTACACCTGAGGAAAGTTATCAGGGACAGTACACCCGAGGAAAAAAAAAGTTTCCCCACTGGGTCATAAATTATTTTCACGCGCCCAGGCCTGGTATGACACGTGACATGTTTTAAGAAAATTGGTCCGTATTGAACACGTCCACTCTGCCTGCGCTTGTTTGTCTTAATGTACAAAAGTGTGATCTGTGGTATATATACCCTTAGTCTAACTGCTCTTATATACCCTTAGTCTAACTGTTCTTATATACCCTTAGTCTAACTGTTCTTATATACCCTTAGTCTAACTGTTCTTATATACCCTTAGTCTAACTGTTCTTATATACCCTTAGTCTAACTGTTCTTATATACCCTTAGTCTAACTGTTCTTATATACCCTTAGTCTAACTGTTCTTATATACCCTTAGTCTAACTGTTCTCATATACCCTTAGTCTAACTGTTCTTATATACCCTTAGTCTAACTGTTCTCATATACCCTTAGTCTAACTGTTCTTATATACCCTTAGTCTAACTGTTCTTATATACCCTTAGTCTAACTGTTCTTATATACCCTTAGTCTAACTGTTCTCATATACCCTTAGTCTAACTGTTCTTATATACCCTTAGTCTAACTGTTCTTATATACCCTTAGTCTAACTGTTCTTATATACCCTTAGTCTAACTGTTCTCATATACCCTTAGTCTAACTGTTCTTATATACCCTTAGTCTAACTGTTCTTATATACCCTTAGTCTAACTGTTCTTATATACCCTTAGTCTAACTGTTCTTATATACCCTTAGTCTAACTGTTCTTATATACCCTTAGTCTAACTGTTCTCATATACCCTTAGTCTAACTGTTCTTATATACCCTTAGTCTAACTGTTCTTATATACCCTTAGTCTAACTGTTCTTATATACCCTTAGTCTAACTGTTCTCATATACCCTTAGTCTAACTGTTCTTATATACCCTTAGTCTAACTGTTCTTATATACCCTTAGTCTAACTGTTCTCATATACCCTTAGTCTAACTGTTCTTATATACCCTTAGTCTAACTGTTCTTATATACCCTTAGTCTAACTGTTCTTATATACCCTTAGTCTAACTGTTCTTATATACCCTTAGTCTAACTGCTGTTATATACCTTTAGTCTAACTGCTGTTATATACCTTTAGTCTAACTGCTGTTATATACCCTTAGTCTAACTGCTGTTATATAGTCTAACTGCTGTTATATAGTCTAACTGCTGTTATATAGTCTAACTGCTGTTATATACCTTTAGTCTAACTGCTGTTATATAGTCTAACTGCTGTTATATACCTTTAGTCTAACTGCTGTTATATACCCTTAGTCTAACTGGTGTTATATAGTCTAACTGCTGTTATATACCTTTAGTCTAACTGCTGTTATATACCCTTAGTCTAACTGCTGTTATATAGTCTAACTGCTGTTATATACCTTTAGTCTAACTGCTGTTATATACCCTTAGTCTAACTGTTGTTATATACCCGTAGTCTAAATTGTTCTTATATACACTTAGTCTAACTGTTCTCATATACCTTTAGTCTAACTGCTGTTATATACCCTTAGCCTAACTGCTGTTATATACCCTTAGCCTAACTGCTGTTATATACCCGTAGTCTAAATTGTTCTTATATACACTTAGTCTAACTGTTCTCATATACCTTTAGTCTAACTGCTGTTATATACCCTTAGCCTAACTGTTGTTATATACCCGTAGTCTAAATTGTTCTTATATACACTTAGTCTAACTGTTCTCATATACCTTTAGTCTAACTGCTGTTATATACCCTTAGCCTAACTGTTGTTATATACCCGTAGTCTAAATTGTTCTTATATACACTTAGTCTAACTGTTCTCATATACCTTTAGTCTAACTGCTGTTATATACCCTTAGTCTAACTGCTGTTATATACCCTTAGCCTAACTGCTGTTATATACCCGTAGTCTAAATTGTTCTTATATACACTTAGTCTAACTGTTCCCATATACCCTTAGTCTAACTGTTCTCATATACCCTTAGTCTAACTGCTGTTATATACCCCTAGTCTAACTGTTCTCATATACCCTTAGTCTAACTGCTGTTATATACCCCTAGTCTAAACTGTTCTTATATACCCTTAGTCTAACTGCTGTTATATAACTGTTCTCATATACCCTTTGTCTAACTGCTGTTATATACCCCTAGTCTAAACTGTTCTTATATACCCTTAGTCTAACTGCTGTTATATAACTGTTCTCATATACCCTTAGTCTAACTGCTGTTATATACCCTTAGTCTAACTGCTGTTATATACCCCTAGTCTAAACTGTTCTTATATACCCTTAGTCTAACTGTTCTTATATACCCTTAGTCTAACTGTTCTTATATACCCTTAGTCTAACTGCTGTTATATACCCCTAGTCTAACTGTTCTTATATACCCTTAGTCTAACTGTTCTTATATACCCTTAGTCTAACTGTTCTTATATACCCTTAGTCTAACTGTTCTTATATACCCTTAGTCTAACTGCTGTTATATACCCCTAGTCTAACTGTTCTTATATACCCTTAGTCTAACTGTTCTTATATACCCTTAGTCTAACTGTTCTTATATACCCTTAGTCTAACTGTTCTTATATACCCTTAGTCTAACTGTTCTTATATACCCTTAGTCTAACTGTTCTTATATACACTTAGTCTAACTGTTCTTATATACCCTTAGTCTAACTGTTCTTATATACCCTTAGTCTAACTGTTCTTATATACCCTTAGTCTAACTGTTCTTATATACACTTAGTCTAACTGTTCTTATATACACTTAGTCTAACTGTTCTTATATACCCTTAGTCTAACTGTTCTTATATACCCTTAGTCTAACTGTTCTCATATACCCTTTAACTGTTCTTATATACCCTTTAACTGTTCTTATATACCCTTAGTCTAACTGTTCTTATATACACGTAGTCTAAATGCGTTATATACCCTTAGTCTAACTGTTCTCATATACCCGTAGTCTAACTGTTGTTATACAGCCACTGTCACTCATTCAGTCATTTGCATGTCCCTTGCGGAACTTTGCCTCCCCAATAGCTCACATGTAGATCTCTCAGCTGTAAGCAAGATGTTCTGCTGCTGATGCATCCATTCACAATTCATCAACATTGCCTTCTTGCCATCTTCGCCTTGGTCTTCCTCTCTTTCTTTCTTTCTTCCATTATGGACCCTTCAAAGACTGTCTTCTCTAAACTCTCATGACGTTTAATATGTCCGGAATACTTAAATTTTCTCTGTTTAATCTTCTTTACTAACAAGTCGTCTTAACTTCTTGTTATATGGATATATTTGTTCTTTGTGTCCATGATATCTGAAGGACTCTTCTATAGATACAGTTACCGTGTCTGCTGTAATATACAGTTAATATATCAGCTGTTATTACAGCGATTTTGCCTCCTGTTATTGTGTTCGCAAGTAATATTTCTATAGTCTATTTATTCTTTGATATGTGTATATGTATGATTTTAGAAATGTTTCCTTAAAAAAAAACCGAAAAAACGTGTATTTCCTTCCTCATCATGGCAGTATTTTACAAAGAGTGGCCTACAGCCCCCTCATGGATACCCCCACAATAGCTAGAGGGCCCGGATTTAATGAGGTAAAAAGTATTCTCTAACAGCAACAGTCAGGGCTAGTATGAGTTTTTGCATTAAAACTAAACTATGAATTATTGTAATGAGTGCTAGACAGAAATTATAAAATGAAAACAAGGAAGGCTCCGATCAGATAAGAGTTGAGAAACCCTGCTTGAGAATATGACAGATCTAAAAGCTACGCAGTTTTTAATGCTCTTTCATGTTACACGTTCGTCTGAGTGCACTAATCTCTCGTGGCGAAGGTCAGGGGTTCGAACTTTGATGTTGGGCACCCGACTTCTTCTGGAGTTGGGGAAGGAAAGGCGGCCAGGCGTGATACAGACCATATCACCCTCTAGTGTGCTGATAGGTCAAGGAAAATATGGGCACTAACACCATATCTCTATGTGCCTCTAAAAAAGGTAGATAGAGGTGTATGGTGCAGCTTTACAAAGTGAGGGAGGGAGTGAGTAAAGTGAGAAAAAACGAATAGAAAGTATGAGAATGTATAAATGAAAAACACACAACATCCGATATTTCGGCGCGAGCCTTTTTCGAGGATTACATGCACAACGAGACAACAACAACAAAAAAAAACCGAAGAACTTATCTTAATGTGGCCTCCTCCAGAAGTAAAAAGCTCTATTCGTTTTTTCTCATTTTTTTCACTTTACTCACTCCCTCCCTCACTTTGTAAAGCTGCACCATACACCTCTATCTACCTTTTTTTTTATTTAAACCAGTTTTACTGCAGTCGCCATTCCTTTTATGTGCCTCTAAGGCATGACAGGGTTAATTTTTTTTGCAGGTTACATGTGGCCTAGATCTTCAAGTTAAAAGCTGAAGAAAGAGCGCTTCATTTATGTTCGTGCCTTTTGTTATATTTATTCTTAAATGTAGAAAGTGTAGAGACCATACCTCTGAGGCTAACATTTGGTACATGATACACAGTAAAGACCCTACCTCTGAGGCCAACATTTGGTAGATGATACACAGTAAAGACCCTACCTCTGAGGCCAACATTTGGTACATGATACACAGTAAAGACCCTACCTCTGAGGCCAACATTTGGTACATGATACACAGTAAAGACCATACCTCTGAGGCTAACATTTGGTAGATGATACACAGTAAAGACCCTACCTCTGAGGCCAGCATTTGGTAGATGATACACAGTAAAGACCCTACCTCTGAGGCCAACATTTGGTACATGATACACAGTAAAGACCCTACCTCTGAGGCCAACATTTGGTACATGATACACAGTAAAGACCCTACCTCTGAGGCCAACATTTGGTACATGATACACAGTAAAGACCCTACCTCTGAGGCCAACATTTGGTACATGATACAAAGACCCTACCTCTGAGGCCAACATTTGGTACATGATACACAGTAAAGACCCTACCTCTGAGGCCAACATTTGGTACATGATACACAGTAAAGACCCTACACGACTTCCAAGACGCGCTAGGCACACTTTATTACAACAGCCTGTACAAGGCTGTCCATGTCGGCTTACAGTGATCTAGGAACCTCTGAGCTGCAGCCTCGCTGAAAGAGGGCGCCGAGCTACACACTAAAGCATTCCCCGGGAAAATGAAGACCACGCCAGCCAGCCATGGTCATCATTTACCACACAGAAGAGCATAACCACTGCACAGAAGACTGATCACCCTGCAGATTAGAGCAAGTGAAAGATTGCAGCCCAACAAATTATAATCTTCTTCCTCATTATGTTTATTTCAATTCCGGAAGTTCCCTTATTGCCCTCAGCGTGGCAATTTAGATATGAACACTCGAGAAAAGGGGTGAGGGAAGTGTGGGGGGATGTGTTACGGAGGAGGACGGTGATTGGGTGGGAGGCACTGACAAGCTGTCTTTCCATGACAGAATGTTCCATTTATGATGGCTAGCTAGTATTTAACAGCGCTACAGAGGGGATTAACCGAAGTTCAGTCCATTCCAATTCTGCGCGGGTTATTTGCTGGCAAGTGAAGTCTGTGTCTAAGAGACAAAAGTCTGAGACGTTCCTGAAATATTTTTGAAAGTCTGCACAACTCGTGTAGGTTTTATGTAGTTTTATATATAAGAAACACGAGTTGTGTAGTTTTAGATATAGGAAACACGAGTTGTGTCTTTTTTTAAAGTGTATCATACCTTACTGAGTGTATCATACCTTACTGAGTGTATCATACCTTACTGAGTGTATCATACCTTACTGAGTGTATCATACCTTATTTATTCTCGTTCGCTTGCAATAATTCTTTGAAGCACAGAAGATGGTCTTCACTTTCTAAAAATAAATCTCAGTCTCAGGTAAGTTCATTTTTGGTCTCTGTAGTGAGGCGGCATCTGTTTATGCAGTAAGGAAGTGTCTGTTTACGCTGAGTGCTGAAGGTAATAATAATGACAGGGCTTGACGTTGTGTCTAGAAGATTAACTCTGCTATAGGAAACACGAGTTGTGCACTTTTAGATATGTGAAGCACCAATTGTGTAGTTTTAGATATAGGAAACACGAGTTGTGCACTTTTAGATATGCGAAACACCAATTGTGTAGTTTTAGATATAGGAAACACGAGTTGTGCACTTTTAGATATGCGAAACACCACTTGTGTAGTTTTAGATATAGGAAACACGAGTTGTGCACTTTTAGATATGCGAAACACCAGTTGTGTAGTTTTAGATATAGGAAACACGAGTTGTGCACTTTTAGATATGCGAAACACCAGTTGTGTAGTTTTAGATATAGGAAACACGAGTTGTGCACTTTTAGATATGCGAAACACCAAGTGTGTAGTTTTAGACGATTTTATGCGTGGTTAACATCGAAAAATTGTGGACAAAGCATTCTGGACGAGAAAGAAAGAGAAATTCTAATAAAATGACAGAGAATCGAATCACTGGCACCAGTAGGACAAGCAACCGCTTTAACCAGGATAGGAACACGCACGCAGTCAACACAGGGACGGCTGCTCGCCCTACTATGCCCCAGGATTCCATTCACTGACACTCTCTTACTATTTCTATTTTCCTCGTCTAAAGTGTATTTAAAAATCTACAACAAATTAAGACAAATCTTCCAAACTTTGATCTAGCACATTTATTTGTCTCCTTGTTTTCCATTTTCGTGAAATTGTGCCAGAATAGTTGTAGCATCGCTCAGTATCGATGTAAGGGGATGAAAAAAAGTGTCAGAAAGGAATTGGCAAAAACGAAAATTGATTCAGACATAAACCGTGAGTCATACACAGTCATCCATTCATTCATTCATTTGCATTGGAACTTTGTCTCCCTAACAGCTCTCCTGTAGGCCTCTCGGTTGTGAGCAAGATGGCCTGCTGCTGATGCATCCATTCATACACAGTAAGCTGGTCTATATTCAAGAAGAAAACGCTAATTGGTTATATATTCGCATTGATGGGGTTTTTATGGGGGTGTGGGGGTGTGATTTATTTAGCAACACATCCCCCCCTCTCCCCGTCGTAGTGATGAATACATTTTCCCGAGTGCTTTTCTCGTAATCGTTTTCCGTCTTTTTTCCCTCTGATTTTGTGATGCTTCTGGGTGTAATTCACGAACATAAGCAAAGAAGTCTTAGATACATTGAAACTACAAGAGGATATGAAGAAATTATCCAAAAGAGCCGAACGGTTGACATAGGTGGGCTATAAGAGCCACATGGTTGACGTAGGTGGGCCATAAGAGCCACACGGTTGTCATAGGTGGGCTATAAGAGCCGCACGGTTGTCATAGGTGGGTCATAAGAGCCGCACGGTTGACGTAGGTGGGTCATAAGAGCCGCACGGTTGACGTAGGTGGTCATAAGAGACGCATGGTTGACACAGGTGGGCCATAAGAGCCACAAGGTTGACATAGGTAGGCCATAAAGCCCGCACGGTTGACATAGGTGGGTCATAAGAGCCGCACGGTTGACATAGGTGGGCCATAAGAGCCACACGGTTGACATAGGTAGGCCATAAAGCCCTCACGGTTGACATAGGTGGGTCATAAGAGCCGCACGGTTGACATAGGTGGGCCATAAAACACGCACAGTTGACACAGATGGGCCATAAAACCCGTATGGTTGACATAGGTGGGCCATAAAACCCGCACGATTGACATAGGTGGGCCATAAAACCCGCATGATTGACATAGGTGGGCCATAAAACCCGCACGATTGACATAGGTGGGCCATAAAACCCGCACGATTGACATAGGTGGGCCATAAAACCCGCACGATTGACATAGGTGGGCCATAAAACCCGCACGTTTGACATAGGTGGGTCATATGAAAAGGAATATTCCAAAATGAGTCTGAAGGAAGAAGAGCATGAACACGACCTGGAAGTAGAAGAGTGAACAACATCAAAAGACAGAAAGTGCCCAGCTTTGGCAGGCTGCACTGTGGAAACAAGGGATACGTCATGTTGGAAGATCCTCTGCAGCCAACCATCCTTAGAAAGGTGGCACAAGATGATGATGTTTTAGCGTTCTAGAAATTACCGACGAAAAGTCGTTTTTCTGCTGCTCTGGTAATATTTTTTCCTTCAATTTCATCATTATTTACCGTAATTTGGACTTCCTGTAGCCATATATCGGGGATTTATACTTTTTTTTTGTAAGATTAACCTTCTACCTGTGGTAAAAGCAGATAAGTTTAGATTAGACACTGGAATTTAGATCTAACAGGTTCAGTAGCTTTCAGTCCTCTAAAAGAGATATAAACATAAAGCCAGTATGAAATATCGACTAGCAATCCAGACACAACCCAAAGAAAAGGAAACAAGAGTGTATTTATTAATAACCGAGTATAGGAGAATAAAGGACGGTTTATATTTTAACGTATTGGATATATCTTATTTGTTTTTGTTAGGCACTGCCTGTATTGTCATCTTAGATGCCAGCGTTATTTTTGACATCTTTCTAAGAAACCTCAGCCCAGTTGCCCCTGGTGATCTTTGCATTGATCTATCCGTTGTCCAACTCATTGGGAGTTTTTGTATGTTTTGTTTTAGAAACAAGACAAAAACAAAATGTTTGAATTTTTACAATCGTCTTCGTCAGATGAAACATTAAAGCTAAAAAAAAAGGAAGCGATGGAAGACTAATGATTCATCATCATCATCATCATCATCATCATCATCATCATCATGTACCGTGCCGACTGGCGTTGGCTATTATGCTTCTCCAGAATACACGATCCTTCATGCAGGCCATCAGCTCAGTTGGTGATCTCCTCTCACACCATCCCGTCAGACTATCCAATATCATTTTTCTTGGTCTTCCTCTTGATCTTCTTCCTTCTATTTTTCCTGTTGTTATAATATTTTCAATGCCCCCTCTTCTCATTGCATGTCCTATGAAAGTACATTGTCTCTCTCTCTCTTATCTTTTTGACAAGGTTTTTTTTGTCTCCCCAGCTCTTCTCATATATTCTTCATTAGTTATTTTTGCTGTTCAGGGGATTCGCAACATTCTTCTGATAAACCACATTTCTGCTGCTTCCAATGATTTTTGTTCAGACCTGCCTATTGTCCATGATTCACGTCCATATAACAAGATAGGTTCAATATAGCATGATTCAGGGAAAGATAAATTATTTGCAAATTTAAAAAAAGGGAAACAATCGTTTAAATATTATCTCACCCACGTCGCTTTACAGATATCGGAGATAACGAAACGGCTGAAATGGAGGAGATAGCTGACATTAGCATTTTAAACACAATCAACATTTCGTTCACACCGGAAGCCAGATATCAGGCGATCTCTTACTGGACCAAAGCTTTCAAACCACGACTCAGCACAAACTATCAAGGAATTTTTTTCTTTTCTTTACAGGAATCCACTGAACAGAATATTTCCAGAAATGCTATTATTAAACTTGACGATATCTCTTTAATGGGGAAATATGTAACAAAGACTGAAGGCTACGACATATACAAGTACGTACGTATACATACACAAGTATGTAACATAATGGGTATAGGGCAACCAATGTCACCACGTGTAAACGTACAGGAACATATCATCACAAGTAATTATATCGACAATAAGATATTTAAACTATTATCTGTATGTTACATAAACGAGAATACATGGATAATATGGCGAAAGAAGCAGAGAAGGCAGCAAAAACAGGAGACAGCAAAACTCTATATAACATACAAAAAAAAGCTAACAGGTACTACTGCATTCAATGAAAGACCAATCTTTAGCAAAACTGGCACACTATTAACATCAAGTAAAGACCAAAAGCAAAGATGGGCCGAACACTTCCAAGAAATACTTAATCGACCACACCCATGTGAACTGAGACACCTTGAAACTGACTTACCATTCCCTCAACTAAACGTCAACCTAGATGAAGTTAAATTGCATGAAACTGAAACAGCAGTGAATCTAATAGCTAACAACAAAGCTGCAGGCGAAGATGAAATAACACCCGAAATGTTAAAGCTATCAATAATGACAAAATGAGACTTCTTCTTCTTCTTCTTCGTTCACTTCTACCACCAAAAACCGCACTGTGAACCTACTGAATTCACGCATGTGGTCCTCGTTAGGTCCCGTGGTCCCCTGTGTGGTCCAGAATAGACCACACGAGTTCCACGAAAGGACCACAAGGTGTTCAGAGTATCCCAGTGCTTTAGCCTGTATTCTTGGTGGGTCTCGGAAGCGGGATTGCGTGACACCGTGGTTTTCATTGCACCAGTTTGGTCTAGGGTTGGACTTTCTCACCGGAAGACCTCGGCGTGTTTGGAATATCAGTGCATCCCCGCTGGGTGAGAGGCGTTAGCCCACCCAGGCCAGAGTTGGACTTTCTCACCGGAAAACCTCGACGTGTTTTGAGATACCCATGTATCACCGCCGGGTGAGAGGTGGTTACCCATCCAGTCCAGGGTTGGACTTTCTCACCGGAAAACCTCAGCGTGATTAGGATACGCAGACATCCCCGCCGGGTGAGAGGTGGTTGCCTATCTAGACTTCCCTGGTCCAGTGTCTCCGACTTCAGCATTTTGCAGTCGTGGCCGCTACCCTTCCTAGTTGTGCCCAGGATGGAGCTTTTGTCCAGGAGGATGAATCCTCGCCACTAGTGACTTCTACCCCTGGGTTGAGCCGGTTTAGGCATTATCCCAGTATGGGCGTGTTTGGGACGGGACGGACCTCTAGGGCAGAGGTACTGTGACATTCATAGCCTTCAAGATTCACCCCTGGTATGAGCCGGTTTAGGCAAAATTCACCAGTATGGGTGGTTATCAGGCGTTATCGACCTCTAGAGCGGAGGTGGCATGACATGTCTAGCCATCGAGTTCGACCCATGGTGTGTGCCGGTTTAGGCATATTTCACCAGTGTAGGTGTATTTCGGACGTAGGCGGCCTCTAGAGCAGAGGTGCCGTGGTATAGTTCTCGTAGCGATACTACTGGACATATCAGCTTAAACTTCACTTTCCACCACCTTTTCCCATCGGCGCCGCACAGCAACCTTTATTTCCGCCTTTACTTCCTTAACCGGGAGGAGCTTCACTCCACGCACAGCATTTGAAAAGTTAAGCCAGCAGTGACTTAACCTCTGGGACAAGCCGGTTCATGCATTTCACCCGATATGACTGCATTCAGGACGTGGCTGACCTCCAGACCAGAGGTGCCGTGATTTGACTGTTTGCTTCGCTTTATTCTTTCAACCACCTTTTCCGCAGTGATGCTGCGCGGCAACCTCATCTGCAAATTTCTTCATTGGCCGGGAAGAGCACCGCTCCACGCACGGCTGCTGAAAATCTCGCCAACAGCGGATGTGGTAGCCGTTTCCCATGCTCCCTCTCCGGAATCGAACCCTGATTCCCCGTTACCCGTTACAAACATGGTAGGCATGTCACGTACCATCGACATTTGATAGGGCAGACATTTGAAAGATGCGTCGCCGGCACAGAAGGCCATGCGATCAGCACAAAGTTATCCAGAGTCACCAGTTGGGACGCCGCGCCCCGCGAAGGGCAACGACGATTGGTTTTGAACTAATAAAAGCGCTCTTTCCACGAGGGTCGGAGCTTGGTAAGCATGTATTAGCTCTAGAATTGCCACAGTTATCCAATTAGGATCGTGTCATCTAAGGAACCTCGACTGATTTAATGAGCCATTCGCGGTTTCACCGTGAGACAGTGTGAACTTAGACATGCATGGCTTAATCTTTGAGACAAGCATATGACTACTGGCAGGATCAACCAGATAGCTTTCTTCACCGAACCTTTGTCGGATATCTGCCGACAGACCGACGCGGGGCAAGGGAGACAGCGCTCTGCTCAGAGCGGATCCCTTTCGACCCCGGCGGCGTTTCATTTCCTTTAACCGGCGGGGGCGGCTCTCTCTGCTCTAACGAGCGGATAAGAAAGCCTGGCCACCCGCAAAAACACACGTTACATACTGCAGACCCGATACTCTTTGCGAGAGATGGGCCAATTTCGAGACCATCGGTCGACAAAACCGTACTACATCGTTATCACGAACCTGGCTGGCTAGCCGTTTACATGCTTCGCTCGACGGACAAACCACTTGCTTCTGCATCGAAACACCTTAACTCTCGCCGTCCGGGAAGGGAGCGAAAGCCTGTCTCCCCACGCACGGAACTCGAGAGCGCTTTTTCGCCAAAAGAACGGTCGGCCTGCGCAACTTCAACCGCCCGCGCTGTGCAGGTCGGCGCAGCTCTGCGCGGCTGACACAAAATGAGACAAATACAGAGAATGTTTAATAAAGTTTGGAAAGAATAAAAGCTTCCTTCTAAATGAAAAAAAAAAGAATTATTGTTAAAATACCGAAAAAAAGCAACCTTAGTGATTGCAACAACTGGAGAGGAGTAACCTTACTATCAATTGTGTCAAAAGTATTTTGCAAAGTTAGTCTGACTAGAATTCAAGATATAGTGGATGCTGCGATAAGAGAACAGGCAGACTTTCAAAAAGGGAGGAGCTGTCTCGACCAGATCTTTAATCTAAGAATAATACTTGAAGACATATTGAAAAGCAAAAACCAATAATCCTGAACTTCATATACTTTAAAAAGCCATTTGGTAGCATAGATTCATTATGGAGAATTTTAAGAATATATGGAATACCATCTAAGATTATCAACGTCATTAGAGACCTCTACAATGAATATGTTTGTGCAGTCAACACAGAAGAAGGAATGGGCGAATAGTTCCAGACTGACACAGACATGAAACAAGGATGTATATTATCTCCCTTGCTTTTTGGAATTCCCATAGACTTCATAATGAAAAAAATACTGCACAGGTAAAACGGGCATTGATTGGCTACATGAGACCCAACTGGAAGATCTTGATTTTGCTAATGACATAACTCTTATCAGTGACAATATGAAATCAATGCAAGTAAAAACAGATAACCTGTCTTAAATGGCTAGTAAAATAGGACTTGAAATTAACAAGGATGAAACAAAAATAATGAAACTTCTCATTAACCATGAAGGGAAAATATACGCAGAAAAAACAGTTGTTAAAGAAGTAAATCAATTTGCATATTTCGGCAGCTACATAGATCAGGATGGTGACACCAGAAAGGAAATTAGAATTCGAATTGCAAAAGCAGCATTGACCTTAAGAATCTCGAGAACATATGGCATTCAAAAGTTATAAGCACAAAAATCAAGTTAAGATTATTCAATTCAAATTTAATATCCATCCTCATTTAGGCATGTGAAAGCTAGAAAACAACTAAAGAAACAGACAAGATATTAGACTCTTTTGAAAACAAATGCCTAAGGAAAATAATCGGTATAAAGTGGAACGAAGTCAAGAACACCGCAGAGATAAGACAGATGAGCAAACAACAACCTGTCTCATGGGTGATCAGAAAAAGAAGATGGACATATGTCGGTCATGTGATGAGAAGAAACAATCAGAGGATCCCAAAACAAGCTATCAAGTGGAGCACAACAGGCCGTGGAAAAAAGAGGTCGGCCACGTGAAACTCTAAAGAGGGCATTGTTAATAGAAGCCAGTTCAGTGGGCATAACATCCCTTGATGATATTGAAAAACTCGCAGAAGGCAGGAAATCTTGCCGAAAAATCATGCAGGCCCTATGTGACGTTTAACGGCACGGGAAAGATTTAACATGTAAGATGTTTGCCACAGCAGATATTTAAACTATGAGCTGTATGTCACAAAAGATAATTAAATACTGAGCTGTATGTCACAACAGATATTAACACTGTATGTCACTTACACTTCATGTATGGCGTGGATGGTAAACTACCATATCTGTTATAGGTTCATACTCTCTTGTTGTCAGCTACAGACAGACAGATAGACAGACAGACGGACGGACGGACGGACGGATGGATGGATGGATGGCTGGATGGATGGATGGATAAACAGACAGACAGACAGACAGACAGACAGACAGATAGATAGATAGATAGATAGATAGATAGATAGATAGATAGATAGATAGATAGATAGATCCTACCACATAATCTTGGATACCAGCTCTATTCTCATCTATTCTCGTCAGCCTAAAAACTAATCTTATATATCCTCTTTCTATCTTACAAGTATGTTCCCCCCCCCCCCCTCTCTCTCTCTCTCTGCTCTGAGTGGAAAATTTCTAACGGTCAAATTTGTTATTCCACCACAAAGTTTCCTAAAATTGTGTACCTTATAATGACGCCAAAATCATAAGTTTTTTGACATTTAGTATATTCTTAATTTTATACAGTTTAAAACCCTCCTTGAATCTTTGTCTCTAACGTGCTGGCACGCTGAAACTGTCAGTGACAAGTTGTTGTACTAATATGATGACATGTCAGTCCTGACACTCGTGAGAAAATGTCAGTTACTATCCCATACAGCCTCGCCAAATCAAGTGCATGGTTTCCGGGTCATTGTGTCCTGGGGCCAATCAGTCACATTTGCCTTTATGACCAAGGGCTAGGAACTTGAAGGTAGAAACTTTGTCTTGACTAGAGACTTGAAGGTAGAAACTTTAGTCTTGACTAGAGACTTGAAGGTAGAAACTTTAGCCTTGACTAGAGACTTGAAGGTAGAAACTTTAGTCTTGACTAGAGACTTGAAGGTAGAAACTTTAGTCGTGATTAGAGACTTAAAGGTAGAAACTTTAGTCTTGACTAGAGATTTGAAGGTAGAAACTTTAGTCTTGACTAGAGACTTGAAGGTAGAAACTTTAGTCTTGACTAGAGACTTGAAGGTAGAAACTTTAGACTTGACTAGAGACTTGAAGGTAGAAACTTTAGTCTTGACTAGAGACTTGAAGGTAGAAACTTTAGTCTTGACTAGAGACTTGAAGGTAGTAACTTTAGTCTTGACTAGAGACTTGAAGGTAGAAACTTTAGTCTTGACTAGAGACTTGAAGGTAGAAATTTTAGTCTTGACTAGAGACTTGAAGGTAGAAACTTTAGTCTTGACTAGAGACTTGAAGGTAGAAACTTTAGTCTTAGACTTGAAGGTAAACTTAAAATATCAACTCTCTCCCTCCTTTCTCCCACGTCTGTCTCTCTCTCCCTCCCTCCCTCCATCTCTCTCTCTCTCTTTATATATATATATATATATATATATATATATATATATATATACCGTAATAGATTTAACATCTTTCAGTATCAAAGTACGGAACCGAAATTTTACTACAGTGACTACTACAGATTTTGCCTTCAGACTTGAAGAATGTAGTTGAGGCTTGACTTCAGACTTGAAGAAAGTACTTGAGGCTTGACTTCAGACTTGAAGAAAGTACTTGAGGCTTGACTTCAGACTTGAAGAAAGTACTTGAGGCTTGACTTCAGACTTGAAGAAAGTACTTGAGGCTTGACTTCAGACTTGAAGAAAATACTTGAGGTTTGACTTCAGACTTGAAGAAAGTACTTGAGGTTTGACTTCAAACTTGAAGAAATTACTTGAAGCTTGACTTCAGACTTGAAAAAAGTACTTGAGGCTTGACTTCAGACTTGAAGAAAGTACTTGAGGTTTGACTTCAGACTTGAAGAAAGTACTTGAGGCTTGACTTCAAACTTGAAGAAAGTACTTAAGGCTTGACTTCAGACTTGAAGAAAGTGTGAACTGGGTCTGGCTGTCGGGACGCAGTCGGTTGCGGTGACGAAACTCAGGGTCCATTCGTAGTTCTCGGGTGGATGCAAGAGCGGTTGAGCATGTGATAGATAGACAGGTAACCGAGAATGTGAAGACTTTTCTTAGTTGGTGTCTCGTCTAGGCGTGTGGCCGGCAGCACTGCTGTGTACTGGGGAGATTTGTTCGTTTGACTTGAAGCGATAAATGTTAAGATCGAGTTTGGGGGGGGGGGGGGGGGGGGGTCGCGAGTATGGCTGTCTTATCACCGATGATCTCAGAGTGTTGTTCGAGCCGCCTCGTTTGTGTAAGTCATTAAATGTCCGTGGATCTAAGTGTCAGCTAATGTCCAAATCAGTTTATGGTGTCAGCAGTCTTAGGTGTGGCATTTCATTTTTTATGAACTAATTAGTTTAGGATAAGAAGACTGATGTTTGACTTTTGTGTGAAATTTTTCATAGAAGATTTAAGTTGTACAACATGCTTTTGTCTGAGTTACTGATTGGGAGAGACATGTAACTATGTGTTGTTATCTGTAGTGTAAAGGGAATACTATTTCTTGTGGCCCACATTTTGTTTCATGGTGAATAAAACTGTGATGGATCCATGTGAGTGTAATTATTGTAGTTTGAGCCAGAAGATGACTATGCGTTCTTTTAATATATTTTAGTATTTAAGTGTTGTTGAATGTCACTGACAAACTTTGATATATGTGTGTGTGGGGATGCGGGCGCAAGTCCACGGTTGGGGGGGGGGGGGGGGAGGGGTTGTTCTTCTGTTTGGTTTAAGAGAAGAGGATCTCCTAGTGGTGATTCAGTTCTGAGGGACGGGAGAGCTCATAACTCAGCCGTAAAACAGTACGTTTGAGATATGGGTTTATTTATGCGTAACGATCTGTTTCGTGGAAGTTTTGTTGCGGGACGGTTTGCTTGGTTATAAAGTGCTATTTTAAGCAATAAAGTTTTTTCTTGTTTGATAAAACCGTTGTTAGGATCTGGTAATTTATTGTTGGTGGTGGATGGATTGGAATGATAGAAGAAGGATTATCTAGAAGTTGGGGTTACATGATTGCCCGGGCGGGGGGGGGGGGGGGTAGTTGATTTAAGAAACTGGCCATGAAGGAAAAGATCCCTGGGTCCTGGTTAAATGTTAGGTCGGGGGGGGGGGGGGGCGGCCACGTGACGCTGCAACGTGGGTCCCATTCCATCTGTAGGCTAACGATTAGCCATGCTCCCGATACTAAGTAACGTGGGTCCCATTCCATATGTAAGCTAACGATTAGCCATGCTCCCGATACTAAGTAACGTGGGTCCCATTCCATCTGTAGGTTAAAGATTAGCCATGTTCCTGACACAGAGTAACGTGGGTCCCATTCCATCTGTAGGCTAAAGATTAGCCGTGCTTCGGACACAGAGTAACGTGAGTCCCATTCCATCTGTAGGTTAAAGATTAGCCGTGTTCCTGACACAGAGTAACGTGGGTCCCATTCCATCTGTAGGCTAAAGATTAGCCGTGCTCCCGACACAGAGTAGTAAAGTTTTGGACAGCTGGGATGTGAAAGAGGTAGGAAACTGGGATTTCCACCCGAGCCACAGTTTTGGTTTGTCATTTTCCCCAGCCCAGAAGGAGCATCAAAAGAACCCCCTTTAGGCCCTTAACAAAATGTGACATGAGGCGTGACAAACAGGAAGAAATAATATATTTTACAAAAGCACTTGAGCCTTGACTTCAGATGTGAAGAATGTACTAGAGACTTGAAATCAAACTTGAAGAAAGTACTTGAGACTCGACTTCAGAAAGTACTTTAGACTTGACTTTTAGACTTGAGGACAGTGCTAGAGACATGTTCGGAGAGATAGAGATGTGAGACTTGAAATAGTGCGGTAGGCATGTTTTGAGAGTTATAACGAAAGACTTGAAATAGTGCGTGTAATATGTCCTGAGAAACGAAAGACTTGAATACAAAACTGGACGAACGTGTGAAGATGTATCACACTAAACAGTCTGGATTTTCCCCGCAGAATATTTTTTTTAATCATTTGGACCGCTGCTCACTTCAACTGGTCATCTGTGCCACTTGGGCCACTGTTCATGCCAATGACGAAGCCAATATTTGTGTGATCTGGGGAACTATCAGATGAAACTGACGAAAATATTCTCCGGGACGGGGGAGATGGGCATTTAAAACATTATAATAAAAAAACGGAGAGAGAAAGAGAGAGAGAGAGAGAGAGAGAGACAGACAGAGAGACAGACAGACAGACAGACAGACAGACAGAGAAGCGATGCTTAGCGCGAGTGCAAGAAGTATGCCAACTGAAATGATGGAAACGGATCAATATCTGATGAAAACCTTGATTGCCCATAATTACTGGCGTGAAAAATGATGACGCTATCATGAGAATAAAATATGTGATATATTTATACTTGATTTTATCATTATCCAACGTCATCAACATTTTGGGGACAAAATATTTTGAAATTTTATAGCAAATACATCCACATTACAATATTTAGATCCATTTTCCATTATTTTAGAACCTCATAAAAATGTGATATGGTTAGTATTAAGGGTTCGAGATTTTGATCTTTTGTTTCAGATACTCGAGAGAATAGAAGGACTGCAGATCGTCGACATGGAAGTATCACGCAGAAAGATAGGCAAGCTAGGTACATGCAAACTGTTGTTGATGCTTTTTTTTGTAGTTTGATATAAACTATGTTTGTTTATGTGGACGCTACAATCATCCGATTTTCCTTTGCCAAGTCAAGTCCTTATCAGCATTCGGAAGAGGCAGAAGATTCATAGCAGGATCTACAAGCTGAGGAGACATAGCTGATTTAGAGGCTGAGGAGACATAGCAGATCACAAGCTGAGGAGACATAGCAGATCTACAAGCTGAGGAGACATAGCAGATTTACAGGCTGAGGAGACATAGCAGGGTCTACAAGCTGAGGAGACATAGCAGATTTACAGGCTGAAGAAATAGCAGAGCTATAAGATGAAGAAATAACAGGTCTACAAACAGAAGAGACATAGCAGATCTACAAGCTGAAGAAATAGCAATCTACGAGCTGAAGAGACATAAAAATCTACAAGCTGAAGAAATGGCAGATCTACAAGCTGAAGAAATGGCAGATCTACAAGCTGAAGAAATAGCAGATATACAAGCAAAAGAAATAGCACATCTACAAGGTGAAGAGACATAGCAGATCAACAAGCTGAAGAGACATAGCAGATCTACAAGCTGTCAAATCTACAAACAGAGCTTATATATCAAATCTACAAACAGAGTTTGCATATCAAATCTACAAACAGAACTTACATGTCAGATCTACAAGCAGAATCCACTATTGCCGACTGTAAAGCTGACTGAAGTAAAAGGATGACAAAGTCATCAGGAGAAAGCAGCTTCAGTCGGTCAAAATGTTTTCTTACTTCCCTGGGTTCTTCCTAGATACGGACAGCGGCCATACTTTATGAGTGCCAACAGTAGGTACTTTATGAGTGCCAACAGTAGGTACTTTATGAGTGCCAACAGTAGGTACTTTATGAGTGCCAACAGTAGATACTTTATGAGTGCCAACAGTAGATACTTTATGAGTGCCAACAGTAGATACTTTATGAGTGCCAACAGTAGGTACTTTATGAGTGCCAACAGTAGGTACTTTATGAGTGCCAACAGTAGATACTTTATGAATGCCAACAGTAGATACTTTATGAGTGCCAACAGCAGATACTTTATGAGTGCCAACAGTAGATACTTTATGAGTGCCAACAGTACCGTATATAACATAATGAATATTTCGTTAAAGAACTATAAAAGTATGAAAAAGATGCGGTAATACTAGTGCACGTGGTCAGTTATGTCCCTTATTAGACCAAATTATAAAAGCAAGTAGAAAACAGGGCATGTAGATTGGTCTGAGGAAAGACTCCCAGCTACGCACTGAGGAGAAGGTCAAGAACTTCATACTCGACAGAGATCATAGCAGTCTGCGATATCACATGTATAGCAAGCTGGAGACAGACACAGCCGATGATTAGACCCGATGCTCTGGAATGACAGCAGTCTGTCATCCGATGCTCTGGAATGACAGCAGTCCGTCATCGGCCGTTATTATGAGGAGTAAAGAAAATACATACGGCCGCTACCATTTAGAAAAAGAAACATTCAAACCAAGCTGTATGAAGATGTCGGGAACTTGCGAAGATCTGCTTCATTCTTTTAACAAGGCTGAGAATATTAGAAGAAGAAGAAGAAGAGTCCTGCGACAGTAGGACTCTTTTTCTTCTTCTTTTACGAAAGCGGCATGCAATGCTGGGCGCTAACAAGGGCGGCAACTAATCATGGTGTTCTTGTTTCCTTCCAGGGTCTTTCGAAGCCGAGATCTCCTATGAAGGAGAGGGCGGTCTCCACAACTGTTTTATTTTCTGCGAGAAGAACCCAGAACACAAAGACTTCATACCAATTAAGGACTTCAACTGCAGCCATCTTCCTCCCCAGTATCAGGACAAGATCATTGAGGACGTGATCAAGGCTTTGGCAGACATAACAGTACGGGTGTCTGTGACCCAGATTAGTGCTAACAGACCTCCAGTGTTCCCGGGCACGGGGGAGCCGTATCCATTCTATAACGACAGAGAAAAGAGTCACGTGATGGCAACAGGAACTGGAAGAGTGTTTCGCGTGGATATATTCACAGAAAGTAACAAACAAAACTGCCCTTGTGAGACGTGCAAACTGTCCACCAATCCGGAAACTGAATGGGGCGTGGTCTACATACACACAGCCAATCATGTTGTTTTCGACGAGTTTGAGGCCGAGCATACAATATGTCAGTTGTTTGATGATGTCACGGAAGACAGAAGTGTTCTCGAGCTTCAAGGTATGAAGATGGTGAAAAGCTTCATCACGGATGACACCTGTTACCTGACATACACAACCCACGAAATGGATGTCGTGAACAAACTGGCCGGTCTTGTCCAAAGATTTTTTCATGCACACTGTAAAGCTCATTCCAAATACATTGACAACTGGTACAGCAAACACAGGCCGCCACAGATACCTGAGGCTGCAGTTCAGAGGTTAAATGTCATGGTGTCCTACTGTCAAGGCCCCACAAAAAATGTGTTGCTAGGTGAGTATACATTTAAACCCAAACTGGGACAGGTCCTATGCCAGTAAATACATCAGTATCTAACATATTGTGCAGCGTTTGTACAGCACTTCTAGTATTTTCCCCCCTTAGATTTAAGCTTAAACAGCTGGAGGTTTATTTCGTTTCTAACTAGTAAAGTAATGAATAACATAATACATATGCCTATGATACCTGGACACTTAACAAAACAGCTGAGAAACACATAAATGCTTTAGAATGTAAATGCTATAGAAGAGTTCTTCAAATATCATGGACATAAAAAAGAACAAATATATCCATACTACAAGAACTTAGTACTGAAGAAGGTTGACTAGTAAAGAGGATTAAACAGAGAGAATTTAAATATTTTGGACATATTACACGTCATAATAATTTAGAGAAGACTGTCTTGGAAGGGTACATAATGGGAAAAAGAAAGAGAGGGAGACCAAGGCGAAGATGACTGCAAGACATCGTTGATAATCAGCAACTGGATGCATCAGCAGCAGGGCATCTTGCATACAACCGAGAGGCCAACAGGAGAGCTGTAAGGAAGGCGAAGTTCCGCAAGGGACATGCAAATGACAGACTGACTGAACTGGTGAATATAATGACTTGCTGTGGTTTTGATAAAAGAAGGTTCTAGATTCTGTGAATTAGTTTTTCAACGGTAGAAGAAGAGTGAATTAAGTTTTGGAGAAGGTCATGTTGCTAATGACGGAAATCATGATTTTACACATAATGACAGCGACATTATACTAGTGGTACTGATTAATGTGTAACAGTATGATAATTTTCTGGATTGTTTTCCTTGCTTCTTAGAAACATGTTACAGCGTAAGACAGTTGAACTGATCTCCCTTGAATCCCTAAGTGTGGGGGGAAGTTACTAGTGGTCACGGGAAGACAGTTCTTGAAAGGGATGAGTAAGTCCCCGGCGGGAACTCAAATCAAGTGTCAACGGGAAACAATTTTTTTTTTTAAACTGGAGCTTGTTTTCAGGGATAAAGAAAACTTTTGAACTTCCCACGGGAGGGAGGAAATAGTGCTTTAGTTAAAGAAGAATGATTTCATTTAGGGCAAAAGAAGAGATAGGAAAATATCTCCTGTTCATGATTCTCTTGGAAGATTAACTAGTCAAGTTTGTATATATATATATATATATATATATATATATATATATATTGCCGGCCTAATTGCATACTCTTTTTCTTTCGTGGGCGGTTGAAGTAAGTAGCAAGTAGTATAATGCTTGGTTCCGGCAGCACTTGAAGCAGAGTACAGTGACAAGCAATTTAAAGCACAAAGGCAAATACTATTTAGTAACTTCTGGTGACAATTCTTCTTGTGGAGATTTACATTTTTTTTTCATTTTTATATATCATTACTTGTTGTTGATGCTATAACATCAGAATGTATGATCTGATAGACAACTTATTTCCTTTACTAAATGATAAGAAAATTCAACAAGAACTCCCCGCCACACAACGTCTCCATAGGAACAATATTGAGATACAACTGGACTACAAGACTAGCAATCTTCCGACATCAACACAAGCATGTCGAAACAAGACTAGCAATCTTCCGACATCAACACAAGCATGTCGAAACAAGACTAGCAATCTTCCGACATCAACACAAGCATGTCGAAACAAGACTAGCAATCTTCCGACATCAACACAAGCATGTCGAAACAAGACTAGCAATCTTCCGACATCAACACAAGCATGTCGAAACAAGACTAGCAATCTTCTGGCGTCAACACAAGCATGTTGAAACAAGACTAGTCCAACAAACGCCCATATTTAGATTATATTTGACACAGACACTATTTTATTGATGATCAGATTGAAGGTGAAGTTCATGAGGATGCAGAAAATAGCAATAACAATCACAAAACATCATTGTGAGAACATCTTTGCCATATGGGAACAAAGCCATGCTAATGAAAAATACAGGAGCTTACATACTTACAAACTCAAGAAACAACTTCAGCTCAAAGTGAACAGTTCCATTTCCTAAAACATCACAACAGCTCCTCACAATAAGGAGAACACATCAACCATCCTACTTGAGTTAGTGAACTTGCTTGTCCTAACAAGGACAAGACCAGAAAACTACATGTTGACCAACTACTCATAGCCCGAAAGGTTAAGGAAGAGTGGACGGTGGACACACATGCCGGGCGTGCCGAAGCAACGCGCCAGGGGAGGGGGGGGCTAACATCTGTATGATGAAAGTGTTTACACTCCGCCACATCTCCACTTCGTTACCTCTCCGCCGTGTTACACTGACATGCCTTATGTAAATTGATTACCCAGAATCAACAAGGCACTAGATTCGCAGGCAAACTCTGAGCCATAATCAGCAGTTCAACTTCTGTCAGCTCCACAGTTGCGACATAACAAAGATCAATCACCACATAATTCCAGCGGTTACAAGAGAGCAGGTTTGTTGGTGAAACCCCACAGTTGCGACATAACAAAGATCAATCACCACATAATTCCAGCGGTTACAAGAGAGCAGGTTTGTTGGTGAAATCCCGTTCGTTGGTGCATGTTGCCATCAAAAGTGGAATGAAAAGGTTGATGATAATCACAAGAACATGAAATAAGTGTCTGGGCTATTGACGTCGCCATGGGACGATCTTTCTCACGGCAAAACAAAATGTTAAAGGACATTTCTAACATTTTACAACATAAAACACAACATATTTCTCAATCCGAATTCACCACTTGTTCCGGGGAGAGGGGTGGGGGGTGGGGGTGGGAACGGGGACAATCTATCATCAGCTCTACATAAAAACTAGAAAAACTGTCCTAAAAAGGACAAATTAACCAACTCTAACCATGTCCCTACAAAGAGACAGACTAAAACCTAAACTCTACATTTTCGACAACCCAATTAAAAAGTACTAATTCTGAAAAAGGAACTTCCTTGATTCTGCATTTTCGAACCTTCTTCTTTGCCCGTCTCAACCTTGCCCGTCTCAGCCTTTTTTTCTTTTCGTCTGCTCTTTTCCTGTGCGTCTCTTCCAGTTCTTTTACAGCGTGTACCAATACGTGCGAACTTTACCACAGTGATCTGTTTGCTGCGCAATCCTATAAATTTCCAACATTAGCTCTCTACAAGGGAGACTACTCTTTTTCCCTTATCTAAACCACTTACCTATCTTATTCTGTTACAAGATAACCAACGAAAACGCCTTAAAGATCTATATGACTATGATCTTAATCCTACTCTGAATAACTGGCTCTAACGTCTGCCTCTAAATCAGCTCTGTCTGTCATACTCATCTATCTCTCTCTATTTCTGTATCTCTGGGTTCTTTCTCTCTGTGTCCCAAAGATTAGTTTTATAATCTCTTCTAAACTCTAAAATCCCGTGCATATTACCTTTACATGTTTTTCTCAATCGCACAAGTTCCACTACCGACTCTAACTTTATTATAGTTTCACTACAGTTTCTAGTGCGACACTAAATTTTCTCTGGTGTACTAAATTACCCAACACTGGGGACTAGGAACTTCTTAATCGTTTCTCACGAGATTTTTACTCCCAAGTTCATGTGAGGAGTAAACGGATACTCATGGGGAAAGTACTGTAAATATTCTGGCTGTTCTGGTTATGTCCCTTTCAGTGTGGCTTATTCTGTAACACAAGTTACTGGACGCCATCATACTGCACTGACAGATTCATCGTCTGCCTGTTCATCATTAAACAGTGTTCAGTCATTTGAGGAAGTGTGGTGACTTCAACCATGGGAACCAACTGTGGACTTGTCCAACCATGTCAGTTGTTGTTGTTGTTGTACGTCCAAATCTGTGACATTGTTAGTGAGCTAGACAATCTAAATAACGATCAAGTCATAGACCTATTTGCAGTGGACTCTAACGTTTCCGGGCCAAGTCTTAACAGAGGTGACGTTAACGAGAAATTAATGCCAGACAACCAAGTCTTAAGAGAGGTGACACTAGCGAGAAATTAATGCCTGAGAGCCAAGTCTTAGGAGAAGTGACACTAACTAGAAATTAATGCCTGAGAGCCAAGTCTTAAGAGAGGTGACACTAGCGAGAAATTAATGCCAGACAGCCAAGTCTTAAGAGAGGTGACACTAGCGAGAAATTAATGCCTGAGAGCCAAGTCTTAAGAGAGGTGACACTAGCGAGAAATTAATGCCAGACAGCCAAGTCTTAAGAGAGGTGACACTAGCGAGAAATTAATGCCTGAGAGCCAAGTCTTAGGAGAGGTGACACTAACTAGAAATTAATGCCAGACAGCCAAGTAAAACGATTGGAAAACGGGCATATATAATATAACAATGATGATGACAAAATGTTAAAATAATAATGATAATAGATGTGCTGATGATTAAAATGATAACGGCACTAATATAATTACTATACTCTGTTACAGAATCAGCAACCGTAGAGACGTCCCAACTGGTGGAAAACACTCCCGAAGAACCAACATGTTCCCTATCCAATAATAATAAAAGCAGCAAGATGACAATAGTGCCTGTAAGTGAGCTCAGCATTGACCATCTCCCACAACATTACCAGGACAATGACATCATGGACTTTATCCACTCGCTGTCAGACTTGACCGTAAAGCTCTCGGTTTCCCGCATCAGCAAGAACAGGCCAGAAAAATACCCCGGCACCAACCAGCCTTCCCCCTCCCATGACAGCACCAGCAGCACCAAAAGCACGGAGGAGGTCATCACAGGTAGCGGGACTGCTGTCAGAGTGGTGAAGTACACAGCAGACGACGACATCAGATGTGAATGCAAGGAATGTCAGCTCTCCTCCTCGCCTCGTAAGGAATGGGGGTTTGTTCTCATTCTCACATCACGTGACGTTGTATATGACGCAACAGAAGCTGCTCACACCACGTGCCTGTTCCTGGAAGATAAACTTGGAAGCAACAGTGAACTCGTTCTTAAGGGCATGACGCTGGATACGAAATTCACAGACTGTGAAAATGGTTCGTGTGAGTTATTCTACATAGCACACGACATGCACATTTTAGACAAACTCATCAGTTTGAGACTTCGAGTTCTGGAACTGTACCGAAAGATACAAAACAAATTCAGCGACAGCCGTTATATCGGCTTACGGAGCCCCGGCACCAGAGATTTCACCCAGAGGCTGGCCGTTATTGTGTCTCACCCACACGGGCGTAGAAAGCACGTGACGGTGGGTGAGTGGACGGAGAGGAGGATCATGGGTAGGTGGAACGATGGAGAGCTCACAGAATACACCTACACGACCCCAACCTGCCGGGGGTCAAGTGGGGCCTCGATCTTTACTCTTGGCAGGTTCTTGTACACGTCTCACCACCCTCACAGCCGTGGCCTACTAGGGAACATCAACACTAGTGCTACAATAGGAGACATGTAGACCAACACCAGTGCTACAATAGGAGACATGTGGACCAACACCAGTGCTACAACAGGACACATTTAGATCAACACTTGTGGTACAACAGGAGACATGTAGACCAACACCAGTGCTACAACAGGACACATTTAGATCAACACTAGTGGTACAACAGGAGACATGTAGACCAACACCAGTGCTACAACAGGACACATTTAGATCAACACTAGTGCTACAATAGGAGACATGTAGATCACCACCAGTGCTACAACAGGACACGTTTAGATCAACACTAGTGCTACAATAGGAGGCGTGTAGACCAACACCAGTGCTACAACAGGACACATTTAGATCAACACTAGTGCTACAATAGGAGACTGTAGACCAATACTTGTGCTACGATAGGAGACGTGTAGACCAACACTAGTGCTACAATAGGAGGCATTTAGATCAACACTAATGCTACAATAGGAGGCATTTAGGTCAACACTAATGCTACAATACGAGACGTGTAGTCTGCTTCTTTTCACCAGAATTTCTATACATTTGAAGCAACCTTCTTGACCATGTTCCTTTTTAGTTGTTTCCCACTATTCCAAATTGAAGCACAGTTTTCGTTATTTGCTCTATTTTGATCAAATCGTATTAAGTGCATTAAACTAGTTTTACCTCACGATATTTTGATACAATACCACTTTTTGCCAAGTTTTGGACGAAGCAAACTTAGGAATTTGTAAATTTCTACAGATATTATTGTGTCAAAGAGTATACACATTTGTGTCAATCAGCTTTATTTTAATGGATATATCAGAAGTCTCATCAAATTTATGTCTAATTTCAGTTTATTTGTGACAAAATAAAGCACTCTGAGTAATGTTTCACGATAAGATAATCATAAACTGTTTCAATTGTGGACATAAATGAGTGCCGCGTTGGTGTAGTGGTTAGCACAATCGCCTGTCGACTGTAAGGCCTTGGGTTCGATGCTCTACTGGCTCGGACGATTGGATTCTTTTTCGAACCAGATGGCACCGGGGGGGGGGGGGGGAACCTAGCCTCAAGAAATGGGTATCCAGTGCCACCTATGAAAACAAAGGCACCGAGGAAAGGTACCCAATAATGTCGTGGCTTCGGGTATTCAAAAGTCATGGGCCCTCTTTTTTTTAACGGTATGAATTATCTTTCCCTTAATATTTCACTGAAATTTCAGCTGCTTCAGCTCGCAGAAGTAAATCATCGAAGGTCAGTCATTCATTCATTCATTTGCATGTCCCTTGCAGAACTTTGCCTTCCTAACAGCTCTCCTGTAGGCCTCTCGGTTGTAAACAAGATGGCCTGCTACTGATGCATCCATTTGCAGATTATCAACGATGCCTTGCAGCTATCTTCACCTTGGTCTTCCTCTCTTTCTTTTTCCCATTATATACCCTTCCAAGACGGTTTTCTCTAGATTATCATGACGTTTAATGTGTCCAAAATATTTGAGTTTTCTTTGGTCTTTACTAGCCAGCCTTCTTCAATATTAAGCTCTTGTAGTATAGATATATTTGTTCCTTTTTGTGTCCATGATATTTGAAGAACTCTTCTGTAGCATTTACATTCAAAGGCATTTATGTGTTTCTCAGCTGTTTTGTTAAGTGTCCAGGTCTCACAAGCATATATTGCGATGAGAAAGGTGCATGCCCTTAAAAATCTTATTTTTGTAGTTCTGTCTGTTCCTCTCTCATAGCTTCTTTGGTTGTTTTATGTTTTTGAAGAGCGATATATGTTCTCCTTTTTAATTTCCTTCATTGTATCTCCATTTCAGCTGCCTTATTTGTTTTGTCAGTTGTCATCAATTTAGTTTTCTTGGCATTAAGATAGAGGTTTTGCTCTTCACTGTTCTTACGGACTGACATATTTAGTTTTTCCATTCCTTTTTGTATTGTGGACAGTAATACTGTGTCATCAGCATATTTAATCTTTGATATTTCGTAACCTCCAATTGTTACGGCATAGTAATATTCTTTGCCTACATCTTCTCTAACATTCCTCATTATATTTTCAGTACACAAGTTAAATAAGGTAAATAATCAAACTATGTGTCCACTAACGACTATTAGTCAAGAAATACTGCTAGCCAATCATATCATTGTCATATATTATGATAATCAGTGAGCCAAGGAAAGATTACCATGCTCAGCCGGTCAGCGTATGCATTTGAACACATTTTATAATTGCACGCATTTCGTCAAGACATCTTTATCAATGAATGTTAGAAAACGAGTCCTAAAATGCTATATTGAACCTATCTTGTTATATGGAAGTGAATCATGGACAATAGGCAAGTCTGCACAAAAATCATTGGAAGCAGCAGAAATGTGGTTTATTAGAAGAATGTTGCGAATCCCCTGGACAGCAAAAATAACTAATGAAGAATGTATGAGAAGAGCTGGAGAGACAAAAAACCTTGTCAAAAAGATAAGAGAGAGACAATGTACTTTCATAGGACATGCAATGAGAAGAGGGGGCATTGAAATATTATAACAACAGGAAAAATAGAAGGAAGAAGATCAAGAGGAAGATCAAGAGAAATGATACTGGACAGTCTGACGGGATGGTGTGAGAGGAGATCACCAATTGAACTGATGGCCTGCATGAAGGATCGGGTACTCTGGAGAAGCATAATAGCCAACGCCAGTCGGCACGGTACCTGATGATGATGATGATTTCGTCAAGAGTTAATTGACTATCAGTTACGTTGTAGTCACTTTTATATAACACATGGTGTTACTTAAGAGAGAGCGAGGGTAAAGAGCCAGAATAACCGCAGGATATGATACAGAACCAAGATTAGGTACTGGCATAAAGAGAATAACTTTACCGGCATTCAAGAGTAGTAACAATCAGTAGCGGAGCTATATAGAAGTGCTGCAATGATCTTTTCTGCCCAAGTAGGAAGTATGCAACAGTATTATGCCATTTTTATAATAAACTTATTATAAACATTTGGTGCTTGAAATTCGTTTAATAATATAAACTTCACTTTCTTGTTTAGTTTTGATATAAAGATATATCTATTTGAAATAAACTGTCATCATTTGCAGTCTGTATTGTGTTTTTTTTCTTTCTCATTGAGTCCCCGCAAGTCTGTGAGAAAATTTATCAGCAGTATTATTACAAGAAGTTTTATCTCCTTCTTCGTGTGACCTTTCAATTATTGAGGGGATAAATGGACCCCTTGATAGACAGTCTGCTTCATGCAATGGGGTTATTTAAGGTCTGTTTCAACAAGTAAAGAAAAACAGCATTTTAATGATAAGAATATGTGACCATGTCCCACCAGAATCTGACAAGAATATGTGACCATGTCTCACTAGAAGCTGACAAGAATATGTGATCATGTCTCACTAGAATCTGACAAGAATATGTGACCATGTCTCACTAACATCTGACAAGAATATGTGACCATGTCTCACTAACATCTGACAAGAATATGTGACCATGTCTCACTAACATCTGACAAGAATATGTGACCATGTCTCACTAACATCTGACAAGAATATGTGAATACAACATGTCTCTTGTAGAATACAATATGTCACTTGTAGAACGCACCATGCGTCTTGTAGAATACAACATGTCATTTGTAGAATACAGCATGTCATCTGTAGAATACAGCATGTCACATGTAGAATACAACATGTCACCTGTAGAATACAGCATGTCATCTGTAGAATACAGCATATCACATGTACAATACAACATGTCCCCTGTAGAGTACAACATGTCACCTGTAGAGTACAACATTTCACCTGTAGAATACAACATGTCACCTGTAGAGTACAACATGTCATCTGTAGAGTACAACATGTCACCTATAGAATACAACATGTCACCTGTAGAATGCAACATGTCACCTGTAGGTACAACATGTCACCTGTAGAATACAACATGTCACCTGTAGGTACAACATGTCACCTGTAGAATGCAACATGTCACCTGTAGGTACAAAATGTCACCTGTAGAATGCAACATGTCACCTGTAGGTACAACATGTCACCTGTAGAATGCAACATGTCACCTGTAGGTACAACATGTCACCTGTAGAATGCAACATGTCACCTGTAGGTACAGGTGTGGCAAAATGGAAACAGCACTGTAGGCCTTGGGTAAAGCCCACGTTGGTCATTATTTAAGCCACACAGAGAAGAGTTACACTGACAATACAATACTTTAATAATGATGCCCTTGGGTAATTTCTAAGTATGTCAAATGCCTTACGACGGCACTGGGCATGTGCACATTAAAGTGACAGAAAAGAGTGTTGACTGGTTAACCTCGAAAAATAGTAGATAAAACACTTTAGAAGTAACATACAGAAAAATAGTAGTCAAAGCACTCGGAAAAATAGTAGACAAAGCACTCAAAAATAGTAGACAAAGCACTCAGAAAATAAATAGACAAAGCGCTTTAGATGTGAGATACAGAATAGTAGTTCGACAAAGTACTTTAGACGAGAAAGTAAAGGCAACTTAAGGCATATATGGGAATGCGGTGTGAGGCCCGTATTTTCCATGACAGTACATATGAGTTCACTTATCTTGAAAGTATGATGTGGTCAGTATCACACCTGGCCGCTTTACCTTCCCAGATTTCTTTAGACATGAGAGACAGAAAAATAGCGGACAAAGCACTTTAGAACTGAGAGACAGAAAAATAGTCCAAAAAGTAATTTAGAACTGAGAGACGGAAAAATAGCGGACAAAGCACTTTAGAACTGAGAGACAGAAAAATAGTCCAAAAAGCACTTTAGAACTGAGAGACAGAAAAATAGTGGACATGAGAAGTAGAAAAGTAATAATAGAAGAACTGTGACTCAAACCACGGACGTCGGTGGAATGAGCAACTGCAGAGTCACCTTACATCCCTAAAGCTCTTATCACTTTACATACTTGACATGTCATTTGTCATTCCTCACGTGGACTAAACTCTACAAATTGTCGATATCAATGTTTAAGAGCATTATCAGACTACCTAGTCTATGGTAAACTTCTTCACATGTCTGAAAGGAATCATTCCAAGTTCTAGGTTACCGGAAAGTCCACTTACTGTTAAGAAGTCATTTGGAGGCAATCCATAGTCGACCTGCTAGCGTAAGGTATGTGAACCATGGCTGAGCTGCTGGCGTCAAGGTAGGCGAACCATGGCTGAGCTGCTGGCGTCAAGGTAGGCGAACCATGGCTGAGCTGCTGGCGTCAAGATATGCGAACCATGGCTGACCTGCTGGCGTCAAGATAAGTGAACCATAGCTGACCTGCTAGCATCAAGGTAGGCGAACCATAGCTGACATACTGGCGTCAAGATAAGTGAACCATGACTGACCTACTGGCGTCAAGGTATGCGAACCATGGCTGACCTGCTGGCGTCAAGGTATGTGAACCATGGCTGACCTACTGGCGTCAAGGTATGCGAACCATGGCTGACCTACTGGGGTCAAAGTATGTGAACCATGGCTGACCTGCTGGCGTCAAGGTATGCGAACCATGGCTGACCTACTGACGTAAAGGTATGCGAACCATGGCTGAACTGCTGGTGTCAAGATAGGTGAATCATGGCTGACCTGCTGGCGTCAAGATAGGTGAACCACAGCCGATCAAAATGCTGTACCACTTCTCCTCTGGTACCCACAGTAACAGGCGTAGCTTGGCTAAAGCGACAGGAATCGCCATAGCCGCCACGGGGATGGAGTCTGCAAAAGAAGTACTGCACACCACGTGCTTTTTACCTCTGCTCTGGAAGTGAAAAAAAAAAATAGCCGCCGTAACCTTCTCCCAATCCGACACGATTCTGTGCCTCAACATCTTCCTCACATCGGCTGAAAAACACATTAGCTACCAGTTCCAGTGAGAAAGAAGAAGAAGAAGAATAAGAAGAAGAATAAGTTGATAAATACAGCGAAGAAGAAACTGTCTTCCGTTTCCTTCCCTTTATTACGTATAAATATGTTTCTTTTCTTTTTCTTATTTCCATTTAAAACAGTTCCCACTTCAAACCCATCCCTCATTTCTTTGAACCATTTTCTTCATTCTTGTGTAAAGCAGTTCTTGTTTCGTTAGTTTAGGTCAAACCATCTTATTGTCCCAGGTTCAGAGGAGCATGTTGGTCGTCAAGGATCTTATGTTCACTGTCTCTGTGACGACGTACGTGAAAGTGTTTCCGGTCCTGTATACGACCCTATTCATGTTTTTGTGCTGTTGTTGAATTTGTGTTATTACCTGTTACAGCGTTTCCACTTTCTGATGTTTTCCCTCTTACTGCCTTTTTTTAAGCGTTCAGTTTTATGTTTTAAAAACATTTCCTTTCCAAAAATTTAAAGGACCAATACTGGTCCCAGAAAAAAAGAGCCCCCAAGTTTTTTCTATTCGTAAGGGCGACCTGTCTTTTTTTTTTTTTGCGAGATGGCGAAACATATCAAGCTGAAATCTGGAAAACAAATCTTTTTAAAATTTCAACATTTAGAATAAAATGTAAGAATATATTCATTCATTCATTCGTTCATTCATTCGTTCACTCATTAGAATGTCCAGTGTGGAACTTTGCTTCCCTAACAGCTCTCCTGTAGGCCTCTCGGTTGTAAGCAAGATGGCCTGCTGCTGATGCGTCCATTTGCAGATCACCAACAGTGTCTTGTTGTCACCTTTGCCTTGGTCTTCCTCTCTTTCTTTTTTTCCATTATGTACCCTTCCAAGCTTGTCTTCTCCAAAGTATCAAGACGTTTAATATGTCCGAAATACTTTAGTTTTTGTTGTTGTTGTTTTTTTTTGCTTAATCTTCTTTGCTAACTAACCTACTTTAATACGAAATCCCTGTAGTATGAATATAATTGTTCTTGTATTTGTCCATGATATTTGTAGGACTCTTTGTATACTCACGTACATTCAATGACACTTGAATGTAGGAAAAGAATCACAATCCATGGTACATAACTTAACCAGACAGACGTTATTAAACAAACAAACAAACAAACAAAAATGCTAATCACTGTAAAACTCAAGGGAAATGAAAATAGAAAGAGGATGCATTAGTTGAAAGGGAAAAAAAAATCTGAATCAAGTGACATGAAAATGAAAGGCAAACCATCTGGTTAGAAATATTAATGATGGCACAAAAACGGCGAATCATGATAGCCAATGTCCACAAACAGACTGTCATTCCAACAATCAGCCATTTCAATGGTTCTACTAAAAAACTAAAAACTGAAACAGTAAACCTAATCAATTTTCATGTAAGCTGAATATAACAGATCTCTAGTAGTACCCTGCTAAAAAAAAAATGGTCACCTAGGTTTATTATGCAGCTTTCATGTGATCTTGGATTTTTTTTAATAATAAAAGAAATAAAGAAATCATTTATGTTTTTTTTTGTCTTTCTTTTTTACAGAATTCATCTCCTTTCTTTTGAATTCACAAGTATTTTCTATATTTAATGATATTTAGTTATTATAAGCGGTTTTTTTTCAAGTATTCTCTTCAAGATAGCTAGAAATAGAAGTCATAGAATGAAGTGTTATAGAACTTGAAGAAATATAAATTATTTATAACAGTGCGCGTTATAACTTGGCCAGTAGTTCATGTCCCGATCTGGCAACTTAAAATTCTAAAGGTTGGAAAAGGTGATAATAAAGTGTAAGATTCTATAAAAACCAGAACAGAGTTATTGTTTGTATTGTTACATTGTCTTAGAGAGAGGTGCGGCTATAGTTCTCCTGTTATCATATTAGTGTCCTCTAAATGTTTGACTTCTTGAACGTCAATTCTAACGATTAACTCCCTTATCCTCTAGTTATCTTCTAATACTCTACAGGATTCCCATATGTTTTTGTTTTCTCACAAGTACTATACAGAAATCAGTTTGTCAGCAAAAACAGTGTTTCTCAAGATGTGAGTGACATCCCCTCAGAAAACATCATACACAGACTATCAAGCTTAAAGATTTCCGAACATCTGATCAAAATAAGCATTAAAATGTACCAAGGAGATGTACCAGTTTTTCTTAAATCAGACTAAATAAGGCACTATATATATACACACATACATATACATATACACTTAAAGAAAGAAGTCACAAAAACCACCATCTTATTCTTGTTACTCATCACCATATATTGCCCAAAAAGGCCCTGTGGTCCAGCCAGCCTCTAAAAATGGATACCAGAGAAATCTGGGAAGGTAAATGCAGCCAGGCGTGATACTGACCAAATCGCACTTTCATGCGGTCAAGGTCGTGGAAATAGGGGCCTAAAATAATATTAAGTTGTATAATTTGGGAAGGTAAATGCAGCCAGGCGTGATACTGACCAAATCGCACTTTCATGCGGTCAAGGTCGTGGAAATAGGGGCCTAAAATAATATTAAATTGTTTGTGTTGGATTTCAAACATTGTCACGCAGAAAAGTCGTGCACAAGTACCGTGACACCAATAGTCTGTGGCGAGAAATACAGTTTATTTACACGAGTAGACTCTTGTAAAAATGGGTGTAAAATTTCCAACAGATCAATGGAAAAGGCATAAACAACAGAGAGCTCATTCTTAAAGTGCATATCAACTGGACTACACGAGCATTTGTAGATAATGTCCCTCTATCTATCTATCTATCTATCTATCTATCTATCTATCTATCTATCTATCTATCTATCTATCTATCTATCTATCTATCTATCTATCTATCTATCTATCTATCTATCTATCTATCTATCTATCTCCCCCCTCTTCTTTCTCCCTCTCTTTCTCTCTCTTTCTCTCATGAACCTTTGGTTAAATATAAGTCGAGTTCTTTCTATTCACTACACACGATCTTGATAACTGTTCTCTAGCTAGCTCTCCTAGGTATCTGCATATCAGTCTAGCTCGTAGCTTCCTCACATCAGTATGACTATCTGATTCTAGATCTCTTTGTCTATTTCGTAAGGTGCACTTCAAATAAATCTATCTCTCTAAATCCCCTACTATATCTAACTGTAGATGTTAGTATGTTCTTATCTGCACATTTCCTCAGGTCTCGATCTACCTATCTGAATCTCTGTCGTAGTGTCCGAGTGTCTTCGTCTCCGAATATCTTGTGTAACAATACAAGCAAAAACAGTGTAATAATACAAACAATAACTCTGTTCTGGTATTTATAGAACCGTATAGTTTATTATCACTTTTTTTCCAACCGTATCTTAGTCTCTGAGTATCTTGGTGTCGGAGTTAGTTCTGCCCTCGAGTCTGTGTGCGTATCTCTCCTGCCTCCCTTGGTCTCTCGTTTTAGTTTGGAGTCCGGTTTGGTGAACTGACCAATCGGTATTCTTCTCCGCTTCGAACTGGTCCACTGGTTTCGATATGCGCACCGATTGGTTCCTGAGTCATAATCTGACAGTTTAGTGGTGTAGAATGTTCACCTCTTGCCATTGGCACTTTCTACCTGTACCTATTGACTGATTACTAGTCTGGTTTCTTTATTCGTCGTGTCCATTTCGCAGACCATCAGTCGGCAACATGACTTTTGGCTTTTCTTAAATCCTTCTAGTGTCCCTGTCCATTTATCACATTTCGGGCAAGTCCTTCTCGAGCGCTTGGAGTCTGTCAGGCAATTAACTGTCTGTCCTCTGTGCGCAGACTGTTTGTCCTCATCTGTTATTTCACTTGGTATTGCCAGATAATATTGCCAACCTATTGTTCTTATGACCGCCTTTCTCTAGCCTATCTCTTCCTCGGCGTCATTGTGTCTGTCCTATCTATTCGTCTCTTTATTCTATTTACACTTGTCAGCGTCCAGTCGTAATGGTCTTCCACTAGTGTCGTGGAATCGGTTTTCTACCTTGTTTCTTATCTAACATTTCTTTTCTCATTCAATGTTAACTATTATAACTAAAATATAAGTATGTTCATAATTATAATCACAATTCTAGGTTACAAAGGACTGTGCTATACTAACGCCGTATCCCCAATAAGCCTTAATGGCATGGGAACTGTAATTTTACCTTTACTATATTACGACTACAACCTGTTAATTATAAATAAGCAGGCCAACATTTTCCGCTTCAGAATATACACAAACAATCAAGTAAGAATGATATATCAAGTTTAGAGTGTTAATTCTCCCCCATTGAGCATGTGTTGTAGCTTTTCATACTGTTGAACATTCTTAAGGGAAAAAAACTGCACTAAGTCAAAAAGCATCCTCCAAAACTGCATCAACTATGACAGAAAATATTCACTAAAACTGCACCAACAGGAATAGAATATCCTCTGAAACTGCACAGACAAAACAGAACATATCTTTCAAAACTTTAACACCTATATTAGAACATATCCTCTAGAACATCATCAACTGTGATAGAACATATTTTCTAAAACTTCAATCTAGTTATGATAGAAAACATCCTGCAAAAATTAACCAACAATAACAGAACACTTAAAACTATAACCCAACACTTCGTCTAAAACTTCACAAACTATGAACAAAAAAAAAAACATACTCCAGAACTTCACCAACTATGACAAAATACATCCTCCAGAATTTCACAACCTTTGACAGAACACACCCCAGAACTTCACCAACTGTGATAGGACACACCCCAGAACTTCATCAACTGTGACAGAACACACCCCAGAACTTCACCAACTATGACAGAACACACCCCAGAACTTCACCAACTGTGATAGAACACACCCCAGAACTTCACCAACTGTGACAGAACGCATCTCTAGAACTTCACAACCTTTGACAGAACACATCCCAGAACTTCACAAACTCTGACAGAACATACCACAGAACTTCACAAACTCTGACAGAACACACCCCAGAACTTCACCAACTATGACAGAACATATCTCTAGAACTTCACGAACTGTGACAGAACACATCCTACAGAACTATCATCATCATCATCATCATCATGTGCCTTGCCTACTGGCCTTGGCTATTACGCTTTACCAGAGTACACGATCCTTCACGCTCAGTTGGTGGTCTCTCACACCATCTCGTCAGACTTTCCAGTATCATTTCTCTTGGTCTTCCCCTGGCTCTTCTTCCCTCTGTTTTTCCTGTGGTTATAATATTTTCAGTGCCCCTTCTTCTCATTGCATGTCCTATGAAAGTTCATGTCTCTCTCTTATTTTTTAACAAGATTTTGTTGTATCTCCTGCTCTTCTCAAACATTCTTCATTAGCTATTTTTGCTGTCCATGGGATTCGCAACATTCTTCTAATAAACCACATTTCTGCTGCTTCCAATGATTTTTGTGCAAACTTGCCTATTGTCCACGATTCACTTCCATATAACAAGATAGGTTCAATATAGCATTTTAGGACTCGTTTTCTAACATTAATTGATAAGGATGTGTTGGATAATATGTTTCTCATTCTCTAAAATGCAGTCTTTGCTTGGCTTATTCTGTTTTTAATTTCTGTTTTGCATTTCCCATCTGAAGTTATTACTGCTCCAAGGTATTTGAATTTCTGCACCTGCTTTAGAATAGTTCCATTTAATTGAATACTGCATGCTGGTGGATTCTGTTTCTTAGATATAACCATAGTCTCTGTCTTTTTGATGTTCAAAGTAAGGCCTTTCTGTTCACTTTCTTTGGCGAATTTATCCAAGAGATTTTGCAGGTCTTGTTGGTTCTCAGCTATCAGTATTGTGTCGTCAGCATGCCGAAGGCTATTAATATTGTATACTCCTACTTTTATACCCGGTACTCCAAAGATCGTTCTTAGAATATTCTCGCTGTACAGAGAAAAAAGGTCTGAAGATAGTACACACCCTTGTCGCACCCCTTGTTTTATATGTTGATATTTTCCAGTTTTATTTTTAACTCGAACTGCTGCTTCCTACTGCCAGTATATATATTTTACAATCCTCAGTTCTTTTACGTCTATGTTTATGTCTTCAAGCATTTTAATAATCTCATCATATTTCATCTTGTCGAATGCCTTGGTGTAATCAATGAAGCATAAGTAGAGATCTTTCTGTACTTCTAAAGATCTTTCTGTTAGTGTTTGAAAAGCAGAACTATACAAACTATGAAAAAAACGTATTCTCTAAATATACACTGGCTGTGTTAGAAACATCCTCTAAAATGTGCAACAGCTGTGAAAATCTAACATACAAGTATTTGGGGGCTTTTTAATTCCAAATTTGAAATGTCAGGATCTTCGACACATTTAAAGTTCTATTTTTTTTTAAAATTTCGTGTGGTTATCTCAAGTGTTATCATTTCTATTGACCTTAAGAAAGGCATACTGCCGAAATATTGAATGGGATGTTTTCTCCCCTATCTTATTATCTATTACTTTCGGTTCTGCCTCATTCCTTCCTAGTTCTCTTATTTTTTTCCTCCGTCAGCTTGTATTCCATAAGACTGGGTTTTACCACAGAAAGAATCGAACAAAAGAAAGAAAATAAACTTACTAGACAATGCTGGCGGTAAAACATAAACTTCTAAACATGTCTACCTGTTCTGTTAACCTTCTGGTTACGTATTGATTGGTCGTGTCACGATGATCTTGCACCTGTTTGGTTTTAGCTGCAAAAACAACATACCTGTACGTGTTTCCACGTCTCAACTGTTGCAACAAGTACAAAAATAGTTGTGAAATAATGCGATCTCAAGATAGATTTTTTGCAGGGGAGATAATATTCATGTGGGCTATCAAAACATGTTTATCATGTAACACGATCCCCAGTCTGTGTTAGGTTACTTTTTGCTTATAACAAGCATGAATCAACCAGTCAGTCATTTGCATGTCCCTTGAGGAACTTTGACACTCCCTAATAGTTCTCATGTAGGCCTCTCGGTTGTGAGCAGGATGGCCTGCTGCTGATGCATCCATTTGCATATCATCAACGATGTCTTGCACCCACCTTCGTCTTGGTCTCCCTCTCTTTCTTTTCCCCATTATGTTCCCTTCCAAAACGGTCTTATCTAGATTATCATGATGTTTAATGTGCCAAAATTATTTAAGTTTTCTTTGTTTAATCTTCTTTATTAGCCAGCTTTCTTCAGTATTAAGTTCTTGTAGTATGGATATATATATATATCTTCTATTTTGTGTCCATGATATTTGAAGAACTCTTCTGTAGCATTTACATTCAAAGGCATTTATGTGTTTCTCAGCTGTTTTGTTAAGTGTCCAGGTCTCACAGGCATATGTTGCGATGGGAAAGATGTATGCCCTTAAAAATCTTATTTTTGTAGTTCTGTCTGTTCCTCTCCACAGATTCTTTAGTTGTTTTACTTTTTTAAGAACGACAGATGTCCTCCTTTTAATCTCCCTCATTGCATCTCCATTATTAGTTAGTAGTGATCCAAGATCCCCCGTGTGGTACCCGGGACCTGCAAAGAATAGGACCACTGTACCCTACCATGCATGATCGTAAAAGGCGACTAAGGAGGGTTCAGCATAGGGCCAGCAACCCTATCTGGTAAAAAACTATCAGACTGCTACAGAAACAGAAGCAAGGGAAAAAGCAAATGCAGGTGGAAGGAGAAATGCGTATCAGGAAACTGAGCCCATGAAGGTTGTGGATGAAAGCCAGCCACTGGAAGTCCCCAGCCCGACTGCAGACCTCCTGGAACCTAAACAAAAGATGCAAATAGGCAGCTGGAATGTAAGAACACTAAACCAGACTGGAAAACTAGCACAAACCATCAAGGAAATGCACAGATACAAACTAGACATACTAGGAATACAAGAAGCAAAATGGACAAGACAAGGCAGAAGGAAATTAACAACACAGCACACAGAAGATACAATAATATGGTCAGGTAAAGAAGATCTTCATGAAGGAGGAGTAGCATTGATTATAACAAAAGAAGCATCAAGAGCATTGCTGAAATGGACCCCAATAAATGAGAGATTATTATATGCACGCTTCAACTCAAGATTCACGAAGCTGTCTATTATAGTTTGTTATGCACCAATAGAAGCAGCTGAAGAGGAATTAAAAGAAGATTTTTACAACAGCCTCCAAGCCACAGTAGAAACAATACCCAAGCATGATATGCTACTCATCTTGGGCGACTTCAATGCAAAAGTAGGTGAAGGAAATGAAGATAGAAGAAGAATCATGGGAAGAGAAGGAATCGGAGAAATAAATGAAAATGGAGAAAGACTGTGCAGTTTCTGTGAAGAAAACATGATGACCATCGGAGGGACAATTTTCCAACACAAAAACATCCATAAGGTGACTTGGAGGTCACCAGATAAAACCACAGAAAACCAAATCGATCAAATACTAATAAACAACAAGTGGAAACGGTCACTACAAGATGTGCGAGCAAGGAAAGGAGCAGATATAGGAAGTGATCACAACCTTCTGGTAGCAAAAATAAAACTAAAATTAAGGAAAGCCAGAATCGGAGAACACAGAAAGATACATTTTGATACAAGAAAACTGATAGACCAGCAAACAAGAAATGAATTCTCAATAATACTTAACAACCGCTTCAGTGTCCTACAAGACGAAGCAGAAATGTCCATATTAGAGTTCAATAAAACACTACAGGAAACAGCAAAAGAGGTGCTGGGATATCGGAAAAGGAGAAAAGAGGAATGGATAAGTGAGACCACATGGGAAAAGATACAGCAAAGAAAAGAAATCAAGAAAAAATTACTGAACACCAAATCACAACGGCTTAAAGAACGAGTTTTAAGTAATTATGCACAAAAAGACAAAGAAGTGAAGGAATCATGCCGTCAAGATAAACGTCAATATTATGACAACTTAGCAGAAACAGCAGAGAAAGCAGCATATACAAATGACATGAAAACCATATATAAAATCACAAAGCAGATGACAGGTAACTTCAATACAAGATGTGAAAGTGCAGTAAGAACACAAAATGGACAACTGGTCAGTGGAGAAAGAGAAAAAATTGAAAGATGGAGGGAACACTTTAACACCCTACTAAACAGAACACAAGCAGCACAAGCAATAGATATACCTGAAGCAAAAGCGGAACTAAACATCAATACAGGACCAATAACAATAAATGAAGTAAAAGAGGCGATAAAGATGCTAAAATCAGACAGGGCACCAGGTGAAGATGAAGTGACTGCTGAGATGTTGAAAGCAGAAGAAACAGAAACACCAAAACAACTTTGCCGGATATTACAACAAATTTGGGATTTAGAAAAAGCCCCAGAGGAGTGGAAAACTGGTCTTATAGTAAAACTACCAAAGAAGGGTGACCTCAGAGATTGCGGGAACTGGAGAGGCATTACCCTACTGCCACTCACTAGTAAAGTATTTTGCAGAATAATCATCAACAGAATTGTACCAACACTTGAGGAAAAACTTCGGAAAGAGCAGGCAGGATTTAGGAAAGGAAGATCATGCATAGACCATATATTTGTACTTAGACAAATATTAGAACAGGCAAATGAGTGGCATAGCACAACATATGCATTATTCATAGATTTTGAGAAAGCCTTTGACATTGTCAACAGAAATGCACTGTGGAAAATCCTAAGATGGCATGGCCTCCCCCATAAAATAGTTAATGTAATCAAAGCCCTATACGAGGGTTTTCAGTGCAAAGTTATCTGTGGAGAACATACCTCCAGCAGCTTTAGGGTACAAACAGGAGTGAAACAGGGATGTGTACTATCACCAACATTATTTATCTTGGCAGTAGACTGGTTAATGAAGGAGGCAACATCAGACAAATGCAGAGGATTACAATGGACCCTTGACACAGTGCTGGAGGACCTTGACTTTGCGGACGACGTTTGTCTATTATCAAGCAGTCACAAAGATATGCAAGATAAAATAAACAAGTTAACCCAGAATGCAAACAACATAGGACTAAAGATCAACGTAGGAAAGACAAAGTTAATGAAGCAAAATGTGAACAACAGAAATGTACTCAGAGTAGATAACAAGTTAGTGGAGGAGGTCAACGAATTTGTATACCTTGGCAGCAGTGTAGTAGAAAATGGAGACAACACAGAGGACATCAACAGCAGACTTACTAGAGCAAACCAGGCTTTTGCAATGCTACAGAATATATGGAAATCAAATAAACTAAGCATAAATATGAAAATCAGGATATTTAAGAGTAATGTTCTAAGTGTACTACTCTATGGAAGTGAATGCTGGAAAATCACCAAAACCATAGAAAACAAGTTGAATTCTTTCCAGACTAAATGTTTACGTAGAATTAAAAAAATATTTTGGCCAAACACCATAAGAAATAACATCTTATTGGCAGAAATGCAGATGAAACCACTGACAACAATTATTGAGGAAAGACGCTGGCGATGGTTGGGACATGTGCTCCGAATGACTGACAACTCACTACCAAAAATAGCACTAAGATGGACACCACAGGGGAGCAGAAGTAAGGGTAGACCAAAAGAGACATGGAGAAGAACAACAGAAAGGATGTTGAGCAATAGAGGGCTCACCTGGGCAAGAGCAGAAAAAAAGGCGAAAGACAGGCATTTGTGGAAAACCCTTGCGGAAGCCCCATGTGCCCTGGGCACTTAAGGTTCAGAGAGAGAGAGTGATCCAAGATATTAAAAACTCTCCACTTCTTCCAGTTTTTCCTCATTGATACATATTTCAGCTGCCTTGTTTGTTTTGTCAGTTGTCATCAATTTAGTTTTCTTCACATTAAGATAGAGGTTTTACTCTTCATTATTCTTACGGACTGATAACGTTGGATAAACGGACTGATAGCAAGCAAGAATGCAGCATAGAATAACAAGAGCTAAAACCCTTGCTGACAAAGACGCTTAAGCTTAACATTGTCTGGTTAAACAAAATGCGGGCCAAAAAGTAAAAGCTGAAAAGGTGTCATAGTAGGATCGCTGTCGAGGTCCCAATGTTCTTGAACACTCTTGCTTGTAATATTATTATAAGTTATTACGCTACTGAGACCCGCAAGGGAGTGTTATATTGTTGTACGAGTTTTTCTACTTATGTATTTGAACAGGTATGTGTGTTTATAAATCAGCATATACATTACCGTTACTTTCTGCACCAGAAATTAACAAATAAAATTATCTTCTTTTATGTTAGTGCCCGGCTTATCCGCGGTAAAAATTCAAACTATTAGAAATTCGTAAATTGGAATTCATAAATTTCTCTCGCACATATAGATAGATAGATAGATAGATAGATAGATAGATAGATAGATAGATAGATAGATAGATAGATAGATAGATAGATAGATAGATAGATAGATAGAGCATTCTCAGGCATACTCACCGGGATTTGGTTACATCACTCAGAGCATCCTCCCTGTCCGACACCACCGCTGCTAGCACAAGACTGCGCTCGTTTATTTACTCACATTACTTCACACACATTGTCAAGGCACTTGCCACATCCTAGAGCAAAACATCTCAGCCGATTCATGTCGTGTTAAATGTTTACTATCTATGCTGAGTGAGGAAGGGAACTAAAGTAAGCAATTCTTTGTTTGTGTTTTCAGAATAGGTCATTAATTATGCAGGGAGCTCCTCAACTGGCGGTCATTATTGTTTTTGGTCCCTGTATTTTCATGAGTGCGCATGAATGTTAGTCATATATAGTGCAGTTTGAGCAGAAGGAAGTTATTTATGGTATAGTTACGGAGTCCACAATTTTGTGATAGATGTTGAAGATTCGTGTGACTCTAATTATTGTTTTTGCAGGGGGAATAAGGACAGCAGTTGTTATAGAACGGAGAGTTCTGTGTTCTAAATGTTGGACGTCCCTTAGATGTACGGGGCGTGATATGATTTGTTTTTCTTTTTCAATTATTTCATCCTTTTTTTTTTTGGTTTGGTTTGGTGGCTGTCCTCATCGTAATCATGACATTGCGTTTTTGTGTCAAGAATCCTGAACAATCATTTTTGTGATGTGCATTTGTTTTCCTTGTGTTAAATGTTATTGCCTCGGCATTCATTATGTCAACAATCATTCAAACATAATATCTTCATGTGTCAATTTGTAATCTAAAACTGATTTTGGGTGGCTTATTTTCGGTGTAGTGAAAAGTCTGTATATACTCTTGTCCATACTCTTGTCCATACTCTTGTCTATACTCTTGTCCTTAAATGTACGTTGTTCTGTCAAGGTTAAATCAACTGTAAAAGAAATAAATGAGAGAAATAATGGAAGTAATACAACCACCGCAGCCAGGGAAGTAACATAACCACGGCAGCCAGGGAGGTAATATGACCACAGTAGCCAGGGAGGTAATATGACCACGCAGTCGGGGAGGTAATATGACCACCGCAGCCAGCGAAGTAATATGACCACCGCAGCCAGGGAAGTAATATGACCACCGCAGCCAGGGAAGTAATATGACCACCGCAGCCAGGGAAGTAATATGACCACCGCAGCCAGCGAAGTAATATGACCACCGCAGCCAGGGAAGTAATATGACCACCGTAGCCAGGGAGGTAATATAACACTACAGCCAGGGATGTAATATAACCACTGCAGACAGGGAAGTAATATAACCACCGCAGACAGGGAGGTAATATAACCACCGCAGACAGGGAGGTAATATAAAACCTCAGCCAGGGAGGTAATATAACCACCGCAGCCTGGGAGGTAATATGACCACCGCAGCCAGGGAGGTAATATGACCACCGCAGCCAGGGAAGTAATATGACCACCGTAGCCAGGGAGGTAATATAACATTACAGCCAGGGATGTAATATAACCACTGCAGACAGGGAGGTAATATAACCACCGGAGACAGGGAGGTAATATAACAACCGCAGCCATGGAGGTGATATAACCACCGCAGCCAGGGAAGTAATATGACCAGCGCAGCCAGGGAGGTAATATAAGCACCGAAGCCACCGAGGTAATATAACCACCGCAGCCAGGGAGGTAATATGACCACACAGCAGCCAGGGAGGTAATATGACCATCGCAGCCAGGGAGGTAATATAACCACCGCAGCCAGGGAGGTAATATAACCATCACAGCCAGGGAGGTAATACGACCACCGCAGCCAGGGAGGTAATATAACCACCGCAGCCAGGGAGGTAATATAACCACTGCAGCCAGGGAGGTAATATAACCATCACAACCAGGGAGGTAATACGACCACCGCAGCCAGGGAGGTAATATAACCACCGCAGCCAGTGAAGTAATATAACCACTGCAGACAGGGAGGTAATATAACCATCACAGCCAGGGAGGTAATATAACCACTGCAGACAGGGAGGTAATATAACCACCGCAGCCAGGGAGGTAATATAACCATCACAGCCAGGGGGGTAATACGACCACCGCAGCCAGGGAGGTAATATAACCACCGCAGCCAGGGAGGTAATATAACCACCGCAGCCAGGCAGGTAATATAACACCACAGCCAGGGAAGTAATATGACCGCCGCAGACAGGGAAGTAATATAACACCACAGCCAGGGAGGTAATATAACCACCGCAGCCAGGGAGGTAATATAACCACCGCAGCCAGGGAGGTAATATAACACCATATCCAGAGATGTAATATGACCACCGCAGCCAGGGAGATAATATGACCACCGGAGCCAGGGAGGTAATATAACATCACAGCCAGGGAGATAATATAACCACCACAGTCAGGGAGATAATATGACCACCGCAGCCAGGGAGATAATATAACCACCACAGCCAGGCCAACCTCCAGGTTTGTATTTTTCTCTATTAGGGGAGGAATTTTTTTAACCTAGGAAAGATTAGGGCGTCCCTGATTTAAGGAAGAAAATGAGATATAACTTCGACTTATTTTTAGTACCGTAGTACACTGATGTGAGTTTGCTAGCTTAACTTACTGAGCACCAAAATTTCACAATTCACGCAAATTAACGGGCTTCATTAATTATTATGTATTACCTGTCACACATTTTTGTAAAGTAAAAAAAAAGTAAAGATAAAGGTAATCCTCTCAAGCCTTGGAGGCACATAGGGACAAATAAACGCTATATTAACAATAAATAACATGATATTATAAATTATAAAAATAACTTTTAAAAAAATACCCTATCTCTCTCTTTCTCTCTCTCTCCATCTCTCTCTCTTTCCCTCTCTCTCTTTATCTCTCTCTTTCTCTCTCTCTATCTCTCTCTATCTCTCTCTATCGCTTTCTTTCTCTCTTTCTCTCTCTTTCTCTCTCTTTCTCTCTCTCTTTCTCTCCCTCTTTCTCTCTCTTTCTCTCTCTTTCTCTCTTTCTCTCTTTCTTTCTCTCTTTCTCTTTTTCTCTCTCTCTCTCTCTTTTTCTCTCTCTCTTTCTCTTTCTCTCTCTCTTTCTCTCTCTCTTTCTTTCTCTCTCTCTTTCTCTCTCTCTTTTTCTCTCTCTTTTTCTTTCTCTCTTTCCTTCTATTTCTCTCTTTCTCTTTTTCTCTCTCTCTTTCTCTTTCTCTCTCTCTCTTTCTCTCTCTCTTTCTCTTTCTCTCTCTCTCTTTCTCTTTCTGTCTCTCTTTCTTTTTCTCTCTCTCTTTCTCTCTCTCTTTTTCTCTCTCTCTTTCTCTTTCTCTCTCTCTTTCTCTCTCTCTTTCTCTCCTTCTTTCTCTCTGTCTCTCTTTCTCTCTCTCTTTCTCTTTCTCTCTCTCTCTTTCTCTCTCTCTTTCTTTCTCTCTCTTTTTCTCTCTCTCTTTCTCTCCTTCTTTCTCTCTGTCTCTCTTTCTCTCTCTCTTTCTCTTTCTCTCTCTCTCTATCTCTCTCATATGTACATTTTTAATCTCCCTCTTCTTCGGGCATCTACATGATTGATAATAATGATGACAGTGATGATAATGATGATAATGATGACAGTGATGATAACGATGATAATGGTGATAGTGATGATAGTGATGATAATGATAATAGTGATGACAGTGGTGATAGTGATGATAATGATCATAGTGATGATAATGATGAATATGGAAACGCACTGCAGAAATGAGCCTATGATTAGATGATTGTAACCACTGAGCTTACAGTAGCCGTAGACTCCTGCTGGACGACACGCATGGAAGATCTCTGCCTCCCTAACTTTCTAGCTACTTCTGGAAATATTTTGTTTTATTTTCTTTCTGACTCTTGAAGTAGGCACATTAAGGCTTGTAGTCTGCCTTCTCAGAGCTTCCTGCATCACTAATCTCGCGTTGTGTAATTTGCTGAATGAAACCAAAGATACCTGTACGCGGACGTAGAAGCGAAACTTTGGGACAGTCCCGGAGTCTACAAGCAAAACAAAGAAATGAGATTCCCCATAACGAGAATGAGCGAGATGCTGCGATACTTCCTGTATCATGGAAAATGGACGAGGATTTTACGCCCAAATAAGAAATTTTTTATTTTAAAAAGAATGTGAAATTCTCCCCTCACAATACCGAAACATTCATACCGTCATCTTAAGTCAGGGGTCGATAATCCTCCAATCAAAAACATGAAAATCAAAAGGGACATAACCACTGGTTTGTTTTTTTTTTTTAAGTGTGACCCGGTCGGTAACCTTTTTCTGCAAAGAGGCTGCATGTCACGTGTGAGAGGTCGGCGGGCCACTTTCATGTCATATAAATGGAAGTAATAATAATAAAATAGTATAAATTTATGAATAATAAAGTTGCTATACATTTACCAGAGGCCATTGTAGGAAGGCAAACTCAGCTGCGCGGAAAATACCTTGTGTTATTTTGTAAGGAAATTCTCAGTTATTGAAATACCTTGTAGGAACTCAATGTGGCCTCCTAGTTTCATATTCTCATCGTTTTATTGTCTCGTTTTCTCATCATCTCATCGTTTCAGAGTCTCATAGTCTCATCGCTTCATCTCATTGTCCTATCGTCTGAGCGCCTCATCGTCTTATTGTCTCATAGTCTTATCATCTCATTGCCTCATGTTCACATTCTGTCTGAAGCCTTTATTGCCCTACATGAGATTCACTCTTGTAAGCGACTCATTGTCTTATTGTCTACGCATCTCACAGTCTTATCGTATCTATGTATCATTGCCTCAATATCTAAACGTCTCACTGTCTTATCGTCAAAGCGTCTCATTGTCTTATTGCCTCGTTGTCCTATCATATCATTATCTCACTGCCCCAATGTCTAATCGCCTCACTGTCTTATATTCACGCTCTGAGCGAAGCCTCTATAACATTATATAAGATCCATTCATTGCCCAAACTTTTACCATGTATAAAGTTTCAATTGATAAAACAAATAAGGCAGCTGAAATATATATGAATGAAGAAAAATTCGACGAAGTGGAGAGTTTTGAATATCTTGGACCGTTACTATCTAATAATGGAGATACAATGAGGGAAATTAAAAGGAGGACATCTATCGCTCTTCAAAAAGTAAGACAACTAAAGAATCTGTGGAGAGGACAAACAGAACTACAAAAATAAGATTTTTTAGGGCATGCATTTTTCCCATAGCAACATATGCCTGTGAGACCTGGACGCTTAACAAAACAGCTGAGAAACACATAAATGCCTTTGAATGTAAACGGTACAGAAGAGTTCTTCAAATATCGTGGACACAAAAAAGAACAAATATATCCATACTACAAGAACTTAATATTGAAGAAGGCTGGATAGTAAAGAGGATTAAACAGTGAAAACATATATGTTGGACACATTAAACGTCATGATAATCTAGAGAAGACCATCTTGGAAGGCTACATAATGGGAAAAAGAAAGAGAGGGAGACCAAGGCAAAGATGGCTGCAAGATATCGGTGATGATCTGGGAATTGATGCATCAGCAGCAGGGCATCTTGCTTACAACCGAGAGGCCTACAAGAGAGCTGTTAGGGAGGCGAAGTTCCGCAAGGGACAGGCAAACGACTGACTGACTGAAGTTTCACGAAGTGCTAGAGTCAACACGTTCGACTAGTACAGATCCTCGTTTTGCAAGGGGTAAGAACTGCATGTTACGTTTGTGATCTGCTTCGCCCTCTTCTATGTTGTTGTCTTCTCTTTTTGTTTTCTTTTGTTTTGTTTTTATGTTCGCTTTAGATATAACTTTCTCCGTTAAGTTTTCCCTAACCCTAGGCTCTCTGTCACATACAACAGAAGCAGCAAGCAATTTAAATATGAAAAGCTGTGGCATAGTCACGTGACCCAGAACAGGACGGGGAGTATATGAAACAGCTCGTATGTGTTAGCGAGCTCATATTGCAGCCTAGCTCAGCCCAGATCTGTGTGCGGCCTAGCGCAGCGAATGGATTTTCTGCGCTGAAAAGCCTGCCTTTGTTGCTAGTAAGATTTTTATAATCTGATTTTCTGTTCTTTTTGATTTGTTTGTGAAGTAGTTCTGTTATTTTCACAAAAATGGCAAGTGAAGTTTCTGGATTCTTATATATTAGTACTACTTTTTGTGTGGGAAGAAATACATATAAAATGTTTAACGAAATCTGTAGCAAGCTGGTTAGAGAGGGGGGAAATCCATATTTTATAAACGTGTGATAGACAGATAAACAGCCTGCTACAGAAGATAGGCTCTACCAGGTCACTTTAAGCTGTCAGTTTACTTTTTGACTAAAATCTACAGTAGGCTTTCCTTGTTATTAAAATGGATCTTTAGTAGTCGGTATTCAAATGATCTAGCTCTGCCAGGTTATTTGATAGTTTTCAACTACTGTTTTTTTTTTTAATCATTCGCGCTTAATTTGTGTGTTGCTAAATTTCCTTGTTCGATTTCTATTCTTACGTTGCCGACAAGAACTTCGTAGCTGGGTGCAGTTTTATTAATACTTCATTTTAATTTAATGTTAGACTTATACTGTGCTTTAATAAAACTAATAATGATAAAACTAGACTTTCGGTTAGATCGTATATGCATAATAACAAAAGGTGAATTGAAAATAAATTGTTTATTGGTTGTGTAAGTGCGAGAAAACGTGTGTGTGTGTGTGTGTATGTGAGTGTGTTTACTTGCCGCCTGCATCTCAGACCAGGTGCTCCGTGCCAGGGATTGATATTCTTTGCATCTTAACACCAGTGGTTCTTAATTCTTTCTTTGGCTGTGGAAAAACCCGGCCTGACAACAACTGTGAACCCGTCATTTACAAATGAATCAGTAAATAGGGCCCACACGAGGTTAAGATTTTTTTTTAATCGAGCTAGTCCATTTGCTGAGGGGTTCTCACAAGTCCTTTCGTGGATCCTCTTGGATCGCAGATAAAGGACCACTGCCTTACGCCCATCACATAACAATGGCTGGGTTCAGTGAACATTACTGCACTTTGTCTCGTGTGTAGACAATCTTCTATTTCAGAGGATAGCTTTGATCATGACAATCTTCTGTTTCAGAGGATAGTTTTGATCACGGCAATCTTCTGTTTCAGAGGATAGTTTTGATCACGGCAATCTTCTGTTTCAGAGGATAGTTTTGATCACGGCAATCTTCTGTTTCAGAGGATAGCTTTGATCATGACAATCTTCTGTTTCAGAGGATAGTTTTGATCACGGCAATCTTCTGTTTCAGAGGATAGTTTTGATTACGACAATCTTCTAATCCAGAGGGTAGTCGTGATCACGACAATCTTCTGTTTCAGAGGATAGCTTTGATCATGACAATCTTCTATTTCAGAGGATAGTTTTGATCACGGCAATCTTCTGTTTCAGAGGATAGTTTTGATTACGACAATCTTCTAATCCAGAGGGTAGTCGTGATCACGACACTCTTGTATTTCGGAGGATAGTTTTGATCACTGCAAAATTTCATGCCCCAACTTTTTTTTTTTACATCTTGATCGAACTAAAGATTGAACAGTAGCGGGCATGGAGCCTGCTGCCTTCATGTGTGCTTTGACTCGTTCCTGATTAGACTAACCCATGCTTAACAGATAAAATAAAACAATATTCATTCAGATGAGAGGTTCTCAGCGTTCCAAGTCCCAAACTTCTATTTTCAACCAAGGCTGCCCCGGAATCCTTCCTTATTACTATATATTATATATTATAATATATAATACATGTTATTATATTAATTGTAATTGTAATAATATTATTATACTAATTGTCTATCCCTGACGGGCAAGAATAGGCAATCATCATTCTGAAAGGATTTAACCATTATTCATTTTCCCTTTGGGGGGGGGGGATTTTTTTTTCAATTTAGACTTGAAATTCCTTACCCGGGGGAGCCACCTGCCTCTGTGTTGAGAATCACTGGATTAGATTTTGCTTCCACGATTGCTACAGATACAGTAACATTCAATCTTTATTTGGATAATGTGCTGAAAAGCTGTGAAGCGCACTCATTATTCTGAACAAAGGAAAGATATAAGAAGGAAAAAAAACACAAAGTGACAAGAAAAATTAATGAGAATTCCTATGCTATTTCCATGAACAACTTTATTTTTCCAGGATACCAAAGCTTTTGCATAATTCTGTGGACACTGAACTGACTTTTCATGATAAGACTCGGGATGTAGGTCAGAAAGAAACTGTAAAAATGGGTACCAAACATTCTGTGTCAGGAAACAACTGACATGTTTACTTGCATGGAGAGACGGGAAGAGATAGACTGTGCACGTGATTGTCAGTGCAAGAAGATATAAACAGATGTTCACGTAAACATCAGTTCCACGGAAACGAGATTATTCCTAATTTAGAAGCTGGTAGAAGCAAAGGAAGTGAGAATTCTACAAACGGGTCAGTTTGACACATTTTCTTTTATCGTCGGGTCTACTGACATTTTCCCATTATTCTTTTCCATTATTTTTGATATTTGATCCCTTATCTCAGGATCATTCTGATAACTTGGGCCTTTATCTCAGGATCATTTTTATACTTGGGTATTTATCTTAGGATCATTTTGATACATGGCCCTTTATCTCAGGGCCACTGTGGTATTTGGCCATTTATATCAAGGCTAGTTCGACATCTGGCCCTTTATATCAGGGTCATTTTGACATTAAGATCTTTATCTCAAGGCCGCTTTGACATTTTGCTTTTTATCTCTCACCTTTAACACTGCCGCATACATTCAACGTAAAATTAATGCATGCATTGTTAAAAGGACTATAAATGATAAAAACAGCGGTTTTAAATTTATCTTTCTATCTACATTTGAAATATATGATTGCTACCTCAGTGCTGTTTTGTCATTCTCACAGTTAAACTGTAACAAGCACTGAATGTAACTGACCAGATTAAAAACTAGTAGAAGAGAAGATATATTACAGGACGTTACTTGGGTTTTCGAAAACAAAGGAGGTTATAAACTTTTATGAGATGTAAGTGGCATGGAAGTGTATTTCAAAGGATGTGCAGCAGAGAAAGCGGAGCATAGCATAGTCCCAGGAAGTAAATCAGCTATTATTTCTGTATGTAGATCAATGCTTGGCAATCGATGTGTCAAGGTCCAGCTTTAAAAAGAAAAAAAATTAAATTTATATATTTTCTGTCCTGACGTTCGCTCTTCCAGCCTTGACATATAACGCTAATGATTTCTTCAATTTTTCTTATGCGCCTTCTTACTGTAAAAAAATGACTTCTTTTAGGACCTCTTTAAATGAAAAATGACTTCATTTAGCCACAAAAAGTCTACGAAACACTTTTTCTTTGCTTGTCTCTATTGTTGGTCTCTGTCTCCATCTGCTTCTTTTTTTTTTTTGTCGTCTCTAATGTGGGTCTCTGTCTCTATGCGCCTCTTTTTGTCGTCTCCATTTTGGGTCTATGTCTCTATATGCCTCTTTTTTGTTGTCTCTATTGTTAGTTTCTGTTTATATCTGCCCCTCTTTATTTGTCGTCTCTACTGTTGGTCTTTATCTCTATCTGCCCCTTTTTTGTCTCTCTTTTTTTGTCTATGTCTCTATCTACCTCTTTTTTGTCGTCTCTATTGTTAGTTTCTGTCTCTATCTGCCACTCTTTTTTGTCGTCTCTATTGTTGGTTTCTCTCTATCTGCCTCTTTATTTGTCGTCTCCATTTTTGGTCTCAGTCTCTATCTGTCTCTTTATTTGTAGTCTCTATTGTTGGTCTGTCTCTGTCTGCCTCTTTATTTGTTGTCTCTTTTGTTGGTCTGTCTCTGTCTGCCTCTTTATTTGTTGTCTCTTTTGTTGGTCTGTCTCTGCTTCTATCTGGATCTTTATTTGTCGTGTCTATTGTTGGTCTGGCTCTGTCTCTATCTGCCTCTTTATTTGTCTTCTCTGTTGTTGGTCTGTCTCTGTCTGTCTCTTTATGTGTCTTCTCTACTGTTGGTCTCAGTCTCTATCTGTCTCTTTTTTGTCTTCTCTATTGTTTGTCTGTCTCTATCTGCCTCTTTATTTGTCTTTTCTATTGTTTGTATCTGTCTGCCTCTTTTCCCCCTAATTTATTCAGCATGTACATCATCGCTGTCCTACATTTCCAACATTTGTACAGCCTGTGTGTTCTCACCATCATCATATGTAAAGACACATACATACGTAGAAAACTGAAGCAAGTGCTCGTTAAGACATCTAAACCAAGGAAAGAGATATGTCTGTTGGCAGTTTAAGTAGCTGTGGACCTAAGTCTCTCTGTTATTTTTTAAATCGAGGGAGGGAATTTATTGGCTTGTCATGTCTCCAGTTTGGAGACTTTCAGTATAATTTAACTTCAGTAATCTGGAAAATTGCTTAAAGTTCACTATCAAGCTTTTATTGTAGATACAAGGAAGGTATAATATATTCAAAAGAGATACTCTGATACCAGCAGATACTTTATCAACTATAAAAGATAATTCAGGAAGAAACTCGAGATCAAATGCAGGTACAATAATATACAATTCAAAGAGATTTTTTTTTCAAATTGCTAACAAATACATTACAACTCTTTCATAAATGAAATAAACGATTATAGTAAAAAAAAATGATAATGGAAATGATGGTTATTGATGCTTTTTTTTTCCTAGGCACCTGCTGGAGCAAAGATTTTGAAACACAAACATGGAAATAACAAAGGAAAGAACAAGCAAACCAGGTATATCCATACTGTCCGGGCCCTAGGTCAAACTTAACAAGGGCCCCTAGGCCCCCCCCCTGACCTATACCGTTCATCTCCTGATGTATGATTCCCCTTTGGTTGTGATATCTGTTATTATTATTATATGATTTTGTTGTTACGCAGGCCAGACATAACTGATGCGTCACAGCCCTTTGGGTGAGATAAAGTTTCAGTACAGGAATAATAGTTATAAATGATTGTTACATGAAGCAATAATATTTATAAATGATTGTTACATGAAGCAATAATATTTATAAATGATTGTTACATGAAACAGTAAACTGTATTTGCAGTTTTTTGATTATCCCATCCTTAACACCAAGCCCCTAGACTTATTTCTGTTCAGCCTATTCGATAATCTACCACTGATATAGTTCTATGTTATAAATAAACTATTTATGTGTACCTGTTGAGGGCACGGCTAGCTGAGTGGCTAGGCGCTGGGTCTGCTAATCGGGTTCAAGTCCCAGCAGTGGGATCTTTTTCTGGGGCCGCCACACCAAAAAAAGAAAAAGACCCCGGGGTCCACATTAAAGATGGGTACCAGAGAAATCTGGGAAAGTTAATGCTTTCAGGCATGCTGCTGACCTCATCAGGCTTTCATATACCGAAGGTTATGGAAATACGGGCCTAGCACAGTGTCCCCAGCATGCCTTACTGGCACGGAAACATGGATTTTACTATTTACCTTTACCTTTATATATATATACTATAAGAGCAAGATATATATATATATTGCTCTTATAGTATATCGTTTGTTTTATTTTATTTACGTTTAACATGATGCAAAAATCTGTAACACAAATATACACACTTATTACTGCTTGCAATATTCTCTTATGGACTGTTCTCTCTGGAAACAATAACAAGATTTTTAATGTACTTTTCTCTTCGTATATGTGTGTGCTCGTGTGTGTGTTTTGATCTTCGTTCTCGTCTATTCTTTACCTGGTGCCTGGTGCATGAGCTTCATTTCATAAAATTACAAAGTGGCTATCGCAAAAATAAGGATGAGAAAATAAGAGCGACTACCAGCATGAGGAGAGTGGTTACTTGGACATAAACAAACACTAAACACGTGTCATATGTCAAGTTAATTGTGATTTTTTTCAAATCACTGACTTTAATGCGGGAAATTGTAACTGTAATTTTAATGGCAACGGTTCTCAAACTGAACTCAGCAAAAGGGGCTGATGTAATAGTCCATATGGAAAAGTTGAAATTTTAAAATATTTTTTAAATGTGTGTCACAAACTGCTCAGGCTCGTAAGTTCTCAAAATATGAATATTCTGAAAGCTTATAAATTAGAACAAGGTGTTTTTAGAAAAAAGATCCAGTGCTGATTCATCCTTGCCTTCAGTTGTTCCCTTCCAGAAAAGAGGCTGAGAACCACTTGTCTGTGATAGTTATATTCTGTTTGTCTTATTCCAGCTGTCTTCGAAGTCGAGGTGTCGCATGAGGGCGAGGGAGGTCTCCAGAAGTGCTTCATTATGTGTGATAAGAATCCAGACCACGCAGGTTTTATACCAATCAAAGATTTCACCTACAAACACCTCCCCCCCGGTTATCAGCACAAGGACATTGAGGAAGTGATCAAGGCTTTGGCAGACATAACAGTTCGGGTGTCTGTGACCCAGATTAGTAAGAATAGACCCTCAGTGTTCTCTGTCGTGGGGGAGCCGTGTCAGGTCAACACAGTTAAGGAAAGAAGTCCCGTCCTGGCAGCAGGAACTGGGAGAGTGTTTTGTGTGGACAAATTCACAGAAAATGACAAAGAAAACTGTCCCTGCGACATATGCAAAGCGTCAGCCAATCCGCGAACGGAATGGGGCGTGATTCACGTACACACAGCCAATCACGTTGTGTTCGACGATACAGAGGCTGAACATACGACGTGTCATCTGTTCGATGACGGTTTGGATGACAACAGTGTGATTAAGCTTCAAGGTATGAAGCTTGCCAGAAGCAGCGTCGAGAATGACACTTGCCAAATGACACATATTACTCACGACATGGAAGTTGTGAACAAACTGTTCGATCTTGTACGGAAATTCCTCCACGCACATTGCAAAGCTCATTCCAGATATATTGACAACTGGTACTGCAAGCACAGACAGCCACAGACACATGACACTGCAATACCCAGACTAAGTATCATGGTGTCCTACTGCCAAGGTTCCACAAACCAGGTGTTGCTGGGTGAGTGTATTGTTAGTTACGAAGAATGCTGCAATAGCATGTATGATAAACAATTGTATCTCGTATTTCATGTTGTTGTATGTTGTACATTTGGTGTCTTCCTGATTGCTTCATCTTACAAAGTCTTCGAGCTCATCTAGGAATATATAACTTGTGTCAGTTCATCTCTTAGCGCTTCTGTAATTTTTAGTGTAACCTTCTCAAATCGTTGCGGACATAGCCGTGAATGTACGGTATATTTGTTTGTCTCAGCCGCCCCACCCCAAAAATATTATGAAGACCGCTCTACCTCACATTTCAGGAGCTAGTTTTTGCCATTTGTCCTTAATTTCAGTATTCAAACTTTTAACCAGGAAAACATCTATCTTGGAGTTTCTAAAATTCTGCAAGATTCCCCCCCCCCCCCCCAACCTTATAAACTCAAGGCTGGAAAAGTTAGCTGCTTCATGCTCTTGTTAATCTTCGCTAGTCCTAGCACCGTGTAGCTTAACTGGATTTTAAAAGACTATCAGTTTACTCTGGCGTTACACAGCAGCTGCGAATATGGCACAACATACTGCATGGATGCCAAGAAGAAAGATTTGAACACAGGTGGATCTACACTTTCAGAGGCCGTGGACTTTAACTCTTGGATAGGCCTCTTTCAATAAAAAAAAAAAGACATGTTGGAATTTGGGATAGAAACGCGTTATAGACAAAGCCGGAAAATGTATGGATAGAAAACAACATAAAACAAAACTATCTTATCTTATATCTTATATCCTTCCCGTGCCGTTAAACGTCACATAGGGCTCGCAAAGTAGTTCGCCAATTTTTCCTGTCTTCGGCGAGTCTTTCAACCTCATCAAAGGATTTTATGCCTGTTAACTTGGCCTCTCTTAATAACGTCCTCTTCAGAGTTTCCCGCGGTCTGCCCCTTTTTCTTCGGCCTGTTGAAAACAAAACTATGCAATATATTTATTAAATCTGTTGTTGTAAATAACGATATTCTGCAACAAAGTAAGTATGGTTCGTTTATCTCTGTCATGGAGAATGTAAATAGTTAAATGCAGATGTGCCAGTGAATGACATGACTCTTAACAGTGCGAAAAACCTAATAGTAACAGGAAAGATCGAAGGTAGAAGAAACAGAGGTAAATAGTGAGAAAAGACGCACGGGAAATGTTCAGGGACAAGCCTGCTAAGATTCACCAGAGATCGAGGGTAATGGAAGGACATGCCTTTCGGCAAGGACCTTGAGAGAAAGAGAGAGAGAGAGAGGGACAGCGACAGAGAGTATAAAATAAGGAGAAATTTTGGCAAAGGACAAAGGGAGGAACTGGATTGGATTCTTTAGAATATTCTCTCATTTAGTGAATTATTGTCAGGCCAAAGTGGCCCCCACGTACCTGCTGGCCCAGATGTTATGTTACATGCTATCTGTATGTTTGGAAAACAAAGGATTATAGATGTGAGAATGGAAGATATGTACTGGAACAAAATTCATATTCGAAACACAGATGCTATAAATATGAGATTCAACCCCAGTACTAGTACCAATATAGTATATATCTCTCTCTTTTTCTCTCTCTCTCTCTTTCTCTCTCTCTTTCTCCTTTCTTTCTCTCTCTCTCTCTATTTCTCTCTCTCTCTCATTTCTCTCTCTTTCTCTCTCTCTTTATCTCTCTCTTTCTCTCTCTCTTTATCTCTCTCTTTCTCTCTCTTTATCTCTCTCTCTCTCTCTCTCTCTCTCTCGTGAATAAGATACGTGGGGCTGCTTATAACGAGAGATTTCAAATTTCGTCATCCCTTTTCCTATCTTCTTGCTGCCTTCCACGTCAGTTCTGTGTTTGCCAGCATTTTCTCTGTTGTACGTCTCCATGTTTCTTTGGATCTTCCCGTACTTCATTTATTTCGCGGAATCCGCTTCAAAGCTGACGTTTGTATGAATTTGTCTGTCATTCTCATAATGTGGTCAATTACTCCTTTCATTCACTGCCAACAATGATGTCATCTTTGTCTCTTTTTTGTTTGTTTGTTTGTTTGTTTGTTTGTTTGTTTGTTTGTTTGTTTTGGCCAGAACAGTTCTTTGATCTTACGCGGATACTTGGTTTGGAAGGACTCAAATAAATGTGCATTTGCTTGCATGATGTTCTAGCAGCAGCTCTCGTGGCTGAATACAATAACAGATAATAATAAAGGTGATAGTTTGAATTTGCTGTTAGCACTGATAATAATGTTTATTGTGAATAGCTAAATGTGATGGTCACATACGACAATAATGCTAAAATAATAAAGGGACAAATATCAGTTTTGATAACAATTACGACAATGATAACACTGATATACGTTATCTTCTTAACAGAATCCCCAGACATCAAAGTTTTCAATCAGCCTGAGCTAAGTTACCCAGAAGACACGGTCTCTTCTTTCAACGGTCAGAGAAGGTTGGTAGTTCCTCTGAACAAGCTGAATTTGGAGCATCTCCCACATCATTTCCAGGACAATGACATCGTGGACTTGATCCATTTATTATCAGACAATACTGTCAGGATTACTGTCCCCTACGTCAGCGGAAACAGACCACAGGTTGATCCTGGCAGTAATCAGTTCCGTCCCTCATTTGACAGCAACATGAACTCAGAAATCAAAGACGTCATCACAGGTTCCGGAACTGTTCTGAGGGTGGCAAGGTTTACTCAAGATATGGACATAAGATGTGAATGCAAGGATTGTGAGCTATCGTCTTCGCCTCGCAAAGACTGGGGGTTTATTCTCATTCTCACATCACGTGACACTGTGTATGATTCAACAGAAGCTGCTCGTGCCACGTGTTCTTTCTCGGGAGATAAAATTGGCAGTAAAAGTGAACTCGCTCTCAGTGGCGTGGACGTCCACACATGTTCCGCCCATGATGAAACCAACAGCTGTATTCTGTTGTACGCAACACACAACATGGACGTTGTAGACACATTTTATGCAATGAGGAATGAATTTTTTAATCTGTACAAGAAGATACAAAACAAGTTCACTGATAACAGATACGCCGGCTTGCGGGTCCCAGGCACACGTGACCTCTCCCAGAGACTCACGGTTATTGTCTCCCATCCTCACGGACTCAGGAAACACGTCTCGGCCGGGGTGTGGATCCTCAGAAAAGTCATGGGAATCAGAAACGACACGGATATCACAGAATACACCTACACAGCGCCCACGTGCCGTGGGTCCAGTGGTGCCTCGATCTTCACACTCGGTAGACTGTTGTACTCGTCACATCACCCTCATAGCCGAGGTCAAGAAGGCAACATCAACACGAGTGCTGCGATAGGAGACGTGTAATCGACTCCTTCGCCAAAGTTCTCTGTAGACGAGGCAGAAACAACCTTGTCTGTATGATCTACTGTTCTCAATACTCAATCGTGGTGATAGTCTTTGTATTTTGTCTCTGCGAATTCCATTTCGGCATCAGCAGGTGAATGAATTAAACACAGAATATGACTTTTGGTACTGTAAAAGGTTCTAGGCAAAGTAACGAGAGAAAGTACAGTTTAACTGAACTCAGGCAGGCAGAAGAATGTGTCCCTGTTTTCACGTACAGCATACCCCCTGGGAACAACTGTATTAAGAACACACTTATCTTAACATAGTGTTTGTGAGACAGGGAACATAGATCTGTTTGCTTAAAAACTCTGACCTACTTTTGCAGCCCAAAAACCTGTAGCAATCATCACTAATTGTGTAATTGTTATTTTTGTCAAATGTAATGTCAGGTTGGTGGACATGGAGATCACCGGCAGGGATGAGGAAAATCTGGTGTGAAACCATTGAATCCAGGACATGACAAGCCTATGGGTCTCTACAACAATGGCCATCGGATTGATGTAAACTAAACAGAGCCAGCAGACTATAGGTGGCGGGGAATGGATATCATTGAGGCACTCATCGGATTCCTCATCCCAAAGTTGGAGTGTCTCTGTGAAACTGTCTCAAAGCCGTCTGGCCAGCCAGCGTTGCATGCTGGACCTGATGGGAGAATGGGCTTAAGTACAGCCACCAGAGGCTGAAAGACAAATCTTTGGCCAGGCCAGTCTACGCCATTATCTTCATGGCAGTCCGAGCAAGACCACAGTCTGCTCTAGCAAGGAAAGGTGCTGGTCGGAGGTACCCAGCCAAAAGGCGCGTCGCAAAAATCAGAGTACCACGCATCATCGCAAATGTCCGCACGAAGAAGAAGAAGAAGAAGATGTATAGCATAAGGATTTAAAAGGCTGGCTGAAATATGCCTGTGTGTTATATAACAAGCAGAACATAATAAGAAGCGTTCAAAAACTTAAAAGTGCGTGCTGATTAAACTGTTTGAGAAGATATTATCGTCTCCCTGTTCAAGTGGTATTTCCGCATCGTATCTGCTCTTTCCTTCCTTGTGTGTCAAGTCAGTCTCTTCATGACAGCCGCCCATCTTACTCATTTGTCATCATACACCTAGAAGAGAACTAACAGCTTGTGTTATCAGATCCTAGGCCGTTAACGTCCAACACTCGATATTATTACTTTTATTTATGTTGCAACTGCATAGCAATATTTTTGTGTGGTTGGGTAGGGGGAGGGGGTACTCAAAATGTTTAACACTTGCCAACCAGATCAGATAGAAACAGTAAAGAAGTGTCCGCCATGGCCTTCTTTATCAAAGCACAGCAATCATGAATAATAAACGAAGAAGCTGATTGGTTTAAAATCAGCAGCTGCTGATTGGTTGAAATTCCACTTATGCTTTTTTTGGGGAAATTTCCGCTCATTCTCTTTGCAGAAATTAAACTTGACAGCAGGAAGAGAAAAACCACTATAACAACAGATAGAAAGTGGTTTAACATTTCCGTAGACTCAAGCGGATTTATATTCTTTAATTTTCGTCGGTTTGTCCCGAGTAAGACTTTATTTGATACAGTGTCAGTGAGAATACGCCACATGCTTTACATGTAAAACTAATCAATGACTGCAGAGTGGACTCGTTGTGACTCGCAAAGCTCCAATTCGTCAATAAACGGAATCTACATGTTAAGAGTTTCAGCTGTTTCAATATCGACCCTAAGAAGTTTTAAATTTAATACATTTATGTGAATGAATTTTTCGCACTGGCTTATTTAAACGGGATGTTTAAAATAGGGCAGTAAATTGAAGGAAAATAATAACCATCATAAAATACATTTTAGTTCTATGAGAATATTCAACGCCCAAGCTTTCACATAGACCAGACTCCATAGCCATAATAGCCCACTAAATCTGCTTTATATATTTCTTTTGCAATTGCAGTTTGCTCCTGTCCTGCTTTTTTTTTTTAAATTAGCTGAATAAAGATGCCCCAAGGAACTACGTCTGTGTTGAGTTTTCTTTTTAATAACAAAGATTTTATATTTGCGGCGTTACATTTGGATGCATCAGCAGCAGGCCATCTTGCTCACAACCGAGAGGCCTACAGGAGTGCTGTTTGGGAGGCAAAGTTCCGCAAGAGAAATGCAAATAAATGAATGAATGAAATGAATGGCGTTACATGCCTATAGAAATCTGCCTGATGCTATTCCCGAGTCTGTAGCAGTTTATTCCCTTCAGAATATCTGATTCCCCCCCCCCCCCCCCCTCACTCTAAATTTGTGTTAGGCTTGGTCGAATAAATAGGGACACGGTCCCTCTTTCAGTCTCTTACATGGCTGAAGGATCGAATCTCGCTCCTCCTCTCCAATTCGTTATGACCCTCGCCTATGCTACGGAGTTTATGCACTATACTGAGATCCTTCTGCATCAGCGTAGACCAGAGCACTTATAGACTCATCTGATGTGCAGTGATGACAATTCTATAATAGTTCAATATTTCCTACTATGTAAGTTACTGTACATTCATGACTGAGCTACATGCTTCTCTGGTCATGGCTACCAGCCTGACTTGAGAATGCAAACTCGTGTATTCTAGAAACGATTTATAGAAGATAAAGAAATACATGATTTTTTAAAAGTATGGTAAGTGATATTTCTTAAATATGAATGGACTATAGTTGCTGGTTTTGCTTTTGTTAAACCACCAACGACAACAGGCTGTTACCCAAGATTATTGTTTCTATGAGTATGTTGCATTGCTTACATTAGTTCAAGCTCTCGCTCTTAATTTCCCTCGTTCTGTCGTTGGTCCTTCTAAAAATAGCCTCTTCACGAGTGCAGCAGCGAGAGTGGAGTTTCTATCTGATGTGTTGTTTCTGACACTCTTCACAAACTGCAGCCAGAGGTGGTCTTAGCAAAGTGGTTGCAAAAGTGTGAGTCGCTTTCCCATAGACGGGGAACCCCCTCCGCCTCCCCTCGTTCTGAGCAACAGTGGAGCATCGAGAAGGAAAAATATAAATATCAGTAAACAAAACATGGAGAGATTGGGGAATGTTTAGTCGCGAGAACATCAAAGGCTTCAGTGATCTAAAGGCTGGCCAAGACCCTGTCCTCCCCTTTTATCCTGCTGCTCCCAAAAGCTGGCTGTTCTGATGTTCATCATGGGTTAGGTTATCCTTGTCATCTATGGCAACGAAATCTGCCGAGGTGATGGCAGATGGATCTGGTTCCATTCCCTGAATGAAGCTAAAACAATCTACTTTCCATTCGACTCGAAGCCAATATTTAGCATCATACGCCTAGAAATAAGATTCTCATGGACATCAGTAACGTCCTTCATGAAATCATATCACGAGTTGTGGTTTAATAGCGATGTAACAATTTACTAGGAAGTTTAAAGCCACGACCTCTTACATCACGGAGACACTCAAACATCGAGGAGGGGACGAGGTGAGGAACAGCAGAGGATAAACAGCACCTCTATACTCACGTGACATCAGGAAGTAAAAAAGATAGAGTTTTAAAAACCCAGACAATTCACAAAACATTGAGAATCGTGACCCAGTGGCATCTTTTTTAATAAATAATTAAAGTTTAAGAGTTTAAGTGATCGGTATAGTCGCTTTACTGGACTGTGGTTGTTTCGCTTTTTAAAGTGGTCAAGTGATTTATCCTACACTCTGAGAAAACACATCCCTGTTAACAAAAGTCACAATAACGCAAAACAACACTGAAGACATTGAACACTATAAAACAAGTTAAACGCTCTACACTCCAACCCTGAATCATTACCAACAGGTGAACGTCTCACGCAAACACTTTCCTCAGAAAGTGGAAGCTACGGTGGAATGACCACGTCCACTGGATGGAAGATGAACGCGCATCTAAGTGAGTGTTCGCTGGTAACTGGTGAATGTTCACAGTGCATTTCAAAGAATACATTGGCTGTTAATCCTGTCCCCTGGAATGACTATGTTCACGATGGGTTTCACTTGTATAAGACACGAATAAGACATCAGCAGTTGTGAATCTCCAGCATCAAGTGAAAGACATAGGAGCAGAAAAGAAAAAGTACAATCACCAGATAAAACATTAATGAACAATAGATCTGTCTCAGACACTTTATGGTCAGTAAATGCTGACTGTGGTACTTACTACTGCAGTTATTACTGCTGCTTTTACTATGACTACTACTATTACTACTGATACTACTACTACTACTACTACTACTACTACTACTACTACTACTAGTATTACAACTGCTAATACTGCTACTACTACTACTACTACTGTTATCACTACTAGCTTTATTACTATCACTCTAGTTCTACCTTTACTGCTAATCCCACTACTACTACAACTCCTACTGCTGTTACAATACTATTACATCCTTTATGACAACAACAACAGCAAATACTACTACTACTACTACTACTACTACTACTACTACTACTACTACTACTACTACTACTACTACTACTACTACTACTACCTTCACTCCTTCTGCTATTTTTATTTCAATTGCTACTATGACGAAGTGACTGATCTGACAGAAAAAATTGGAGAATTTATATTTTTTAAAAAAGCAGAATTGTTGCTCATTTGATGTTATATTTATATATCATTTACGGTAATTCGTTTTTTCTGTATTCATATTTAACATTGACGTTTGTGATCAAAATATCCATTTTTCTAGTTCACTCTTTCTGTCAATTCAGCCAATTCGTGATATAAAAGATATACGTTGATCAGCTTGCAAATCATAAAAGTTTATTTAAACTCGGACTGACAAGCGCCCGAGTATATCATTCGACATAACAGATTATAGGCTGATCCGTTACTTAGCAATAGAATAATTGTAAAACAAGGTGATTACACCCTGAACCATAAACTGAGAGATAATGTATAATGGCTGAAAGTGATGATCTCTGAGTGACCACACTAAACTGACTATATGAAAGTGATGATCTCTGAGTGACCACACTAAACTGACTATATGAAAGTGATGATCTCTGAGTGACCACACTAAACTGACTATATGAAAGTGATGATCTCTGAGTGACCACACTAAACTGACTATATGAAAGTGATGATCTCTGAGTGACCACACTAAACTGACTATATGAAAGTGATGATCTCTGAGTGACCACACTAAACTGACTATATGAAAGTGATGATCTCTGAGTGACCACACTAAACTGACTATATGAAAGTGATGATCTCTGAGTGACCACACTAAACTGACGATCTGGCAGAGAGAGGTTCTTCTTAACACTCTTGTTAAAAATTGATCTGATAGAAGCTACGTCTGGTCGCCACCACAACAGTAGCAACCATGGCAACAACAAACAAACAAACAAAATGCTGAAACTGGAGACACTAGAACAGCGCAGCCAAGTCTTGACAACCTCCTCTCGCCCGGGGGATTTGATATCTAGAGCAAGTAGAGGTTCCATTGAGGAACGACCCAGTTCGACGTTCTATCTTATCTTGTCTCCTTCCTCATATATGTTGAGGGGACAATTAGACGTCTTGATAGAGCTCAGCGATTTGCTTCATATAATGAGATATTTAATTAATGCTTTTGTAATTCTTCTTTCCATCTCTTGCATGGGCGGCCTCTTCTTGTGTTACCTCCAAATCTTAGTGTGAATGTTTTCTGTTGTATATTGTCTGGCAGTGATCGTGTAAACTAGTCACCATTCCACTTGCTGTTTCTAGATATAGTGTAATACTGGTGTTACTCCACCCTTTGCCTTGATTGTGTCATTTCTTATTTGGTCTCTTGTTGTCACATTTAGTATTCTGCTTAAACATCTCATTTTTGTCGTGATGATTTTTCTTTTCTTTTTGGGTGTTAGAAGAGTCCATGTGTTTCTGGTAAGGCATACAAACTGACCTACACGCTGCCAAATGGAGCATAAAGCGAGCAAGCCAGACTCACATGTATAATATTGTCATTTGTTAATTATATATTTCTGAATAAAGAAGATGTTCTTTGGTTCTCTGATCATAACACATCGATGTTTCACAAATATTTCAATTTCACTATATCTACAGCAGAGCAAATCCGATGAACATTTCACTGTATTATTTATTTAATTCTGACAAATAAGATATTCGACTTAGAATTCTCAACATCACTTGTACTAAGATGCAGTATGACATACTCTTCGTTAATTTCGTCGTTGAAGCACATCAATATCAAACTATCATATTCTACATGCAGCAATTCTCAATGTTCCCCTATTTCACAATATTCTACACATTTGATAAGAGGACAATTCTAAACTCTGTACTATATTCTATCTGAAACACGTAGTCAATCAGTTACACGACTAAATCACTGTACTCAAAGTTTCAAAGTCATAACTATTCATATCACTGGAATCACTTGAAACACAGATTCAGTCTGTCCTAAAACTACTTCTTCAAAACTGCTTTTCCTGAGTATCTATTGCTCTATTGTCCATCTATTCCAACTGTCGTTACCTACGTCTTCTTTCTCTCTCGTGCCTTCTCTGGTGTGTGTTCTCCTTCTGATGTTCTCTGATTGTCTGTCCTCCTGTATTCGACTCCCTCTTTTATCTCTTCTTCTTCCTCGTTCCCCATTCTTGGTTCCCCTTCTTTCTTCGTCCCTTTTCCTGTCTCTTGTCTCCTTTTTATCGTCAAGTGCAGCTTGATGGATTAACCAATAAGTATTTTGGCTCCACCCTTCAGATGTCCACTGGTTCCTATGAGCGTTCTGATTGTCTGTTATTCAAACTGCCCCGTGACTTGTATGTCGTAAATCAATTATCAAATAGGGCACGCCTCTAAATATTTAATTGGTCAGCTGGCCGAGTTGGTCACTTTATTTAAAAACCGTGTGCAATCGCATCACAACGCGTGTTAAGTGTCAACTTCATCTATACAATTGTTATTTACCTAAATAATTATCTTGCTATTTCATGTCTGAGGTTTTATTGTATCCTCGCTTTTCATTGTATCTGCCTTTTCTATTTGTCTTCTCTACTTTGTTTACTCGTGTCAACGTCCAGTCACTGCTTTGTTATCACTAGACCATCCTACTTTCTGGCGTCCTTCCTTTGTCTTTCCTACATGTCAGCGTCACTGTGCCTTGTCTTTTTCTATTCACTGTTTCCACTGTTTACTTTTGTCCGCGTCTTGTTCTAGTGTCATGAAAGTTCTATACCTTTCTCTTCCTTTCCTCTCCATCTTTCTCTGTCGCTATTCGATGTTACTATTTTCTTGACAATATATTTTTATAATCATATTCCTTAATAATAATAATAACCACAATAATCATTACTTACAAGGCTATGCTACAGATGTTGTGACATCATGACCCGTAACAAAAATTTCAAGCTGACATTTATATCCCTCTCAGGGAGATGAGCTTCCCTGGATTAAATGCTGTCCTCAAACCGTGACTAGCCCCTGGGTTAAATACTGTCCTCAAACCGGGACTAGCCCCTGGGTTAAATATTGTCTTCAAACCGCTACTGGCCCCTGGTTTAAATACTGTCCTCAAACCGGGACTAGCCTCTGGTTTAAATATTGTCTTCAAACCGCTACTGGCCCCTGGTTTAAATACTGTCCTCAAACCGCGACTAGCTCTGGTTTAAATGCTGTCCTCAAACCGCGACTAGCCCCTGGGTTACATGCGGTCCTCAAACCGCGACTATCCCCTAAGTTAAATGCTGTTCTCAAACCGCGACTACCCCAACGAGCCCTTAGTGGATCTCTTTACCTCTCATAGAAAAAAACACGACGTTCTATCGTGAAACAAAAGCCTCAGTGTCATGAATCTCCCTCCTCTGTGGCGCAGCTCTCTGAAACTTCATCCTATACGAGCTGTAGGAAGTAATGGCAGCTGGGCACAAAACTGGTTACATTACCTCTAATGTCGTAACGTTAAGAAAAATATGGACATTAAGATCATATTCTTTTAGATGCCTCTATGGTATACTGTTCAAAAAGAAAAGAAATACAACAAATACGATGTTTCGATTTAAACAGAAGTTTGCTGATCAGACAAGGGCAAATTGCCTTAAACGTTCACTTGGACAACAACTTCACGTGCTGACCTAAATTGTACTCAGCAAATGATTCATGAGCACAGAAAAGCGACATTAGTCAAAACAGCGTTTTTGACAATAACTCATGACAGGTTCACTAGAATCCCGTGAAACTTACTGAACACAAAACTCACTGATCATGTTATTGAATGCCTATAAAAGATTGACGCTCCTCGAATTAATTCATTTGAAAATTCAGTCCACATTTATGACTCATCTCACTACAGAACAACGATTTATCATCAATGGACAGTCACAAAGTGTAGTGGCCAGCTATTTAATGTGGTTAGAAGCACAATTAGTCGCCCTTGGAGATGATTTCAAGAAACTGGCTCAGTTGCAGACCGGCCGCGCAGTGGAAGACCCATAGTCACAATTCCTGCCGAAGAACGCTTCAAACGGCTGCGTCACCTCAGGAATCGATTTGCATCTGCGTCCTCAACAGTCCAGTCAATGACAGCAGCTCGTCGAATTTCAGATCAAAGGGCCAGGAACCGGTGCATGATGCTGGTCTTTTGGGCCAGAAGACCCTACAGACGTCCTATTCTTATGGACCGGCATCGCCAGACCCGACTGCAGTGGACGAACCAGCATCGTCAGTGGACCGTTGCGAATGATTGGAGAAGGGTTTGGTTTGGTGATGAATCATTCTTTCTGCTCCAGCGACACGATAGACGGAGAAGACTTTACCGCAGAGTCCATTAGCCCTACCCCCAGAACTGCATGGACGGGGCTTCTCCACATGGTGATGGAGGTGTACTGGTGTGGGGGACGATCAACTTCATGGGAAGTAGTAACCTGGCGCAAATTGAAGGACGCCTGAATCTCCAACGATACGTCGATGAAATTCTTCGTCCTCACGTCCTTCCACTTTTAGCTGCATCAGGGTCCATTTTTCAACAGGATAACACTTGACCTCACGTACCAGAACTCACCACCCAGTTCCTCGCTGACAACAACGTCCAGACCATTCCGTGGCCATCCATGTCACCACACATGAACCCAATAGAACACTTATGGGATGGACTAAACAGACAAGTCCGCTAGCGAGACGTGGCGCCAACCAGTCTCCGACAGTTGTCTCTTGCACTGAGGGAAGTGTGGACAGCCATCTCACAATAACAGATCCAACGGCTAATCAGATCCATGTCAAGGAGATGTTGTTTTCTGATACAGGCCAGAGGAGGCCATACACCTTACTGAAACGGAAGCCTCAGTCGCAAATAATAAAAGTCCAAACCAAATTTAATGAACATAATTTCATTGTTAAAGTCCTAAAGTTTATTCATGCCAAGATTGAAACTTTAAGTCCGTAAAATAAAATTTTGATACAAGTTTGAGATTTGGTGTCCATTACGACTACAGTTGTGTTGCGTTTCATTTTTTTAAACAGTATATAATAGAATTACCTTCACCTATTTCATCAAGGAAAAAAAACTGCTATAGCAGAGTAGATTTAAGAAAGAAGTACGTAAACTTTATATTTGTTTCAAGAAAAAAAAACTGTTTAAACTGGAATCTCAAGGATTACATGAGTAAATTCAGCAGCACACGGAACAATCACCGTAGTGGAAGGGTAAGAAAAATGTTTCGTTTACGAGATACTGATTCATCGACTCACCAGATACGGACTGACCAGCCATTGCTTAAAACGCTCCATTACAATCAAATTAGCTGGCCTGATCATGGGTACCAGGGTTAAAGCTCTGTGAAAGAAAAGGAATGTTCCCCTTAACTACGGAGTTCGCTCTGACAGAGACACTAGTTGGCTGTTTCTGGTCAGTTGCTGACAGAGACACTAGTTGGCTGTTTCTGGTCAGCTGCTGACAGAGACTGGTTGGCTGTTTCTGGTCAACTGCTGACAGAGACACTAGTTGACTGTTTCTGGTCAGCTGCTGACAGAGACACTAGTTGACTGTTTCTGGTCAACTGCTGACAGAGACACTAGTTGGCTGTTTCTGGTCAACTGCTGACAGAGACACTAGTTGGCTGTTTCTGGTCAGCTGCTGACAGAGACACTAGTTGGCTGTTTCTTGTCAGCTGCTGACAGAGACACTAGTTGGCTGTTTCTGGTCAGCTGCTGACAGAGACACTAGTTGACTGTTTCTGGTCAACTGCTGACAGAGACACTAGTTGACTGTTTCTTGTCAGCTGCTGACAGAGACACTAGTTGGCTGTTTCTGGTCAGCTGCTGACAGAGACACTAGTTGACTGTTTCTGGTCAACTGCTGACAGCCATATGTGAATTTTCTGTGAACTGCCATCAAATGGTGAGATATGCTCAGCTGCATTTTTGCTGACTAACATAATGTTCATGTTTTTTTTTTTAACAGTTCCAACATCTCTTGTGATGGATTAATCACAACCCTTTCTAAACGTTGACACATTTTTCCTTCTGTATCTCCAACCTCGTCCGCCATACTTCTTCACCGAAGAATAATTTACACACACATAGTAATCCGAGCAGTTTCTTGAAATAGTCACTCCGATAACTCCTTCACCACTTGCCACAGAGGTAAAGCTTTCTGATGGCACATTTCTATGTAAGTGACCTGATGATCTTAAAACGAGAATTAATTCTTCACTTTATAATGATGTAGAGAACTGTCTTGTTTAGTTTGACATCTGTCCGTCCGAAACTCCATTTCGTTCTCTCTGTTAACTGTGTCCAGCCATCCAACATACCTTTCCTTTTCTCGTGAGTTGTTCTCCCCCTTTTTGTTTCTGCTGTAAACGTGAGCCGCTGGTGACCTAGATATAACGACACCCAAACAAGAAAATCGTTACGTTTTGAATATTTTTGTACATTAGAGTGGATAGCCCAATAATACTGCAAAAAAAGGGGGTGGGGGTGGGGGAGACTCACAGCGCCAGGTGTAAAATATTATTATATGATACGTTTATTTTCTTATGTCAGTTGTATTTCTTTACATGAACACGCAGAAAATGCACATTTATAACACATAATCATTACTACATTAAGTCAAATTTCATCTATTAATGAGCCGTACCAACAGCACGGTCTAGACATTCAATATCAACACTTACATTATTTTATTAGCCATGGTCTAGAAAAACATAAACATAACATGACGAACCTGAGGTCCCCGTGGCGCCGTCAAATAACACAAAATTAGCGCCACAATCTATGGACTCACATACATAGATATCAACATTTATGAATGCTGAGAAATAAAACATGATAATGACTGCAAGTTACAATGTCGAATATGATTTTTACATAGGACAGGCTGGTCTAAGCCATCGAACACTTGACCACAAACCATACAAAACATCATGGGCCCCATGACACATCTCATGTCACTTAATCTCAAGGAGCTCCACTCTCTCTCTCTCTCTCTCTCTCTGAACCTTAAGTGCCCAGGGCACATGGGGCTTCCGCAAGGGTTTTCCACAAATGCCTGTCCTTCGCCTTTTTTTTGCTCTTGCCCAGGTGAGCCCTCTATTGCTCAACATCCTTTCTGTTGTTCTTCTCCATGTCTCTTTTGGTCTACCCTTACTTCTGTTCCCCTGTGGTGTCCATCTTAGTGCTATTTTTGGTAGTGAGTTGTCAGTCATTCGGAGCACATGTCCCAACCATCGCCAGCGTCTTTCCTCAATAATTGTTGTCAGTGAGGAGCTCCACTAGTAACATATAAATGAGGAATCATTAGTTCATCATTAATCTCTCAACAACTTGGTAATTCTCCCGACATAAATGATGTATCACGACTTATATTACTTTACACTTACACTCCTAGTCGTGATAAAAACAGCTCACATTACTTTTCACGAAGACGTTACTTGTCATGAAGACCTCTAACAAAAAAGAATTGAAACACTTACAGTTACAAACCATAGACGTCGCACTTCACATACGTTGAAACTCCACATAGGACACCTGACGATACTAGAACAAACTACGCATGGCACGGGGTAGACTTACATCAAGAAGAACGCATCACGAACAGCCTCTACGAATACATTCCAGCACAGGACATAACAATCCCCAGCCGTACCAGTCTACACAGAACAATGACCCGCTGGACAACAACCCCCCCCCCCTTATATACCCAACACCTGTTGCTTCCGTGAAGCGGTCCGTCTAATTTTGATCGGCCGTAACCAAAACGAAACTGAGCGCTTCTCATAAATATGTATGGCCGTCGGTGGGTTTTTAGAATACAGACGTGAAAATACTGTCAGCGTCGGTAGGTAATGTATTATAAAAAAAAAAAAAAGTTGACAGACTTGTCAGAAACGTCAGAGGTAAATTTGATGTTCTTATTGAACGAGCTGGTGAGCTCAATGAATGTTTGTAGTTCGTTCTTTGTCCTAGTTTTGACTCTGATGTATACCTTCCCTGTACTGACAGATGTTATAACCAGGGGTTCGGCTTTTTACAAATATTTTTCAGTCAAAAGAGGTTTAAATTTAACTGCAAAGTCTGCAGTATTAAAATTGTCACGTGTCCCTTACTCTCTGTTTAAAAAAAAATAGTAATGTAATATTATTTTTGGTTGATGTTCATGTTATTTTATTTCAAGAAATAATTAAAAGCTTTTGCCTTACCTATTAGTGGTGTTACTTCATATGTGTACTTACCATCAGCTGTTATTGTTGTCCCGAGGTAGATGAATTTGTTTACTTGTATCATGTGTTCCAGTTTGAAAGAAGTCTGGGTATTGTAAATTTATTATTATTGTATATTTATTCTTTTTTTATATTACCATTATTTCTGCTATATTGTTGTTCAGGTCGAAGGCTCTTTTTTGCTCTATATAATAATCTTGTTCACCATTTTCTGCAAAGTACTTTCAATTGTTGCTATTAGAACAGTGTCCTCAGCACTGTCTCAGACTGTTGATAATATAGACTCTTATTTTAATTCCTTTCAAATTGTTAATACCTCTCCTATGTTTTTTTTTCCACTGTATAATGAGAATTGATCAGGTGACAGCACGGACCCTTATCTTATGCCTCGTTTTATAACCTGATACTCATCTACGTCGCTGTTCACTCTTTGTTGCTCTTTGCTTCCAGTACATATTCTTAATAATTCTCATATCTTTACCATCTATATTAAGTTTTCCTAACATTTGCATCATATCTTCACGTCTAACTCTGTCAAAAAAGCTTTCATATAATTGCATAGGTGTATTTATGTCGCAAGGATGATGATGTTATTGATGATGATGATGATGATGATGATGATGTGTCTGGTGGTGTTTTACCTTTGGGTTGCTGTGTGCCTCAGTTGTAAGACACGCTTATTCGCTCTCAACCACAAAAAAGAAACAATGAAGAATAAGAAAGTTTAATTTGTTGTCCGGGGATAGCAAGTTTATTGCATCCTTTTATCAGCAGGGACTCTGGCGTGTTTATCAAGCAGAGAACTTGAACAAAGGAATGTGGACAGCAGCACAAATAAGACATCCAGAGCTAGACTCATGTGGTGTCTGCTCTGTAACAGAAAAGTAATCAAACCAAGTTATTATCAAAACTATGTGACGTATAAAGGATGATACTGTTAACTCTTTCTCACCCACTCCAACAATCATTCTCTTCAGCCTCGACTCGCCTCTTGATATCCGGCATCCTTCCACTTTCTCTCTCTCTCTCTCTCACTCTTTGCATTAATTCCCAGGACCAATGACGCCCCTCCCCCATATGCATACACCCTGTGTAACCACACATTGCTTGTACCGAATAAGGTCCACATTTTACTCTGGGCTTTGGATCCGTTACCACATGCTAGCTACACTCGTCCTGATCTGCCTAGTAAGTATTTACTCCAACTAGATATTGTAATTTATATACAAAGATATAAGATCTAGCATGTCCACTAGACATCAGTCAAAGCAGATTATATATATATATATATTGTTAAGAGAGGCCAGTTCAGTGGGGATAACATCCATTGATGAGATTGAAAAAACTCGCGGAAGACAGAAAATCTTGACGAACTACCATGCGGGCCATATGTGATGTTTAGCGGCACGGGAAGGATGTAATATATATATATATATATTATATATATATATATATATATATATAATCGGTGTTTCCTGACACTCTAAAAGGGGGGGGGGGGTGAGCCCCTCTGGGTCATGACTCCCAGGGGTCTTATGAGTTGTGGTACCCGGGATCTGCAAAGAATAGGACCACTGTACCCTACCATGCATGATCGTAAAAGGCGACTAAGGAGGGTTCAGCATAGGGCCAGCAACCCCATCTGGTAAAAAACTATCAGACTGCTACAGAAACAGAAGCAAGGGAAAAAGCAAATGCAGGTGGAAGGAGAAATGCGTATCAGGAAACTGAGCCCATGAAGGTTGTGGATGAAAGCCAGCCACTGGAAGTCCCCAGCCCGACTGCAGACCTCCTGGAACCTAAACAAAAGATGCAAATAGGCAGCTGGAATGTAAGAACACTAAACCAGACTGGAAAACTAGCACAAACCATCAAGGAAATGCACAGATACAAACTAGACATACTAGGAATACAAGAAGCAAGATGGACAGGACAAGGCAGAAGGAAATTAACAACACAGCACACAGAAGATACAATAATATGGTCAGGTAAAGAAGATCTTCATGAAGGAGGAGTAGCATTGATTATAACAAAAGAAGCATCAAGAGCATTGCTGAAATGGACCCCAATAAATGAGAGATTATTATATGCACGGTTCAACTCAAGATTCACGAAGCTGTCTATTATAGTTTGTTATGCACCAACAGAAGCAGCTGAAGAGGAATTAAAAGAAGATTTTTATAACAGCCTCCAAGCCACAGTAGAAACAATACCCAAGCATGATATGCTACTCATCTTGGGCGACTTCAATGCAAAAGTAGGTGAAGGAAATGAGGATAGAAGAAGAATCATGGGAAGAGAAGGAATCGGAGAAATAAATGAAAATGGAGAAAGACTGTGCAGTTTCTGCGAAGAAAACATGATGACCATCGGAGGGACAATTTTCCAACACAAAAACATCCATAAGGTGACTTGGAGGTCACCAGATAAAACCACAGAAAACCAAATCGATCACATACTAATAAACAACAAGTGGAAACGGTCACTACAAGATGTGCGAGCAAGGAAAGGAGCAGATATAGGAAGTGATCACAACCTTCTGGTAGCAAAAATAAAACTAAAATTAAGGAAAGCCAGAATCGGAGATCACAGAAAGATACATTTTGATACAAGAAAACTGATAGACCAGCAAACAAGAAATGAATTCTCAATAATTCTTAAGAACCGTTTCAGTGTCCTACAAGACGAAGCAGAAATGTCCATATTAGAGTTCAATAAAACACTACAGGAAACAGCAAAAGAGGTGCTGGGATATCGGAAAAGGAGAAAAGAGGAATGGATAAGTGAGACCACATGGGAAAAGATAGAGCAAAGAAAAGAAATCAAGAAAAAATTACTGAACACCAAATCACAACGGCTTAAAGAACGAGTTTTAAGTAATTATGCACAAAAAGACAAAGAAGTAAAGGAATCATGCCGTCAAGATAAACGTCAATATTATGACAACTTAGCAGAAACAGCAGAGAAAGCAGCATATACAAATGACATGAAAACCATATATAAAATCACAAAGCAGATGACAGGTAACTTCAATACAAGATGTGAAAGTGCAGTAAGAACACAAAATGGACAACTGGTCAGTGGAGAAAGAGAAAAAATTGAAAGATGGAGGGAACACTTTAACACCCTACTAAACAGAACACAAGCAGCACAAGCAATAGATATACCTGAAGCAAAAGCGGAACTAAACATCAATACAGGACCAATAACAATAAATGAAGTAAAAGAGGCGATAAAGATGCTAAAATCAGACAGGGCACCAGGTGAAGATGAAGTGACTGCTGAGATGTTGAAAGCAGAAGAAACAGAAACACCAAAACAACTTTGCCGGATATTACAACAAATTTGGGATTTAGAAAAAGCCCCAGAGGAGTGGAAAACTGATCTTATAGTAAAACTACCAAAGAAGGGTGACCTCAGAGATTGCGGGAACTGGAGAGGCATTACCCTACTGCCACTCACTAGTAAAGTATTTTGCAGAATAATCATCAACAGAATTGTACCAACACTTGAGGAAAAACTTCGGAAAGAGCAGGCAGGATTTAGGAAAGGAAGATCATGCATAGACCATATATTTGTACTTAGACAAATATTAGAACAGGCAAATGAGTGGCATAGCACAACATATGCATTATTCATAGATTTTGAGAAAGCCTTTGACAGTGTCAACAGAGATGCACTGTGGAAAATCCTAAGATGGCATGGCCTCCCCCATAAAATAGTTAATGTAATCAAAGCCCTATACGAGGGTTTTCAGTGCAAAGTTATCTGTGGAGAACATACCTCCAGCAGCTTTAGGGTACAAACAGGAGTGAAACAGGGATGTGTACTATCACCAACATTATTTATCTTGGCAGTAGACTGGTTAATGAAGGAGGCAACATCAGACAAACGCAGAGGATTACAATGGACCCTTGACACAGTGCTGGAGGACCTTGACTTTGCGGACGACATTTGTCTATTATCAAGCAGTCACAAAGATATGCAAGATAAAATAAACAAGTTAACCCAGAATGCAAACAACATAGGACTAAAGATCAACGTAGGAAAGACAAAGTTAATGAAGCAAAATGTGAACAACAGAAATGTACTCAGAGTAGATAACAAGTTAGTGGAGGAGGTTAACGAATTTGTATACCTTGGCAGCAGAGTAGTAGAAAATGGAGACAGCACAGAGGACATCAACAGCAGACTTACTAGAGCAAACCAGGCTTTTGCAATGCTACAGAATATATGGAAATCAAATAAACTAAGCATAAATATGAAAATCAGGATATTTAAGAGTAATGTTCTAAGTGTACTACTCTATGGAAGTGAATGCTGGAAAATCACCAAAACCATAGAAAACAAGTTGAATTCTTTCCAGACTAAATGTTTACGTAGAATTAAAAAAATATTTTGGCCAAACACCATAAGAAATAACATCTTATTGGCAGAAATGCAGATGAAACCACTGACAACAATTATTGAGGAAAGACGCTGGCGATGGTTGGGACATGTGCTCCGAATGACTGACAACTCACTACCAAAAATAGCACTAAGATGGACACCACAGGGGAGCAGAAGTAAGGGTAGACCAAAAGAGACATGGAGAAGAACAACAGAAAGGATGTTGAGCAATAGAGGGCTCACCTGGGCAAGAGCAGAAAAAAAAGGCGAAAGACAGGCATTTGTGGAAAACCCTTGCGGAAGCCCCATGTGCCCTGGGCACTTAAGGTTCAGAGAGAGAGAGAGAGAGATATTGTAATTTATATACAAAGATATAAGATCTAGCATGTCCACTAGACATCAGTCAAAGCAGATTATATATATATATATATATATATATATATATATATTGTTAAGAGAGGCCAGTTCAGTGGGGATAACATCCATTGATGAGATTGAAAAAACTCGCGGAAGACAGAAAATCTTGACGAACTACCATGCGGGCCATATGTGATGTTTAGCGGCACGGGAAGGATGTAAGATATATATATATATATAATCGGTGTTTCCTGACACTCTAAAAGGGGGGGGGGGGGGGGTAGCCCCTCTGGGTCATGACTCCCAGGGGTCTTATGAGTTGTTGCTTTTTTTTTCATCCAGGGATTGAACCCATGAACTTCCCGCTGGCACTGCACTTCGAAGTGCGTCTTTAGCGATTTAGCTACAGAGGACTGGTATTGGCCGTGACAAACTAAATCATGTATGTTCTTAATGCTTGTTTCGCATACTCTACAGTCAGCATGAGGCCTTTTCTGCTGTTTCTTATCTCTCCAGTTGATGACACTAAATTCCTTTATGTCCTCTTCTGTGTTGTCTTTTCATCTCTCCCTTGGTCTATCCCTTGATCTTGTTTCCTTCCTCTCATGTACATACATAATTACACACACACACATCTAATAATAAATCATGATGACAAATTACTTCATAAGCGAATTTTATCCAATTAGATAAAATAAACTAACACCTGCAGAACATGGTAAATTGAAGTAATAATCATAATCAGGAATCATCCTTAGAAACAACATTCATACACTCATAGACACAGGCAGTGGATTCTGTATACATTCATCAGCAGGTTTCCAGGAAGAGAGGTACAGAGGTAGGTTGTGCAGGCAGCAGTTATGGCAGTTATCTCTCACATCTCCATAGCTATGTAGCACAGCTCCACAGCCATCTGGCACAGCTCCATAGCTATCTGGCACAGTTCCACAGCTATCTGGCACAGTTTCACAGCTATATGGCTCTAAAAAAAAAACCGTAAGATTGTATGTAGCAACGAAATTTGGCCGCAAACACTGATAGTAAACGTTTCCTTTTCAGGCAACAATAAACTCCTCGACCGGCTTCAACCAGAGGGCGCTGTATCCGATGGTCAGAGCCCACTTCAAAGGGGTGCCGACTAGCGAAATAAATGTTTGTCCCCACCGCACCCCCCTTCCCAACAACATAACAGGTGTTTGATCTATTACGTCGACTAGGGAGGTCGTGTTTGCGCTATCCTAGAGGAAATGATTACGACACAAAACAAAGACGGATAATCATTCGACCTACACCTGCCCCCAAAACCTGTTGTTTTACCCGCCTCTAACTTCTAACCTCTATAACCTTCTACTCACAGCTGTCCAATAAACCAAAAGTATAAATCCTCGTTTACTTCAATAGACCGTTCTATTAATATCCCTAATGTAAATATTGCACTACTTGTGCTTTTTTTTTCCTTTAACAAAACCACAAAAAAAAAAACAACAACAACAAATGCAGGTGGAAGGAGAAATGCTTATCAGGAAACTGAGCCCATGAAGGTTGTGGATGAAAGCCAGCATACGAAATAACATCTTATTAGCAGAAATGCAGATGAAACCACTGACAACAATTATTGAGGAAAGACGCTGGCGATGGTTGGGACATGTGCTCCGAATGACTGACAACTCACTACCAAAAATAGCACTAAGATGGACACCACAGGGGAACAGAAGTAAAGGTAGACCAAAAGAGACATGGAGAAGAACAACAGAGAGGATGTTGAGCAATAGAGGGCTCACCTGGGCAAGAGCAGGAAAAAAGGCGAAGGACAGGCATTTGTGGAAAACCCTTGCGGAAGCCCCATGTGCCCTGGGCACTTAAGGTTCAGAGAGAGAGAGAGAGAGAGAGAGAGAGAGAGAACAAAACCACACTGTTCTTCTGCGATTTCATTTTTTTTAAAAATCTTATTTCGTATTCGCAAGTTAATGATTCTTAACAGTATTTTTGTAATATCTTTTAAAAAATAAAATCAAGAACAGATAAGCCAAAAAACCTCCAGTTTTTTTAATAAGAAAAAAAGTTATAAGATCATTGTTTTAATAAAACTTCCCAGTTGCGTAGCACGCTACAGTCTGAGAATTTATGATGATTAACTGTTTCACTCCAAATTATTCAGAGCACTTTTTTTAAAAGAATATGTGGAGAGGAGCAGACAGAACCACAAAAATAAGATTTTTAAGGGCATGCATCTTTCCCATCGCAACATATGCCTGTGAGACCCGGACACTTAACAAAACAGCTGAGAAACGCATAAATGCCTTGGAATGTAAATGCTATAGAAAAGTTCTCCAAATATCGTGGACACAAAAAAGAACAAATATATATATACTACAAGAGCTTAATATTGAAGAAGGCTGGCTAGTAAAGAGGATTAAAGAGAGAAAACTTAAATATTTTGGACACATTAAACGTCATGATAATTTAGAGAAGACCGTATTGGAAGGATACATAATGGGAAAAAGAAAGAGAGGAAGACCAAAACGAAGATGGCTGCAAGACATCGTTGACGATCTGCAAATGGATGCAGTAACAGCAGGCCATCTTGCTCACAACCGAGAGACCTACAGGAGTGCTGTTTGGGAGGCAAAGTTCCGCAAGGGACATGCAAATGAATGAATGAATGAAACTTTAAAAAAAAAATTCTTTAGCTTATTTTGTTCGTTTCTCTTTTCAGATCTCCAAGATGAAAAGTTGTTTAAATAGATAAGGAGATGTAAATCAGAAGTGAAATGTTCTAGTTTTAATCATAAGTGGTACCATCTCCTACTTGGAGATCAAAGCATTTGCTGCTCTTATGTGAGCCAAAGCACATCTTTGACCCACTGCTCAGTTTGACCCTCCTGTAAGATCACAAGCCAGCCAATCAGAAAGAGACATCTGCATGACTGCATCTGAGAACAGAGGTTTCGCAGGTAGACTTCCGTTGCGTTATGTCACACAAAATGTCTACCGGGCGGTAAAGACGAACATTATGTAATATATTTAATGAGCAATCTAGCATTTCCTTCAGTGCTCTGAGATATTGAAAGTCTTGTCAGAATCTGCAGTTGTGTTCCGTATTTGTATTATGCTGAAAATGGAAGGCAAGAACTGGTTGGACTGGCTTAAGAACTTCCGAAATAGAAGACAACCTTCCGTTAACGAAGAAACAGAACGACGGCAAGCTTTGCTAGGATGTGCAGATATTCATGCAGTGGATGAGAATGGAAGTTCTGTGATACATGCTTGCGTTGAATTGGGTGAAACTGATATCGTCAAAACAGCTCTAGAGTTAGGGGTTTCAGTCAATGCCGTTGATTTCTGTGGAGATTCCCCACTTCACGTGGGTGCCGAGAAGAATGATGCTAGAATTGTAACATTCTTACTAAAATATGGAGGCAACGTCAACGCACAGAACTTTAAAGGGAATACACCACTGCATATTTGTTCTCGAAAGAAATTTACTGACATAGCCTGTGCGTTACTGGGTAACAACGCAGATTCAAATATGCAGAACTTTAATGGCTACACTCCATTACACTTTAGTGCGCACATGGGACACATGGAAATCACTAAATTGTTACTGAAACATCATGCTGACCCGAATATACAGGCCCAAAATGGATACACAGCGTTGCATTACAGTGCTCTTCGTGGACGGAGGGACATCGTGTCACTGTTACTGCAGAACGGAGCTGATGTAGACAAGATGGATAAATATGACATAAGTCCTCTCCATTGGAGTGCACGGCGTGGCTACAAGGAGATTGTAGATTTACTTTTATCCAGAAATGCCGATCCCAATGCACGAAACAAGAACGGACACACTCCGCTGCACTGGAGCGTTTATATGGGGAACATAGAAATTGCAACATTGCTAATAACCCACAATGCTGATATCAATGCTAAAAATGAGTATGGACTTACTCCACTACACCTTAGTGCCAGAAACCGACACGACGAACTTTTTAACTTTTTAATCAGTAAAGGTGCAGCCACTGATATACTTGATAAAGAAGGACTGACTGCACTGGATTACATACAGAAACGCCCTGAACCCTCTTTGACATGTCAGTCAAATACTGTAAGCTGTGCTCTCAAGGCAGATGCAAATGGTAAGAAATGGCTTGAATGCAGGCTTTCTCATACATCCAGATCATGAAGCAGTTTTTGCTAATGTAGACTTAAATGTTTCAAATGAAAAGTGTGAGCCTTGTTCCATCACTGCAAGAAGCCAGTTTAGTTTTCTAGCTACCATAATGTGGAATATAAAAATGTATGACAGCATTTCCCACTTTATATTATTCTTTTTATTATTTTTATCATTTTTATCTATCATTTCATATGAAACTACGCATTTCGTTATGCACGTTATTCTAGATAAAATATTTTGTATGTTCTTACAACAGATAATTTTTGTCACTGTAATAGTTTCAGCCTTGTCCTGTGTTTGAGGCATAAAGGGCAGGTCCATTGAGAGAGAAGGGGCCAGAGGAGCTTCCCCTGTTTTAAGAGGGTCAGGGGAGTCCCTTGCTTTAAGAGGGGACCTTAGTGGATGAAAACAGAATGGCTGTAGCAAGAAATAGTTTGCAGCACTTTACACAATTCCTCCTGGAGGCTCTGTCCATTGGCTTTATGCAACAGATTATCACACTTGGCCATCTGTTCTCCACTATCAGCCTTGTAGCTATTTTTACATCTGGGTGAAATGGTAGTTCTGTAACAGAGTGGTGAACAAAGAAGAAGATGAATGAGTACTAGCTATTTTACTATGCTGACTGTTACATTGTACAGAGCTTCTAGTAACAACAAGAGTCTTCTTCAATGCTGAGAGTGATATTTATTATTCAAGGTGATTACTAGCGGCATTGCCAGAAGCCTGCCCTTTGTTAGTTCTAGATTTCCAAAAATATATCATTTTACTATTTAATGTGTAACTCTTCAGTCTGTAATTCTTTTTATTTGTATTGCAATTGCTTGAGATTAGATCCTTATTCTTGTGGCCAGTGATTAGAAGATGAATTCTTAATAATAGAGGACATTGATCGTACATTAAATAGGGGTTCCTCATTTGCACAGTGTGCACAAAAAAATTGGGTTGATATTCTCCAAGGAAGCTTTATATCCAGGCTTCTTTATAAGCTTAACCGTGATGGGGTTCTAGATTAAGGTTATGTGGTACATTAACGGAGAAGAACTAATGTCCATTTTAATGTAAATAGTGCTCACATAGTATTCAGAAATAACTGTTGCAGGTTTTGTTATTTATTGTTACATTTCTGAATTAACGTGTTCTGATGGGTTAAGACTGCAAAAGAATAAGAAATCTTTGAGCAAAATATACTCAGTGATCACGTTAACTGGCAATTACTGGTAAATTTCCAGTTTAAAAAAAAAAAACCAAACTTTTGGAAGAAGTCGGTTAATGTAACCAGTTTATCAAAAACCTAGTAAAAAGCAGTTAGTGAAATCATTTGGAGGATAATCAAGCCAGTAGACAGATGATATGCTCAATTTTGCACAAAGGATAGCCAGTTTCGACTTTGGATCAGCATAAGAGCATTATCTCATTGCTAATAATAAGTAGGATGTCTGAGTGGCGAAGTGGTTAGTGCACTGGTTTCTTTATGGCGATGGTCGGGGGTTCGAATCCGAACCTGGCACCCCAGTCACCCAGCTGTAGAAATGGGTACCCGACTTATTTTGGAGTTGGGGAAGGAAAGACGGCCAGGCGTGATACTGACCATATTACCCTCTAGTGTGCTGACAGGTCAAGGAAAATATGGGCACTAACACCATATCCCTATGTGTCTTGTGCCTCTTAGGCATGACAGGATTACCTTTACCCTTAATAATAAGTAAGAAGAAAGTGCACATGAACGTTTACTTTTTTACTGATGTTTGTAAAGCGTATGTAATTTTTAAAAAAAAAGATACAAACAACCAAATGTTGTGTTGACAAAACAAATATTTTAGAAAGTACTTCATACATTCATGAAAGATGGAGGGCAGGTATAATTATACCAGTTTAAAAAAAAGCCCTAATGTTTCACTGTATACTGTGTCACTTGTAACTGAATTGAAAGACCACAGGAATGTAATCTTCTGCATCTGACATTGAAACAGATAACACCTCAGGAAAAGAAATCTATTCAGTGACCAAGCCACATGTAGATGACCACAGACTACAACAAAGTCCCATAGGGGTGTGAAATGTTAGTGCCTTCACATTTCTAGGCCACTACAGCATTTGAACCTTGCTGCCTTTGTTTTCCTAGGGAAAAACCCCAGGTACCCTTTTTTTGAGGCTGGGTTGACCCCGGTGTTGGTCGGTCCGAAAAAAAATTCGACCCAAGTGCGAAATCAAACCAAGGATCTTCTGACTGGCAGGTAAGGGCACTAATCTCTACACCACTGTGGCACCTACAAAAGAAAAATCTGTAAAAATAAATATGAACTGTAATAATATGATGTATAGATTTCAGTTACAATCATTAATTTTCTACAATCATATAATCATATTCAAGGATTGATTAATTTTACAATGTATCAGTAAATATTGATGCACGGACTACTATTGAGCTTCTGTTGCTTAAAGCAAAATAAATTTTAGAATGTTAGAGGGTTGGACAAGTTGGATGTGTTAGACAAGTCTGTAAGTTGGACAAGTTGGATGTGTTAGACAAGTCTGTAAGTTGGACAAGTTGGATGTTTTAGACAAGTCTGTAAGTTGGACAAGTTGGATGTGTTAAACAAGTCTGTAAGTTTGATATGTTAGACAAGCCCATAAGTTGGAGAAGTTGGATGTGTTAGACAAGTCCGTAAGTTGGACATGTTGGACAAGTCAGTAAGTTGGACAAGTTGGATGTGTTAGACAAGTCTGTAAGTTAGACAAGTTGGACAGGTCCGTAAGTTGGACAAGTTGGATGTATTAGATAAGTCTGTAAGTTGGACAAGTTAGACAAGTCCATAAGTTGGACAAGCCAATAAGTTGGACAAGTCCAATAGGTGGATGTGTTAGACAAGTCTGTAAGTTGGACAGGTTGGACAAGTCCGTAAATTGGACATTTTAGACAAGTCTGTAAGTTGGATGTGTTAGGCAAGTCCGTAAGTTGGACAAGTCTGTAAGTTGGGCATGTTAAACAAGCCCCTAAGTGCTCCAGCCTACTCCTGTGAATGAAGATTTCAGAGCTGTGCACAAGCTCCATACCATGGTGAGAACCCTGACCAGTGGAAAGTGAGTTGGGGGGGAGGGGGGTGGAGAATTCAATCCCACAGCCTACACCCTAAGCTACTGTAGTGGAGTTTGCTGAGAAGTCTGCCCACTGAAGCAGCTGTAGCTCATTTCTAATCTGACAAGATTTTAAAAATATTCACTAGAGTACAGCAAGTTTACATAACTGGGTTTAGAATAAAATATAAATGTAGTTTTACTTAGAACTTATAATCACTTTTCTACCAATCTTGTCTTGTTTTCTATCTTCCTGGAAGTGTGAGCTGGTGTTCTTTCCAGCTGATTCTGTGAAGGTGTTGAGACACAGCATCATATTGTAAGATGTTTTTTTTTTGGTTATGGCAGATATCTTTTTTTTCGGTCCTGGAGTTTCTGCTAAAAAAGCAGGGAGTGCGCAAAGGTTTTTTAACAGACTCCACCATCATTAGCCAGGCTAAGCCTGTTGCTGGGGGTAGCAGTGGAGAGGTGGGGCAGGGTGTTAGTCAGCTATGGTTAGCTGAGATTTTAGCATGTCAACTGTGGATCCCTGATGGTCTAATCAGACAGCGACTTTGTAACATGCTTTTTCATCACTGGTCATATTTCTGTGGAAAAAAAAGCCTCACATTCATTGTCATCATGTTCCAAGAGTTCCTGTAAAATCCATAGTCAGTTAGCCTTCATCTTAGCAGACCACATATGGTTACCTGACACAAACTTGAAAAATTTTGTCTAAGCAACTCAACATCACATTTTGTTGGAAAGTGATAGAAAGACTGTCACAGAGCCAGTATTAACTGTTTAACTCTTACCCAAAACGGGATATTCTAGAGGAGCCAGAACTTTTGAGCCCACAGAAGAGCTTTGATTTTGCATTTACAAAGAACTCTAGCAAAAAAAATAATAATAATCATAATTACTCATATATTGTCTAATATTCCATGCTGTAGCTATATTATTTATTTTGAATCTGGAATCACTGTTCAGCTTTTGATCTTGCTGAGCTGTAAAAGAATATATGACAAATTACAGCATCTTCCTCTACAAATTTTCACAAATAGGAAACAACAAGACTTTCGCACGGTAAAGTAAGAGAGCACAGTAATAGTGCTTTGTTTATGATTTTATCAAGGCCTAACTATACACTACTGTGCTCAGTATCTTCCTTTAGAAGCTTATTTTTTAAAACTCCAATTATGTTCAATGCAAATAATGTTTTGTCTATCAGAGATTTTCAAATATTTAAAGTTCTGACAATCCATACAGTGTTGCTTCAGTTGCATCAGTTTTTGGTCATCCTCTAGCAGGTACTGTTATGTCCTTATGGTTGGCAGAAAAAAAAATATATGCTGTCCTTGATGTGAATAGTCTCTCATCCTGTTTGTTGATGCTGCTTGTTTCATTGTTGTTCATTATCCCATGTCATCTTGCCATTCATAACTGACAGGACAAGTATGTCAGCTGTGACCATGCAGGCTTGTGTTCTGAAAGGTGTAAAATAATGAAAACATTACAGAATTTCTTTCTTAGCCTTAGTCTAGCAGATGGAGCTAGTGTCAGCCCACTACCTCCACACCAGCAGGGGCTGCCTTCAGAAAAGCAGCAGCTCCCTCCACACAAGCAGCAGCTCCCTCCACACAAGCAGTAGCTCCCTCCACACAAGCAGTAGCTCCCTCCACACAAGCAGCAGCTCCCTCTACACAAGCAGTAGCTCCCTCCACACAAGCAGTAGCTCCCTCCACACAAGCAGTAGCTCCCTCCACACAAGCAGTAGCTCCCTCCACACAAGCAGTAGCTCCCTTCACACGAGCAGTGTCTGACTTGAGTAGAACACATTAGTCAATTCATGTAGGAATTTGATTTTCTTGCAGTGAAAAAAAAACAAAAACATTGAAACAGAATTTTTGATTATTTTTAGTATCCCAGAAGCAGAGCACAGACACAGTGCAGTGACTGGAGCTAAGAACATTTCTGAGAGCAGTACAGAGAGTGAGCCAAAGTCTGGAAGAGTACAAAGAGTGAGTGGTGTTGTGCAGCGGAAAAGGAAACTGAGGTAAATTATTCTCTGTATAATTAAAGTTAAATTTTAAATACTTGCCACAAAATCTGTCTATATAATTATTTATAAAGAAGAGAAATTGTATCTATCAGTTTATATGAAAGTAATTCAGAGCACAAAATTATGCTAAAATTTCAAGAATTGAATGAATAGCTCAGAGGGCATAAGATATTTGCCCCGCTGAGCAGAAAGTCACATAAAGCGGCTGAAATATTTTCTTCACCATCTGACTGACTTGCTGATGCTGTACTTCCCCTTGGCTTTCATGGTGGTGGATATTTACCCTCTAGAAAAAAAGGCAAAAGAAAACAAAGGGGAAAAAACTGAGATGATCATGGATAAACATTCTGGCATTAGTTAAAACTCCAAAAGCAGTCGTGACTACAATTATGAAGGAAAAATTCATGCATAATCTGCCTTAGAAAAATTAAATTAGTAAATATTTAGAGTACTACTGAAAGCTGAAATAGTTCTTTTTAGTGAAATATCAGAGTAAAAAAGTGCTTCTGCCTATTAAACCCAAAAATCTTGGTTGGCCATTTATTGGCCAGTCATCTGATACTATTCTTTTGATGAGAAAAATGTTGTCCTTCTGGTTGAAATCATCAGTTGCCAGGATGTTCCTTGTGACTGACATGCTAGCAAGGAAGCAGTCCAGGTTGGTCATAGTGATATACTGCATATTCACACTTTCATCTAAATCCACTGACTTGTTTTGGAGGTTCACATGGAAATATCAACATTTTATAGCTTTCGTCGTGCTAAGGAGAACATGTTAGGCCTAAAATTGCTTCGTTTGACGAAGTAAATATATAATGGAAAGCAGAGATAACAAATTTGTGAGTCTCATATATGTATGGGTTGATAATATTTGTTTTACAAATAGTTAATCATTCATATGAATAGTCAGTAATTTTATGTTTTAAAAAAATCACCAATGTTTAAACAGACATTATTTCTGTAGAGTAAAAAGTAGTCTGGTGATGCAAAAATATTTAAAATATGGACATATTGTTCATAAATAAATGAAGATAGTGCAGAGATGGCATTGTTATATGGGTTAATGAACTGAAGCATGTTAGAGTATTATCCTACCTTCACAGGATGTTCTATGATAACAGAAAGTTGTGTTGCTGCAGTCTAGACAAAAGGTGTATGGAATGTTGAAGTTTGGTTATTTTTAGTGTCCCAGAAGCAGAGCACAGACACAGTGCAGTGACTGGAGCTAAGGACATTTCTGAGAGCGGTACAGAGAGTGAGCAGTGTTGTGCAGTGACTGGAGCTAAGGACATCTCTGAGAGTGGTACAGAGAGTGAGCAGTGTTGTGCAGTGACTGGAGCTAAGGACATCTCTGAGAGTGGTACAGAGAGTGAGCAGTGTTGTGCAGTGACTGGAGCTAAGGACATCTCTGAGAATGGTACAGAGAGTGAGCAGTGTTGTGCAGCGACTGGAGCTAAGGACATCTCTGAGAGTGGTACAGAGAGGGAACCAGGGTCTGGAAGAGTTCACAGAACCTGCATTTATGGTCCTACTTCAGACCGTAAGAAAAAGCACTACAGCACATTAATTCTATTCACCAGAACATCAACAGAAAAGAGCCTGAACAAGGAGTTCCTACAGCAAAAAATTATGCCCTCAAAAGAAAAAGCAGAAATAAAAGGCGAAAGAATAACAAAGAAACAGAGAAAAAAAACAACATAAGCTTTGTCAAGTTCATTTTTCTACAGACATGTTTTCACTATATAAAAAATGTGTATCATTGATCTTCTCATACTTGTTTCAAATTCTATAGCAGAAGTACCTTTGGGGATATGGGAACCAAATGATGGAGGTATGAGAACTGATCTCTTATCAGTTGGAAAAAAAACCCCCAAAAAACTGTTAGATCAGACTTTTCTTTCAGCTATTCTGTTCCCAGTTATCCATATGTAATTTGAAACCAAGCATTTGACATCTTGTGATGCCACACTGATATCTAATACAAATTTTTGAAATGAGAAACAAAGAAGCTTCCACACAGTAGAGTGGTTTAGCTCAGTGTTCTGTGGTTGGCATTTGAAAAATAGTAGATAAATGCACTTTAGTCATGAGAGTTATGATATCTACTAGGACTGATGATGGTTGTGATTTGACAAACTGGCATTAGCAGGTATGGAGGGCATTGGGGAATTTGTAATGAAAAAAAGTTAGAACCCCAGTAATATAGGCATAAAAATGTTGGAGATCATTAGGAAAGCAGAAACATACAAACATCTAGGCACAACCTTCAACAGAAGCAACATAGTAAGTGAGGAAATGAAAAACAGAGTACAAATAGTTAACGGTTTCCACGCCATTAAGGCACATTGGGAAATATGGTGTTAAGTCCATATTTTCCATGATCTTTGGCACATGAAAGTGTGATGTGGTCAGTATCACGCCTTGCTTGCTTTACCTTCCCAGATTTCTCTTGTATTCATTTTTAAAGTCTGGGTCAACACCAGGGCCTTTTTTTCTGGTGTATGACAGAAAAAAAATCCCACTACTGAGACTGAACCTGGTACCACCAGATTAGTAAACCTGGTGGCCCAACCACTCAGCTAACCAAAATAGGGAATATAATTAGTTTGCCTTTGCAACACCTGTTAAACTCCAAAATCCGGCCCCAAAAGCACTAACATAACAATAATAAGACATCATGTATGGATCAGAAACATGGAGTACAACAAAGAAAGATGAACAATAATTGTAGGTATTTGAAAACAAGACCTTAAGAAGAATCTTTGGGCCCATAAATGATACCAACAGTGGAGAATGGAGAACGAGAAAGAACACTGAACTAAACAACTTATTTAAATCCCAGCGAATTAAAATGTCTTGAAACTGAACAGACTATGCTGACTGGGCCATATAGAAAGAATGAAAAAGAACAGACAAATGAAAATGATGTATGTACAAGAGATGAAAGAAAGAAGACCAAAGGGTAGACCAAGACAGAGATGGAAAGACAACAAAGAAGAGGACATAAAGGAAATCGGCACCACCAACTGGAGAGAGAAGATCAGGAATAGAGAGGTGAACTTTATCTACAGCAATGAGTCTTAATGGCTCGGAAAGCTGAAGAAGAAGAAGTAGTAATATAGGGTCAGAATTTTTTTACTGTTATGTCTAAAGATGGTAATGATTCTTGGTGAGAGTAATAATTATTGCCACAGCTTTCTTCACTATCTGTACCATGCAAACAAACAATAGAAAAGGTGAGGCAATGCATTCTTAGTGCTGGGCAGTAGTAATTATTATTTGTATAATTTTGCCCCTCATGTTTGCATCTGATACACTTCCCATTCATTCATTCATTCATTCGCATTTCCTTTGCGGAACTTTGCCTCCCTCACAGCACTCCTGTAGGCCTCTCGGTTGTGAGCAAGATGGCCTGCTGCTGATGCATCCATTTGCAGATCGTCAGCGATGTCTTGCACCCATCTTCATTTTGGTCTTCCTCTTTTCCTTTTTCCCATTATGTATCCTTCCAAGATGGTCTTCTCTAAATTATCATGACATTTAATGTGTCCAAAATATTTAAGTTTTCTCTCTTTAATCCTCTTTACTAGCCAGCCTTCTTCAATATTAAGTTCTTGTAGTATGGATATATTTGTTCTTTTTTGTGTCCATGATATTTGAAGAACTCTTCTGTAGCATTTACATTCAAAGGTATTTATGTGTTTCTCAGCTGTTTTGTTAAGTGTCCAGGTTTCACAGACATATGTTGCGATGAGAAAGATGCATGCCCTTGAAAATCTTATTTTTGTAGTTCTTTCTGTTCCTCTCTACAGATTCTTTAATTGTTTTACTTTCTGAAGAGTGATAAATGTCCTCCTTGTAATTTCCCTCATTGTATCTCCATTATTAGTTAGTAGTGATCCAAGATATTCAAAACTCTCCACTTCTTCCAATTTTTCCTCATTGATACATATTTCAGCTGCCTTATTTGTTTTGTCAGTTGTCATCAATTTAGTTTTATTCGGATTAAGATAGAGGTTTTGCTCTTCACGATACACTTCCCACAACAGCATAATCACATTTATCTCTCTCACTTTTCTAGCCCTGAGTCAGAAGAACCACATGAATCTGCTAGTGATCAACACTTGGAAGAAGACTTGAGACCATTTATTGAAAAAATATTTGTGTATTTTGTCAAGACACGAAATACTCTACATGTGTTCAGCAAATATATTGGAACTACTATTTTGACAAGAGAGCATATTGTGAGTTTTCTGTTTATATATTACCATCACAAGGAAAATATATTATGAAATTCTAATCCTGCACAAACTGGATCATAAAATGCTGTTATAGAGGGATCCTGCAAATATAGTGACACATCCACTTAACATAGTTGGATATAGTGACACATTTATTTAGCACAGCCAAATGTAGTGACACATCCATCTAGCACAGTCAGATATGGTGACATATCCATCTAGTAACAGCAGAATATAATGACGCATCAATCTCCATCCATCTATCCATGTATTTGGTAGGTGATTAGCTAAGCAGTCACTGTCCAGTACACCCTCCAGCATCTTGCAGAGCAGCAGCACGCTCTCTCCACCTCTCACAGTCTAAATAGCCAAATATAACTTATCAGTAACAATGTGAATTCCATGCAAGAAAAAAACAGATATCCTGTCTTCACTGGCTAGCAAAATAGGACTTGAAATTAACAGGGACAAAACAAAAATAATGAAACTTTCCATTAATCAAAATGGAAAAATACATGTAGAAGGGACAGCTGTTGAAGAAGTCAATCAATTTGCATACTTTGGCAGCTACATAGACCAGGATAGTGACACTAGGAAGGAAGTTAGAATCAGAATTGCAAAAGCAGCATCGATCTTCAAGAATCTTGAGAACATTTGGCATTCAAAAGTTATAAGCACAAAAACCAAGTTAAGACTATTAAATTCAAATATCCATCCTCATTTATGCATGCGAAAGCTGGAAAACAACTAAAGAAATAGAAAATAAATTAGACTCTTTTGAAAAGTAATGTCTAAGGAAAATACCTGGCATCAAATAGAATGAATTCAAGAACAATGCAGCGATAAGACAGATGACTGAACAACAACCAATCTCATGGGTCATCAGGAAAAGGAGATGGACATATGTTGGTCGCGTGATAAGAAGAAACAATCAGCGAATCCCAAAACAAGCTATAAAGTGGAACACAACAGGCCAAAGAAAAATAGGCAGATCGTGTGAAACTCTAAAGAGGACATTGTTAAGAGAGACCAAATTAATAGGCATAAAATCCCTTGATGAGGTTGAAAGACTCGCCAAAGACAGGAAAAATTGGTGATCTACCTTGTGAACTATGTGACATTTAACAGCACAGGAAGGATATAATATATTTTTTTATCTGTAAAACCTATTCATCAGCATTATTTATCTTGCACTTGTTTCATCCTGTTGTGTCTTTGTAATCACTGAACATTCATTTTATTATTTATTCGTAGCTGTGTTGTCCCATTTATGATTTATTCATTTCAGCTGAGTATCTTTGAATTCTCTAGCTCTCTTTTCTTTTATGTCCCATTTTACCCTTTACTATTTTAATAAGCCAATCCATCTCTGTATGATGGTTAGCGGGGTAGGGGTATCCCCTATCAAAGGAGAAGTAAGACGACTCATTACCTCCGTCAGTCTACGGGACACCCTTGGTCAAGGTGGAGTACCCGTATAGGCCCCCCCCCCGATCAGGATGACGTGAAGCCATGGGAGAAGGTGGTTGATGGAATGGGAGAGCAGCTGACAGATAATGTTGGTTATGGTCACCATTCTATGATGGTAGGCAGATGATCTCAATGTAGGGACAATGGCTACGATCAGTGACTAGTACAGTCACTGCCCAGAAGGAAAGCAATGGTAAACTAACTTCTGGAAACATACCAAAAAACCCAAACAGCAATCATGGAAAGTCAAATAGGAAAAAGATCTGGTGGTGAGTCCCCCAGGCCAGATAGATCTAATTTTAACACAGGGGAAGAATGTGAGGCAGAGGCCAGTACTAGTAATTGTGATGACGGACAAAATCCTGGCGGTGTTACCAAGGAAAACCCCTGCATCAAACTAAAAGGAAAAATAAGAGTAGGAACATGGAATGTAAGAAGTATGTATGAGGGAAAATATCAAGTAATAAGTGACGAGATGAAAAGAACTGGGATACACATTTTGGGGATCTGCGAACATTGATGGAAAGGATCAGGACACTTTAAGAGCGAGAATGATAATATCTTTAAATACTCTGGTGGAGAAGTAGGAGGAAAGAATGGAGTGGCTTTTTATTTGGACAAATCAACATCAAAAGCATTACTAGGCTACAATCCAGTAAGTGATAGAATCCTAACAATCAGACTTAAGGGCATTCCTAGAAATCTAACAATCATCTAGATATATGCACCTACATCAGCAGCAGAAGAAGAGGAAGTAGAAAACTTTTATAACACACTGCAAACGACAATAGACCAGGTACGGAAAAATAACATTATATTAATAATGGGTGATTTTAATGCAAAAATTGATACAGAAAGAGCAGAAGTTGAAGGACATGTTGTAGGGAAATTTAGCCTAGGATATAGAAATGAGGCAGGTGACAATCTAATGGTGTTTTGCATGGAAAATGAGCTAATGATTACTAACACACTTTTTAAACAACATCCAAGAAGACTTTACACATGGATATCACCTGATGGTAAAACCAGGAATCAAATAGATTACATTTTAGTGCAAAGAAGGTGGAGGTCAAGTATAACATCAGCAAAAACTTTACCAGGTGCTGATTGTGACACGGACCATGAGTTATTAATAGCAGACATGAAGATAAAGATAAAAAAGACAGTTGCGGGATCAAGACCACTCCGCTTTGATCTTACAAATATACCAGAACAATATGATATAGAAGTGAAGAACTGTTTCGAAATCCTGATGGCTGTACAGGAGGAGATGACACCAGATGAACTGGCTACGCAGGCCAAAGATATCTTAATAACAACAGCTAAAGACATGGTTCCAGTAAAGAAAACACAAAAGAATGGATGGATTACAGCAGGTACATTAGAACTGATAAAACAACGTAAAGAAATGAAGACGCAATGGAAAGTGACAAACAACAACAAAGAGAAATATAAAACTTTAACAAAAGAAGTACGAAGAAACATAAGAAAAGACAAAAAACAATACATTCAAGATTGTTGTGAAAGAATAGAAGAACATCAGAAGTGTGGAAGAGATAGTGAAATGTTTAAAGAAATGAAGACATTGACGAGAAATGTCACACCTAAGCTAAATGTAATTTGTAATGAGATGGGGAATACCTTGACAGAGACAGAGGAAATTCTAGAAAGATGGAAGGAATATTGCAAAGGAATGTATAAAACAACCGACTGTGGAAACAGAAATCAACAGTGTGAATTATTATTGGAGGAGAAAGAACCCGAACCGACAATAGAAGAAGTTTTATGGGCAATAAAGAATCTGAAAAATGGTAAATCACCAGGATGTGATGAGATAACAGCTGAATTTATTAAAGCAGGAGGAAAGGAGTGTGCAACAATCTATCATGCACTGTGCAAAAAGATATGGCATTCAGGTATTTGGCCAAAAGAATGGAAAAGAACTGTATTCATACCACTGCCAAAAAAAGGTAACCTGAAATTATGCACAAACTACAGAACTGTTGCCCTGATTAGTCATGCCAGTAAAATTCTGTTAAAAATCATAATGGGTAGACCTTGACAGAAAATAGAAGACGAAGTCAATATGGTCCAAGCTGGTTTCAGGCAAGGAAGAAGATCAAAAGATCATATATTCAATCTAAGATTAATAATAGAGAAATGCAGAGAGTTTAATGTGAATCTATATTTATCCTTTATAGACTACTCAAAGGCATTTGATTGTGTACAACACCAGAAACTTTGGGAAATAATGGAAAAAATGGGATTTCCAACACATTTGACACAACTAACATCACTGCTGTATCTAGACCAACAAGCGGCAGTAAGAAGAAATGGTGAAACAACAACTTGGTTTGACATAAAACAAGGGGTCCATCAGGGGTGCATATTGTCACCTTATTTATTTAATTTGTATACTGAAAATATAATGAGGAATGTTAGCGAAGATGTAGACAAAGAATATTACGATGCCATAACAATTGGAGGTTATGAAATACCAGAGATTAGATATGCTGATGACACAGTGTTACTGTCCACAACACAAAGAGGAATGGAAAAACTAATTATGTCAGTCCGTAAGAACAGCGAAGAGCAGAACCTCTATCTTAATGCGAAGAAAACTAAATTGATGACACCTGACAAAACAAACAAGGCAGCTGAAATATATATCAATGAGGAAAAATTGGAAGAAGTGGAGAGTTTTGAATATCTTGGATCATTACTAACTAATAATGGAGATGCATTGAGGGAAATTAAGAGGAGGACATCTATCGCTCTTCAGAAAGTAAAACAAATAAAGAATCTGTGGAGAGGAGCAGACAGAACTACAAAAATAACATTTTTAAGGGCATGCATCTTTCCCATCGCAACATATGCCTGTGAGACCTGGACACTTAACAAAACAGCTGAGAAACACATAAATGCCTTTGAATGTAAATGCTACAGAAGAGTTCTCCAAATATCGTGGACACAAAAAAGAACAAATATATCTATACTACAAGAACTTAATATTGAAGATGGCTGGCTAGTAAAGAGGATTAAAGAGAGAAAACTTAAATATTTTGGACACATTAAATGTCATGATAATTTAGAGAAGACCATCTTGGAAGGATACATAATGGGAAAAAGGAAAAGAGGAAGACCAAAATGAAGATGGGTGCAAGACATCGTTGACGATCTGCAAATGGATGCATCAGCAGCAGGCCATCTTGCTCACAACCAAGAGGCCTACAGGAGTGCTGTATGGGAGGCAAAGTTCCGCAAGGGACATGCAAATAAATGAATCTCTGTATGTGCTGTATTTCTGGTAGTGTCCATCTCTGTATGTATAAACTAGGAAAAAAATAGGAGCAGCTTTATTACTTAATGACTACAAAGTTGTGATGTTTCAGCATGAGTCTTAATCATACAAAAACATACAGGATGAAGAAATAGAGAGAGGAAATAAAATATAGATTTACATGAATGCTATATTTGAAAAAAAAATTTTAATGAATAGAGCACTTAGCTGTAACTTGTAAGAGGATGTGGTTTGTCCAACACTGTGTGTCAGAAATGGGTATAGTGGAGCATAGAGACTGTTTAAATTGAAACCTGTGATGTGTGGTAGGTGGGTCGTAACTGGGGGTGGTAGGTAGGGAAACCATGGAGGGGAGAGAGAGTGATACAATGTTAACCTAGCCAGGAGAAGGTGAAATAGATGATTATAATTAGGATAGAGGGGTAGTGATGTGATGCTGTGAGGAGATTCTGAACTACTCTTATGTGTAACAAGTGAGAAGGGAGTGGAGCTTGGTGAAGAGGGATTATAATTGTTGAAGAGGAGAATGTTAGATATAGCTGAATAGCAAGTTTAACCCATGTGGTTCCAGCATCCTATAATCATGAATGTAGTGGTTCTCGAGTGTTAGGCAGCTTGTGTCATCTACGTGACATTGTTTGATGGCTGTTACCAGAAAATCAGATTTGCCTCAGTGGTTGAGGCCACTGAAATGATTTGGGACTGGTTTCAAAGCATGCTGATTGATATCGTACAGATGTTTCTGCATGTGGTCCCTTAATCTGAGGCCAGTCTCACCAGTATATGTTATCCTGCATCTTTAGCATACGATGACGTATATCACAATACGGGACTCGCATGTGAATCCCTCAAGAAGAGTGAGGATAGTTTTAGGAAAGGTGATTGTTTTTGTTTCCCAGACTACAGGGCAGGTAACGCAGCGAGGGCAATTACATTTTCTTGTGCCAACATATGTAAGGCTCCACTTCAAGTGGCTATGAGTGAGAATGTCCTTAAGATCTGGCTCACGTTTGTATGCTAATAAGGGTGGATCAGAGAAAATGTCGCGGGTGTCAGGGTCGAGTTGGATTAGTGGCAGATGACGATAAAGAATTTTATTAACCATCTGACCATGCGGGTGGAAAGGCAGTACTAACTTAGCTCTGTCAAATGGAGTAACAGGCTTTTTTTCTGAATGCTTCTTTGTGGCTCACTGGTTGGATGCGGTTGAAGGCTTTATGAAGGATATTTTCTGGGTAGTGGCGATGACGGAAAAATTCTAATAACTTGTTGGACTGATCTATAAAGTCCAAATTATCCTGACATATGTGACGAAGACAGAGGAGTTGGGAGTATGGGATGGAGCTCTTACAGGCTTCAGGATGGGAGGAGGTGTGGCTGTCAGTAGGCTTGTAAAATACAGAGGTGACAAGCCTATTCGTGCCAACAGAAATTTTTAATGTCTAAAAAGTTGACAGACTTGTCAGAAATTTCATAAGTGAATTTTATGTTATTATTAAGTGAGTTGGTGAATTCAATAATTTTTTTTTAGCTTTTCCTGTGGCATACTTGTGACTCCAGTGCCATAATCGATGTCCTTTTATAGAATTCTGGAAGTCTGCCAGTGTAGGTTTCCCATAATTTGAGTTCCAGAAAGCCCATAAATAGACATGCATAACTGCGACTCATTTTTGTTCCCATGGCAACACCACTAATTTGCTCAAAGTATTCGCTGTTGAATTCAAAAGATTTTAGGTTTAGTACTAGCTGTGTAAGTCTGATTATGGTGTTAGTGGTGGGGTGAAGGTCTTTGCTGAGAAAATAGCGGAGTACTAAGAGTCCATCCTCATGGGGGATAGAGCTGTATAGGGAGCAGACATCTCTGTATGTGCTGTATTTCTGGCAGTGTCTGATTTGACATTCAAGGATCCATTGCTGGTATGCAAGCATCAGTGTAAACCACCTCTCCACTAGAACCACCAGTTACAGACCTAGCCTAGCTGATGGGGCAGGGATTACCATAGTTCTCATGATGGTGGTTTCTGTTAAAGAAGTATTGCACACCCCATGCCTTTTTTTTACTTCCACTCAACAACTGAAGAAATACTCACCATAACCCACTCCCGATCCAGTGTGTGGTATTGTACCTCAACACCTTCACTACATAAGCTGCAAAGTACATGAGGGGCACCATTCCAGGGAGACAGAAAACTCTTTCAGGAATCCTTTTTCATGGTTTAATTTATTTGGAGTCATACATTATTAATAGTGCATTTCATGTCTACAGCTTTACCATTTCAGTTTGTAAACTTAATAGTCCATCCATATTTAGTTATTGTTACTTTTTATTCCTGGTCTTGTTTTTGCGTATTACTAGTAGTTTTATGGTTTCGATACGTACATTTTTTTTTCTTTTAAATAGTTTCTGGCAGAATACACAACTTATACATTAAAATGCACAAATTGGTGTAGCTTATATTCCATAAAATCAGTTTCTCAGATAAAAATGATTTATAATATGAGACCAAGTCAAAAAGTAACAGCAAATCAAGAGATGTAACCATTGGAAAAGTACTGAAAAAACTTGAGGTAGAGTCAAGTTTTTTTTTCATATCTTTTTCAGTGGTTAAATCCCTTGATTTGCAGTTACTTTTCAGCTCACCCTTGTATTAAATAGAACCACTGGCATAATTTTAAAAAGATTAAACATGGTATCACAAAAACCACTATAAAGAAGGATCACTTGACAGCATCTTAGACAGGGTAGGATTTCCAAACCAAATGCAGTCTCTTGGTTAAACTTGGACTCAGTCTCAAGTCCTGCCCATGACTCAGTCTCAAATCCTCCCCGTGACTCAGTCTCAAATCCTCCCCGTGACTCAGTCTCAAATCCTCCCTGTGACTCAGTCTCAAATCCTCCCTGTGACTCAGCCTAAAATTCTCCCCGTGACTCAGTCTCAAATCCTCCCTGTGACTCAGTCTCAAATCCTCCCCGTGACTCAGTCTCAAATCCTCCCTGTGACTCAGTCTCAAATCCTCCCCGTGACTCAGTCTCAAATCCTCCCCGTGACTCATTCTCAAATTCTCCCCATGACTCAGTCTCAAATTCTCCCTGTGACTCAGTCTCAAATCCTCCCTGTGACTCAGTCTTAAATCCTCCCTGTGACTCAGTCTTAAATCCTGTCAATGACCCAGTCTCAAATCCTGCCCATCACTTCCAGTTAATTATGGTTTTTGCCACTGCTATAAAATACATGCACCTAGTTGAGATCTTCCTTCATAGAATGAGATCAGAGTACTTTTGAGCTTGTCCAGTGCAGTGATGGTAACCCTTGAACATTTTAATATTTTTTAATGGCCATAATTAGAGTTACATAATAATTATCAGATTCTTAACTAATTTTAAGCATAGTGTCACTTTTTGCATTTATTTTATAGGACATCATTAAGGCAGAAACAGATAGGAAAGGTGAAATAGCTGGAGCCCGTAAACTGTTTAATTTACTACCCTGGAATGAGGCAACATATTCTTATATACTTGATGTACTCAAAGACCCCCAAGTACGGCTGCAACATGCAGCTGAACTGATAAAGAAGTGTAGAGGTAAATTTGATTTTTTTTATTAACTTTTTCACCAGACATTTTGGTCCACTAATGAGTTGTTATCAGACTGGCTGTCAAGAGTTCATGGTCCTGTAAGGAAATAAAAAATGTGTAGACTTCATATTTCTGTCAGGGGGGTTGACTTCATATTTCTGTCAGGGGGGTTGACTTCATATTTCTGTCCGGGGGTTGACTTCATATTTCTGTCAGGGGGTAGACTTCATATTTCTGTCAGGGGGTAGACTTCATATTTCTGTCAGGGGGGTTGACTTCATATTTCTGTCAGGGGGGTAGACTTCATATTTCTGTCAGGGGGGTAGACTTCATATTTCTGTCAGGGGGTAGACTTCATATTTCTGTCAGGGGGTAGACTTCATATTTCTGTCCGGGGGTTGACTTCTTCTGTCATAGCTGATGGAACAAGTAAACATCACTGACCTTTTTCCATCATTTTTCTTGCTTATTAAAAAAAACAAAAATGAAAATATTTTGAATACTACTGTCAGATAAACTCAAACTGAATGTGATATTTTTCATTTTAAACTTTGTAATTGCTGTTTATTCAGCTGGCAGTCAAAAGGGTTTGGGTTCAATTCCCCACTGGCTTGTAGTTTTTTTTTTCAGACTAACCAGTACCAGGGTTGACCCAGCCTCCAGAAATGGGTATCCTGGTTTTCTTAGGAAAACAAATACCTTGAGAGAGGATGCTTACTTCCCTGCCTCACAATGCTGTGGACTGTAAATGTGAAAGCACTAATACTTCACACCTGTATGGCATGTATATGCACTGGGACCTTTTTAAAAATTGTTTGATTTTTAAATAATGACCAAACCTTGTTATGAATATTTCATATACAAACATTTCATACATTAATTTTTTTATGTTTAGCAAAATCTGCCTGTAGAAATTACCAGAATGGTGACACCAGAAAGGAAGTTAGAATCACAAATGCAGCATTGACCTTCAAGAATCTTGAGAACATATGTCATTCAAAAGTTATAAGCACAAAAATCAAGTTAAGATTATTCAATTTAAATGTAAAATCCACCCTCATTTATGCATGTGAAAGCTGGAATGGAAGACAACTAAAGAAGTAGACAACAAACTAGATTCTTTTGAAAACAAATGCCTAAGGAAAATATTTGGTATAAAGTGGAACAAATTCAAGAACAACACAGAGATAAGACAGATGAGCAAACAACAACCTGTCTCATGGGTGATCAGAAAAGGAAAATGGACATATGTCAGTCATGTGATGAGAAGAAACAATCAGAGAGTCCCAAAACAAGCTATCAAGTGGAGCACAACAGGTGGGAGAAAAAAGAGCTTGACCACGTAAAACTCTAAAGAGGACATTGTTAAGAGAGGCCAGTTCAGTGGGCATAGCATCCCTTGATGAGACTGAAAAACTCACTGAAGACAGGAAAACTTGGCAAACTACTGTGCGAACCCTATGTGACGTTAGCGGCATGGGAAGGATGTAAGATGTATGTCACAACATATATTTAAACTATGACCTGTATGTCACAACAGATATTTAAATAATAATAAAACAGGAAAACTTGGCAAACTACTGTGCGAACCCTATGTGACGTTTAATGGCACAGGAAGGATGTAAGAAGATGTAACATATAGAAATGACTCACCATTTTGTGAAAATAATTCCATTTATTGATTTTCTGTATAGAGTTGAAGACTGATGCTGCAGATCAGTACATCAAGAGGAATGATCGTCTGGTTTCTGATGTTACTCAACTTTTTGCTAACCACATCACTCCATCAGTTATACTGCATTTCTTTCATAGTCACAATCACCATGTATTGACTAAGATAGATATTGTAAGTCCTGTTCAAGATTTAATCATAAAAGTTGTTTTTTTAGTTAATAATTAGTTTTTTCTTAAACTCGAATGTGTTTTGCTTAGATAATAATAATAATGCTATGTTAGTATGGTGAAGCAGTTAGTGCACTGGTCTCTCATGGCGAGTCAGGGGCTCAAATCCAGCCAGAGGCACCCCGGTCACCCAGCTGTAGAAGTGGGTACCCGACTTCTGGAGTTGAAGAAGGAAAGGCGGCCAAGTGTGATGCTGACCACATCACCCTCTAGTGTGCTGACAGGTCAAGGAAAATATGGGCACTAACACCATATCCCTATGTGCCTCTAAGGCATGACAGGGTTACCTATGTTATTATATAGTAAGTCTTTTTGGTTGACACCCAGAAAGTACTCTTTGATCCTTTTCTACTCTTTCTAAATGATTGCCTAAAAACAATTTCAATATTATGATGCAAGGTCAGAGATAGTAACTCACAGTTGAGTAAGAAAACAATTTTTCAGTTATATTTATACGTCGGAGTGAGCAGTCTAGATCTGTCTGTTTATTGCAAGCTTTGTTTCCTTGAGCAGTTTTGATATCCATCACTGGCATGCTAGGCCTAAGATGGTTTTAGGGTAGAATAGCTACAGATGGTTCTGTATACTGAAAGACAAAGAATGAACAAGCTTGGCCATCTTATGAGAATGAATCCTAGTAAATCCACAACAGGCATCATCATCATGTGCCATGCCTGGAAGTGTTGGCAAGCATGTCTGTCTACAGTTTCTGATCTCTCATGTTATTCATTAGTTCTTTTGTTGTGCCTCTCCCATGCCATTTTGTCAAGCCATCTAAGATGTTCTCTCTTGGTCTACCGCTTCCTTTCCTGCCTCCAATTTTCCCTATTGTCATGATATTTTCTATCCCTCTTCTTCCCATTATATGGCCAATAGACCCCTTAGTGTGTTTATCAATGTTCGTTTCTCATTGGCTATCTTTAGGCATTCCTTATTTGTTATTTTGGCTGTCAAATGTATTCTTAACATTTTTTGTATGAACTACATTTCAGTTGCCTCTACTGCTCTTGTTGTTTTTGTTAGTGATCAGAAGCATACCATTAAAAAAATATCAATAACCAGACAAAGAGGACGGTGTAGAAGAAAATGATTTGAGCATATAAATAAAATCTTGAGGAACAGTGATATGACAACAAATCACTTGCTTCATGTTCATTTCATTCATTTGCATGTCCTTTGTTGAACTTTGCCTCCCTAACAGCACTCCTATAGGCCTCTTGGTTGTGAGCAAGATGGCCTGCTGCTGATGCATCCATGTGCAGATCATCAATGATGTCTTGCAACAATCTTTGCTTTGGTCTTCCTCTCTTTCTTTTTCCCATTATGCACCCTTCCAAGACAGTCTTCTCTAGATTATCATGACATTGCTTCATGTTAGATACAAATAACCAAACTACTTTTGATATGTAGCATTACACACCACTTATAAGCCAAGGGAAGGATCAGTAGTAGCAGCAGTATACAATGCTTTGTAAAATTAGATGCAAGGGAGACTAAAAAAAATAATTTCCTAAATGAAATATCTGATGAAGTTGTAGACAAAGTGATTTTATTGTTGCCATAACATTTCATGATAGCAGGAAATAACAATGTCACTAACTTAACACCTGATATCATGACAGCAGGAAATAATGTCACTACAGCTTATACCATGACAGCAGGAAATAGTAAGGTCACTACAGCTGATACCATGGCAGCAGGAAATAATAAGGTCACTACAGTTGATATCATGGCACCAGGAAATAATGTCACTACAGCTAATATCATGACAGCAGGAAATAGTAAGGTCACTACAGCTTATACCATGACAGCAGGAAATAGTAAGGTCATTGCACCTGATATCATGACAGCAGGAAATAATAAGTAACTACAGTTGATATCATGATTGCAGGAAATAGTAAGGTCACTACAACTGATATCATGATACAGATATTGAAATGGTGAGCTGGTATCCAGTGATGAAGGAGAGGAAGAAATGCAGTTTCCTTGATTTTTTTTTTAACTTCCTGTGTAAATCTAAGGAAGATACTTCTCAGAAGGCTGCACCACCCCAGAAAACATGTAAGCCTTCAATCTAATAGCCAGGATAGTGTAACATAACAGCTAGCAAGCACATCACTGCTTACACTGAAAGAGCTGGGAATACAGATCAGCAGTTTCAGGAACAATAGGCATACTGGACGTGCGGGAGGACTTGGCAACCAACACAGGACAGGTACCACCAGCTGCAGGACTTTGATACACTGATGGATATGTTGGAGGGGGGTGGAATCTGAGCATCTATGGACATGTCCGGCATGCAGTGATGATGACCCAGACCATAAATCATAAGCCAGTATGCAGGAACATGTTCTGCTTAGATCTAATTAGCAGTTCCAGATGATAGTATTATCTCTTTTCTTTTATTAATTGGACATGAAAGTATCATATTTTAATTAAAAGACAAAAAGGAACAATAAGAAATAGTTAACAAAATTTATTGACATTTTACTGTTAAAGAAAGTTTATTGTCATCATGCTGATTTTTGTTGTGTGCATCATAAAAATTGTGCTAAATTAATAATTCATATATCTTCCATGTTGTTTAGTCTGTTTTTGCTCACTTGTGGTAAAAAATGTAATGTCACGTTCATTCACAGGAACATATTAACACAATTACCAACAGACGTGGAAACACACAGAGTTCCCTTCAACTTCTTGACTGTATTTCCATCTATGAGGACTGGTTTCCGTGTTTGCTGTCTGTTCTTCGAGATTCAAATGTTAAGTTAGGCCATGTAGCTGATGTGATGCAAGATATTCAGTTAGCACTCTTGACTGAAGAACTGTGAGTGCATGGCAGCTTTCATTTAATAATGGTAGACTGGTCGCTTTATGAGACTGACAGACAAATCCATACCATGAACAGCTTTGAAACTGACTCTACAGGGGTACAACCCAGAAAGACATGGAGACGTACAGAGAGAAAATGCTGGTAAACAAAGGACTGATATGGGAGAGAGCAAAAGGACTGATATGGGAGAGAGTCAAGAAGATAGCACAAGGACTGATACGAGAGAGAGTCAAGAAGATAGCAAAAGGACTGATATGGGAGAATGAATGAATGAATGAATAATCTTTATTTTTAAAGGGTAAAGAATTGGGCGCACAGGCCCGTCTTACATTCTGCCCTTCATCACTCCATCTTTCATTCTTCCCACACAGTTGATTTAATACAAGTATACAAATTACATGAGGAAAAACCATATCAAAAGAGTGTAAGATTTAACTATTACATTCAAAGTAAAAGGGAAGAAGTAATTAACCTAATAAAATAGCTCTCACGCACACATACACACACAGACATATACACAAACAGAAATACATTGTCAGTACAGATCTTCTAACATATGTTTTTAACAAACATTAAAATAATTTCTAACAATATCCAACAAGTTACTTTTCAAATTATGTCATGGGTTGAGAGAGTGCTGGTTATTCTATGGAGGCATAAAATTACAAGCAAGTAAATAATGAAACAGGTCTGAGTTAAAGGATGAAGTATTACCAATGGATTTTAAATGGTAAGGGAGGGTGTTTCAGAGCTGTACTGCAGAGTATGCAAGGCTTTTCTTGTACAGATCAATCCTGAGTTTAGGAAGAAGACAGTTTTTTAAACGCTGGCTATGTTTAGTATTATACGTAAACAGTGACCACAAGTAAGACGGAGCATTGTGCGACAGAATTCTCTGAACAAACTTAACTTTGTTAAAAATGATTTGTACTGTAAAAATGATGTCTGTACTGGGTGTTTGTCACTAATCAGATTTAATGCTTGCTTGTGAAGTGAGTGGAGCCTTTTTGTGTTTGAGACTGAGCATACATCCCAGATTGTGAAACAGTAATCTAAGTGTGTTTGTATGTGTAATATGTAGTATATCTTTCTTGTGTCTTTGTCGATAAAGTGTTTAATTTTGGCTAAATGATAAACTTTCTGTGCAATCAAGTTTGTTAGGTTATGTACGTGAGAATTCCAAGCTAAATGCTGATCAATGATGAGTCCTAGAGTTTTATGTTCATGAACATTTTCTATTGCCTTAGTCCCAGCACAAAGCTATAGTGAAGTTTTTGTTGTATTCTGCAATTTCTGTCTTGTAGTGATGAGCATGGATTTTGTTTTGTTAGTGCTTATCAACATACCATTTTTATTACTCCATTTAATCAAACTGTTTATATCATTTTGGATCGTTGTCTGTAGTTTATTGATGTCATAGTCACTACTGTAAACAGTACAGTCATCAGCAAAAAGATCACATGAAGAGTGCTTTAAATGTATTGGTAAGTCATTAATATAGGTAGCAAAGAGAAGAGGACCAAGAATGGAGCCTTGAGGAATGCCAGTATCAACCACAGATGAGCCAGATATTTTGTTTCTAAAGCAAACTACTTGTTTTCTACCTGAGAGAAAAGATGTAATACATTTTGTTAGGTCAGGGTGTAATCTATAACCTTCCAGCTTTTTTACAAGAGTTTCATGATTAATCATGTCGAAGGCTTTCTTGAAATCAACAAAGACAGCATCACACAATTTGTCATTTATATTTGACAGCCAGCTTTCTGCCATTTTAGTTAATGCTGTGTGGCAGAAGTAATTTGGTCTAAAACCTGACTGACTGTCTATTAGTAGATTGTTTTCTTGCATGTGGAGTAGTGTGAACTTTTGTATATGCTTTTCAAGAGGTTTAGATAGTGATGACAGAATGGATATGGGTCTGTAGTTTGAGAGGTCACTAGTCTGTCCATATTTAAAAAGAGGAAAAACTTTGGCGAGTCTAAAAGCGTCAGGGAAATAATGTTTGTCAATGCACAAATTGTATAAGTATGTTAGTGTGTCTGTGATAACTGGTGCAACGTAGCGTAGTATCTTGTTACTAATGTGATCACATCCTGCTGAGTTAGTGTTCTTTAAGGACCCGATGTAGTTATAAACCTCACTGACTGTGACGAAAGGAATATTAATTTGTTTTAGCTTTACACATTTACTGTCGCTAAAAGTTTTCAACACGCTTAGGTCGCAATTAGGGGTCGGTAATGAAGATTTTAGAATAATAATTTCTTCCCTAAAATGTTCACTGAAGTTAGTGCAAGTATGTTCACCATTAAGTGTTTGTGGGTCAGATTACTTCCTTTTATTTACATCAAAAGAGAGAGTCAAGAAGATAGCAAAAGGACTGATATGGGAGAGAGTCAAGAAGATAGCAAAAGGACTGATATGAGAGAGAGTCAAGAAGATAGCAAAAGGACTGATATGGGAGAGAGTCAAGAAGATAGCAAAAGGACTGATATGGGAGAGAGTCAAGAAGATAGCAAAAGGACTGACATGGGAGAGAGTCAAGAAGATAGCAAAAGGACTGATATGGGAGAGAGTCAAGAGGATAGCAAAAGGACTGATATGGGAGAGAGTCAAGAAGATAGCAAAAGGACTGATGAAAATGAAAATCTCTTGCAGCCCCCCCCCCCCAACTTCCCATGTCTAGCATGGAAAAAAATAAAAGACAGATACATTCATGAGTCATTTTATAATGAATAAGTTGCTGTAATTTTGCTAATCATTTGTGACTGATCAAATGCAATATGAGTAAAACACCCTACATAGATCATTTGCATGGTGAAACAGGGAACACTTTTTTCCCCCAAGGTCATCTGGAGATGTGTTACCAATAAATAATACAGCAAACCCACCCTTCATCAAAATTACAGTGGGAGATTTTATGAATACCTAATGTATTTTACTTTTTTGATGAGTGATTGATAGTTTTCGCTTTGTCATAATTATGTATCACAAAAAATGTGATGTAGTAAGTTAGGCTGTATTTCAGAAATGATGTGTTTCATTAAACCTCAATTATTTACAATTTGAAATTGAATTCATTCATTCATCTTTTAATAATCTCAAACTTCTTTTTTTTTTCTATTTTGTGGTTGTTAATGGAAAAAAAAAAATGCCATAAGCTGGAGCTAGTTTCTGCTTTCCTATATTAAGCTTTTCACCCATGTGGTACCCGGGATCTGCAAAGAATAGGACCACTGTACCATACCACGCATGATTGTAAAAGGCGACTAAGGAGGGTTCGGCATAGGGCCAGCAACTCTATCTGGTAAAAAACTATCAGACTGCTACAGAAACGGACGCAAGGGAAAAAACAAATGCAGGTGGAAGGAGAAATGTGTATCAGGAAACTGAGCCCATGAAGGTTGTGGATGAAAGCCAGGCACTGGAAGTCCCCAGCCTGACTGCAGACCTCCTGGAACCTAAACACAAGATGCAAATAGGCAGCTGGATTGTAAGAACACTTAACCAGACTGGAAAACTAGCACAAACCATCAAGGAAATGCACAGATACAAACTAGACATACTAGGAATACAAGAAGCAAGATGGACAGGACAAGGCAAAAGGAAATTAACAACACAGAACACAGAAGATATAATAATATGGTCAGGTAAAGAAAATCTTCATGAAGGAGGAGTAGCATTGATTATAACAAAAGAAGCATCAAGAGCATTGCTGAAATGGACCCCAATAAATGAGAGATTATTATATGCACGGTTCAACTCAAGATTCACGAAGCTGTCTATTATAGTTTGTTATGCACCAACAGAAGCAGCTGAAGAGGAATTAAAAGAAGATTTTTACAACAGCCTCCAAGCCACAGTAGAAACAATACCCAAGCATGATATGCTACTCATCTTGGGCGACTTCAATGCAAAAGTAGGTGAAGGAAATGAAGATAGAAGAAGAATCATGGGAAGAGAAGGAATCAGAGAAATAAATGAAAATGGAGAAAGATTGTGCAGTTTCTGTGAAGAAAACATGATGACCATCGGAGGGACAATTTTCCAACATAAAAACATACATAAGGTGACTTGGAGGTCACCAGATAAAAACAAAGAAAACCAAATCGATCACATACTAATAAACAACAAATGGAAATGGTCACTACAAGATGTGCGAGCAAGGAAAGGAGCAGATGTAGGAACCGATCACAACCTTCTGGTAGCAAAAATAAAACTGAAACTAAGGAAAGCCAAAATCGGAGAACACAGAAAGATACGTTTTGATACAAGAAAACTGAAAGATCAGCAAACAAGAAATGAATTCTCAATAGTACTTAAGAACCGCTTCAGTGTCCCACAAGACGAAGCAGAAATGTCCATACTAGAGTTCAATAAAACACTATAGGAAACAGCAAAAGAGGTGCTGGGATATCGGAAACGGAGAAAAGAGGAATGGATAAGCAAGACCACATGGGAAAAGATAGAGCAAAGAAAAGAAATCAAGAAAAAATTACTGAACACCAAATCACAAAGGCTTAAAGAACAAGTTTTAAGTAATTATGCACAAAAAGACAAAGAAGTGAAGGAATCATGCCGTCAAGATAAACGTCAATACTATGACAACTTAGCAGAAGCAGCAGAGAAAGCAGCATACACAAATGACATGAAAACCATATATAAAATCACAAAGCAGATGACAGGTAACTTCAACACAAGATGTGAAAGTGAAGTAAGAACACAAAATGGACAACTGGTCAGTGGAGAAAGAGAAAAAATTGAAAGATGGAGGGAACACTTTAAAACCCTACTAAACAGAACACAAGCAGCACAAACAATAGACATACCTGAAGCAAAAATGGAACTAAACATCAATACAGGACCAATAACAATAAGTGAAGTAAAGGAGGCGATAAAGAAGCTAAAATCAGACAGGGCACCGGGTGAAGATGAAGTGACTGCTGAGATGTTGAAAGCAGAAGAAACAGAAACACCGAAACAACTCTGCCGGATACTACAACAAATTTGGGATCTAGAAAAAGCCCCAGAGGAGTGGAAAACTGGGCTTATAGTAAAACTACCAAAGAAGGGTGACCTCAGAGATTGCAGGAACTGGAGAGGCATTACCCTATTACCACTCACCAGTAAAGTATTTTGCAGAATAATCATCAACAGAATTGTACCAACACTTGAGGAAAAACTTGGGAAAGAGCAGGCAGGATTTAGGAAAGGAAGATCATGCATAGACCACATATTTGTACTTAGACAAATATTAGAACAGGCAAATGAGTGGCATAGCACAACATATGCATTATTCATAGATTTTGAGAAAGCCTTTGACAGTGTCAACAGAGATGCACTGTGGAAAATCCTAAGATGGCATGGCCTCCCCCACAAGATAGTAAATGTAATCAAAGCCCTATATGAGGGTTTTCAGTGCAAAGTTATCTGTGGAGAACATACCTCAAGCAGCTTTAGGTTACAAACAGGAGTGAAACAGGGATGTGTACTATCACCAACATTATTTATCTTGGCAGTGGACTGGTTAATGAAGGAGGCAACATCAGACAAATGCAGAGGATTACAATGGACCCTTGACACAGTGCTGGAGGACCCTGACTTTGCGGGCGACATTTGTCTATTATCAAGCAGTCACAAAGAAATGCAAGATAAAATAAACAAGCTAACTCAGAATGCAAACAACATAGGACTAAAGATCAACGTTGGAAAGACAAAGTTAATGAAGCAAAATGTGAACAACAGAAATGTACTCAGAGTAGATAACAAGTTAGTGGAGGAGGTCAACGAATTTGTATACCTTGGCAGCAGAGTAGTAGAAAATGGAGACAGCACAGAGGACATCAACAGTAGACTTACTAGAGCAAACCAGGCTTTTGCAGTGCTGGTGACTATATGGAAATAAAAAAAACTAAGCATAAATATGAAAATCAGGATATTTAAGAGTAATGTTCTAAGTGTACTACTCTATGGAAGTGAATGCTGGAAAATCACCAAAACCATAGAAAACAAGTTGAATTCTTTCCAGACTAAATGTTTACGAAGAATTAGGAAAATATTCTGGCCAAACACCATAAGAAATAACATCTTATTGGCAGAAATGCAGATGGAGCCACTGACAACAATTATTGAGGAAAGACGCTGGCGATGGTTGGGACATGCGCTCCGAATGAGTGACAACTCACTACCAAAAATAGCACTAAGATGGACACCACAGGGGAACAGAAGTAAGGGTAGACCAAAAGAGACATGGAGAAGAACAACAGAAAGGATGTTGAGCAATAGAGGGCTCACCTGGGCAAAAGCAGAAAAAAAGGTGAAGGAAAGGGATTTGTGGAAAACCTTTGCGGAAACCCCATGTGCCCTGGGCACTTACGGTTCAGAGAGAGAGATATTAAGCTTTTAGAATGTAACCAAACTATTGGTGTATCTGTATTTTAAAGTGGTCTTGTCATTTGTTGCATGCAAATGTTGCATCGTTTTGACAGGAGTCATATTTTAGATACATTTCTATATAGAAATCTGAAACAATTTGAGAATCTTTACTTATCATATTTTTTTTTCTTTGCTCAAGAGCTTTCGTGGCGTTTTTCATATTGTTATTTTGTTACCAGATTAAGTTTGTGCTGTTTATTTATTTTTTTGGTATACCACTGTGCTATTATTATTCCCAAATACAGGGGATGTATATGATGCAAATATATATTGAAAATCTACATGAATGAATAAAGGTATTAGTGAAACATTTGAACAAGTTGGATCTGTTTAGTTATTATCTTCAAGTGTTTATCAGTCAAAAATTTCCCCTCAGCTTATGTGAAACTCACAATCATGTTTTGAGATTTGAAAGAAAGTGGTTGAGATTTGTGCATATCATATCAGTACATTCTGAAATATTTTGATGATATGAAAATGATTAGCTAACAGCTGCGATGGAGAACATTTTTAAAGGAATATGTAAGCAGCAAAGGCAAATGAGAAATCAAGTGAGTAGTGCACTACCCTCGCATAATGTATAAACTAAGAAAAAAAAGTAGGAAGAGCTTTATTACTTAATGACCACAAAGTTTTGATGTTTCGGCATGAGCCTTAATCATGCAAACACATACAGGACGAAGAATTAGAGAGAGGAGATAAAGTATAGATTCACATGAATCCTATGTTAAAAAAAATAAATAAATAAAATTAATAGAGCACTTAGCTTCAAAGAATATAGAGATTTTCTGATGTTAATTCAGAAATGCCTTGAAAGAATATGGAGCTTTTCCAACATTCTTAGCCTCAATAGTGATATTTGTGGTTTAAGTCTAGCTGGAGGACCCCTAGTTACTGAGCTGTAAAAGTGATGGGAAGTAGGGGTGTCAAGATATGATGCTGACTACATCACCCTCTAGTGTGCTGATTGGTAAAGGAAAATAATGGGCATTAATACCATATCCCCTAAGTGCCTCAGTGGCATAACAGGGGGTACCTTTACCTTTATTCACTGAGGAAGAAAAATGTCATAATGGGATAAGTTAAAATAGAAATACTTGACTATTATTTATTTCAGACAAATATTCATTTGCTGTCATAACAGGAATTAAGCTTATTGTGTTCTTCAACAAAGAAGAATGTGTTTATTCTCCTGTATCAGATAAGAATATGTTTAGTGTTCTGATGAGGAGTCTGTATAGTGTCTTGTAACAAAGAAGGATGTATTTTTTGTATCCTATAGCAATGATATAAAGAGGAGTCTGTCTAGTGTCTTGTAGCAAAGAAGGATGTGTTTAGTGTCTTGTAGCAAAGAAGAACATGTTTAGTGTCTTGTAACAAAGAAGAATGTTTTTTTTTTGTTGTTTTGTAACAAAGAGGAATGTATTTGTTTTTCTTTAGCAAAGAGGAATGTGTTTAATGTCCTGTAGCTTGATATTTAATTTTAAACAATTAGCAAGAACTGATTTAGGTATTTTGGCCATTTAATAACCTGTGAAAGTGGATGTTTATTGTCAATAGTGTGTTTTGCATTAATGTCTTAAGATGACTGCAACAAAAAATGCAAAAGTGATCCGACGTGGGTGGGAAAATTCTGGACTTCTGTTCATTCTAATGATCTAATATAGTTATTGGGCATCTGGCACCAAGCCAAGTGTGTGGTGGATGTAGGTAACTCTCATTACTGCATATCTTGCGTGTGACAAGTCAAGCACATTTTGTTGGACAGGTCTGGGAAATTGTAACCGAGAGCAAGAGGATAAGTGTGACAGAGGAAGGGAGAAATGACTGTAATGGTTTGCCGGGGGATATTTGGTGAGTGCACGCCACTTCACATCATGGCAGAGAATTTTAGCTTTTCTGTCTACAAAGAGAAGAAAATTGCCAAACAAAATATTAAGGGGTTTTTTTTTTGGTGGGTGTGTTTGTGTTTATTTTATTTTTAAGCATTTAAAAATGAGTCAGACTGCTTCTTTTCAACCCTCCATTAAACTTCTTTTCGTGTATGCACAGACTTTTCCATGCATTGCAGTACTGGCGAATATACATTAAACATGAAAGTGGCAAAGGTACAAGTATATTTCTAGCAACAAAACAAACGGTGTGATATTTCTGCACTTGCCCTTTTCAGGCAAAATAAATGCTATCTTACTTTCTGCTTCTCTCGTTTCTGTCCACTTTCTTCATTCCGCACCCACCCCCCACCCCCCGTTTTTTTGTGTTGTAAATCTGAACCATCATCATCAGGTGCTGAGCCGACTGGCATTGGCTATTATGCTTCTCCAGAGTACCCGATCCTTCATGCAGGCCATCAGTTCAGTTGGTGATCTCCTCTCACACCATCCTGTCAGACTGTCCAGTATTATTTCTCTTGGTCTTCCTCTTGATCTTCTTCCTTCTATTTTTCCTGTTGTTATAATATTTTCCATGCCCCCTCTTCTCATTGCATGTCCTATGAAAGTACATTGTCTCTCTCTTATCTTTTTGACACGGTTTTTTTTTTGTCTCTCCAGCTCTTCTTATACATTCTTCATTAGTTATTTTTGCTGTCCAGGGGATTCGCAACATTCTTCTAATAAACCACATTTCTGCTGCTTCCAATGATTTTTGTGCAGACTTGCCTATTGTCCATGATTCACTTCCATATAACAAGATAGGTTCAATATAGCATTTTAGGACTTGTTTTCTAACATTCATTGATAAGGATGTGTTAGATAATATGTTTCTCATTCTCTGAAATGCAGTCTTTGCTTGGCCTGTTCTGTTCCTAATTTCTGTTCTGCATTTCCCATCTGAAGTTATTACTGCTCTAAAGTATTTGAATTTCTGCACCTGCTTTAGAATAGTTCCGTTTAATTTTATACTGAATGTTGGTGGATTCCGTTTTTTTACACTAGATTTGGCATGTCTGGCACTTGAATCCATTCCAGTTCTATGGGAATCTGCTCTGGGTCGCAGACTGCTGACAGTGTCTCTCCTGCTTCCCCTATCAGTGATCTCCCTTGCTCGATAAGCTTACCCTTTGATGAGTTCATTTCTGGGGGGGTGGGGTGGGGGGTGGAAATGATGATGAATGAAGGACTGACATAGGAGACAGGCAAGAAGGTAGCAAAGTACCATTAAAAGTGGAAATCTCTTCCTACAGTCAACCCAGTGTGTCTTGAGCATTAAAGGGACAGAAAAGATGTGTATGATACAGTATGATACAATAAGTTAATATAACAGAGCTTTTTCTAGCAGGAAAAAAAAAAGGTTTATATAATTTAACAGGAGTTAACTAATAGAGATCTGATCCATCCTCCACTCCTTCCTCAACCAGTTAATTAATTAATCGATGGATCATCCTCACTGCACATCTGACGATTAGTCCTTATGTGATTTGATCCCATCTTCAATACTTCCACCAGTGTTTGGCAGCTGACGATACCAGTTCTGTGTTGATTAACCAGTCTTCTTTGTTTCCCACTGTAGCGCTCTTGTCTGGCCACTCAACGTTTGACGTTATGTTCCAGCAATCTGTTCATGGTTGCAGATTCAGAACTGTTGCTTGAATCGACGATTCGACCAGCTTCTCTGAGTGCATTCGGGATGTCAGCCCAGTCCATTGTCTGTCCACCCTCCATGTAGCCATGCCAGCAAGCCTGTCCGCTCGTTCATTACCTCTCAAACCCGCATGACCTGGCACAAAAATGAATCAGATTTTTGTCAACTGATCTCAATGACTCCAACCAGCGCTTTCGGAAGGGAGGAACTGATATGTAGGCTTTCCTCAAATCAAGAGGTCATAACTGTTAGATAAGTGAGAGTAGATCCACAGTCGAATATAACTCAATCACCTGGGCTGATAGATACCTAAAAAAAATGCAAAAATTAGATTCTTTTTAAAATGTGAACTACACTTTACAAGGAGAAATCGATTTTTCTTTTTTTGTGGTTACCTTTAGCTATAAAGCTGTAGACCCTCCTCCATATTTGGCTCATGAAAGCACTTGCACATTATTGTGTTCCAGGCCTACATTTCAGCTCCTCCACTGGTGCGTAAATCCCAGTCAAGTCCCATTTCCCTGTCCACATGACTCGCCGCAGAATCGTCTAGTCTGTGCTGGAAATATGGCTGATAATCGGCAGGTGAATCATAGACATATAAAAGATTTTCGTGGGCACTTTCTTTAGTGTTCAGAATTTCAAGATCTGAGCATGCATTCTGTATTTAGTACGCAGGTTGAAAATGTAAATTAATCTCTTGTCATATATTGTCCTTCCTCATTTACTGCTAGGTGTAGAAGTGAAGTGCAATTGTCTCCCAATGGCTCGCCAATGTAAATTTATAACTGATTGTATTTACTTAACTTCCGAAATACAAGTAGAAGCTAAAGTTCTGTTAGTGAAGTATTGTGATTGAGGCAAACTGTGCAAAGTTGTGCAGACTTGCAAGCATTGGATCTAAATGGAATTACTGTGTTACACGCATGTGTTTAATTGGATGAAACTGATTTCTTTGATGCAGGAGGTTGAGACTTAGTAAATCTTACAGATTTATCTCACTTCATGTTGGCGCTAGGAAGAATCGAACTAAGATGTTATCATTTTTACTGAAAAATGGAGCACATATAAATGCTCAGAACTTTGAATGGAAGTTCCATGAACATAAATTGTCTCTGCATTACTTGTACACCAACGGGAGACTCGGACATTGTTACAGTTGCTGAAACATCAGGCCGATGTGAATGTGCGAGCTAGACAAGAAAGTAGACCCAAATGCGAGGGACCATTGTGGATACACTCTACTCCACGTTAGCACTCACATGGGTGCATCAGAGATCGTGAAGTTGTTACTGCAGGACAGTGTAGATGTGAATGCACAGGCCAAAAAGGATACACAGCTTTGCATTTTAGTGTCTTACATGGATGGACAGACATCGTGTCGCTGTTATTAAAGAAGAGAGCTGATGTGGATAGGAGGGATATATATGGAATTAGTCCCCTTCATTGGAATGCATGACATGGCCACAACAAGGTCATGGCTTTGTTGATGTCCAGGAATATGGACACCAATTTAAGGACTAGAAGTGGATACACTCCTCTGCATTGGAGCGCGTTTTCAGGACGCATAGAAACAGCACAATCGTTGCTAAACAGAAGCACTGACACCAGTGTATCAACAGAAACTGGACTTACCCAGTTACACGTGAGTGCCAAGGCTGGACAAGGTTTTGTTAAATTCTTGGTCAGTAAAGGTGAAGCAATAGGTACATGTGATAATGAAGGTCTGACTGCATTTGACCATGCACGGAATTTCAGTCACACCAGAATCTGTTTGTTTTTACAATATAGGTTAGGCAACTCGACGCTTATCTTGAATAAAATAGTTGGAAAATGTAATTATGGAATCCTTTAAAAAGTCCCCTCTTTTAATAAAATTACACTAACACAGTTTTTCATCATGATTGGTGAACTAACATGAAAACAATAGATAACTATGTAACTTTATTCAGACCTCTGACATGATAACTATGTAACTTTATTCAGACCTCTGACATGATAACTATGTAACTTTATTCAGACCTCTGACATGATAAATATGTAACTTTATTCAAACCTCTGACATGATAACTATGTAACTTTATTCAGACCTCTGACATGATAAATATGTAACTTTATTCAGACCTCTGACATGATAAATATATAACTTTATTCAGACCTCTGACATGATAAATATGTAACTTTATTCAGACCTCTGACATGATAACTATGTAACTTTATTCAGACCTCTGACATGATAACTATGTAACTTTATTCAGACCTCTGACATGATAAATATGTAACTTTATTCAAACCTCTGACATGATAACTATGTAACTTTATTCAGACCTCTGACATGATAACTATGTAACTTTATTCAGACCTCTGACATGATAAATATGTAACTTTATTCAGACCTCTGACATGATAAATATGTAACTTTATTCAGACCTCTGACATGATAAATATGTAACTTTATTCAGACCTCTGACATGATAAATATGTAACTTTATTCAAACCTCTGACATGATAACTATGTAACTTTATTCAAACCTCTGACATGATAAATATGTAACTTTATTCAGACCTCTGACATGATAACTATGTAACTTTATTCAGACCTCTGACATGATAACTATGTAACTTTATTCAGACCTCTGACATGATAAATATGTAACTTTATTCAAACCTCTGACATGATAACTATGTAACTTTATTCAGACCTCTGACATGATAACTATGTAACTTTATTCAAACCTCTGACATGATAACTATGTAACTTTATTCAGACCTCTGACATGATAACTATGTAACTTTATTCAAACCTCTGACATGATAACTATGTAACTTTATTCAAACCTCTGACATGATAACTATGTAACTTTATTCAGACCTCTGACATGATAACTATGTAACTTTATTCAGATCTCTGACATGATAACTATGTAACTTTATTCAGACCTCTGACATGATAAATATGTAACTTTATTCAAACCTCTGACATGATAACTATGTAACTTTATTCAGACCTCTGACATGATAACTATGTAACTTTATTCAAACCTCTGACATGATAACTATGTAACGTTATTCAAACCTCTGACATGATAACTATGTAACTTTATTCAGACCTCTGACATGATAACTATGTAATTTTATTCAGACCTCTGACATGATAACTATGTAACTTTATTCAAACCTCTGGCATGATAACTATGTAACTTTATTCAAACCTCTGACACTGATTGTTAACTCTATTCAGATAGTTCTATCCTGTGATAAAACTGAGTGAGCTTTCACTGCATAAACTTACAATATCTGTATAGTCTATGTAAGTTTTAATTAGAGTCCACAAAGGCTTGAATAATTCTCTTCAGTGACTTCATTTTAGCATTTAAAAATGGGACTAAACAGAGCGATGCTATACCTCCTTACTAAATTTCATGCATAACACAGAAACAGTTGGTTTCTGTACTGCTTTATTTCACTTTTATTGATAGTAAAGGATTTTCCATTATGTTGATCACTTTCTAATTAATGGCAGATATTTTTTTTTCACTATGTTGGCTATTACATGCTTTCTGTAAATCTAGAAAATTTAGCTTTTTGCTTCATTCTAATGATTTTCAGTGATAATTCTTATACATCAAGAGTGTGATCATATCACAAAATCTGCTTGAATCTTCATTCATTCTCATGTCTCATAATTGGTTGATTGTGTTTTAAATAACTTGCCATAAAACTGTATAACTATATCTGGGGTAGATAATGGAGTCATACTTTATAACATTTTATTTGTCTTTATCTACTCATATTTTCTAAAATGATCACATTTTTTTTAAAAAAGTGATAAGCTTCACTTCCTGCATCACTTTCTTCTTAAGTTTTGGGTCTGACTAGATTGTCTCACTCAGATGAATGTCCATGTGGCAGTGGAATCCAGACTCCAGAACATATCCTTCAAGATTGCCCAAACCATGCAGACCTGAGGCGTGAGACATGGCCAGAAGACACAAGCTTGGGACAAAAAGCTTTGGGGCTCCTATCAGGATCTGGAGAGGACTGCGGGCTTTGCCATGTCGACAGGGATCAGGATCTGATCTGACCAACAACCTTGAACGCAGAAGAAGAAGAAGTCTGACTATATGATGTGTCTGTCTTCTGTTCATTTATAGTGTCTCATCTTTGTTTATGTGGTGTCTTTGTCATCTGTTTATGACATCTTAATCTTTCTTTCTGTTTATAGGTGTCTCCTACTTCTGTTTGCTTATGGTGTTTCATCTATTAGTTTTCTTATATAGTATCACTGCCTTGAAGATTTATGCAAACATCTTCACCACAGTCTTACAATTTTTCATCCATTTCATCATTCTGACTCTGTGCCTTGGTAAAATGTGAATATTTACATCAGAAATTGAAACAGATAACACATCAGAAATGAAGGTTAACAATTTAAAATTCTTTTTCAGAGCCAAAACAACAAATTGTCTGACCAGAAGATTCAGTTAATAAATGACAGACCACCTCTGTCAGAAGTGAATGTAAACAGTGGCACATGGCATAGCAAACCAGGCAGGTAAGTAATGGTAACCTTATGTTGCTGTAAAGTAATTGAGAATCTGAAGTAGCTGATGCTGTGGTGAAGGTATGGTTACACAGGTTTCTTATCTGATAAAGAAGGAACTTAGTAATTTAATTCCTCTGAGTAGATCTGAATTGTAGATTTCTGAACAAGCTCCACCAGCATGTAGAATGTCAGTCACTGTTTTGATAAAAATTCAGTGTCCAGTTGTCTTGTCATCAAGAACACCAAATAAGAACAGAATAGAGATTAAACTGGCTGTGATTCTCTGGTTTTGGTAACTACAGCAGCTTTCATTCATGTTTATGTTCAGTGATCAGCTAAGCATGAACCACCCAGCATGCACTGCGGCTTTATTTCAGAGCAGCAAAAAATTCTCTTTGCTTCTTATGGTCTCCAACCATCTTTTCTAGTGTGCCCCAGCTGCATGACATTCTGCTCATCCCTGCTTCTACAGTTCTTTGCCAGGTAACCTTTGGCTGGCCTTTCTTTACCCTTGAAAAATAAAGATTATACATTCATTCATTCATTCTTTCTCTTCCATCAAGTGTCAGTAGCATTATTGTTTTAGGAATTATTCTGGGGTCATTTCAGAGCATATTTCCAGTAATCTTTATACTGTAATTATGTGCATGTCTTCTTGTTCACATTGGGCATTGTCACTGTCATCAGGTGTCAACACAGTCCTTAACATTTTAATAGTCTATTCACTGAGAACAAGTAAAATTTGATTCCACATAATGGCATTAAAAACAAACATTTTGTCAGGGTTAGCATGTAGCTGAAATGTTTCCTTTTTCTTGACAAATTCTTGCAATCAGAGCATATTTTTACTTGATTTACTATATTTTAGAGTTTTCTGTATGGTTCCTCTTTTTTTTTCAGATCAGTATGTTTATGGTGAGTCAAATTCACCTGACATTATATATCATTCATTCATTCATTGGCATATCCCATTAAAACTTTACCTCCCTGACAGTGCTCGTGAAGCATCTTGGCTGTAAGCAAGATACCCCACTGCTGATGCATTCATTTGCAAATCATCAGTGATGTCTTGTTGTCATTTTTGCTTTGATCTTCCTCTCTTTCCTGTTTCCATTATGTAGCCTTCAGAGAGTGTCTTCTCCAAACTCTTATGATGTTTAATATGTCCAAAATACTTAAGTTTTCTCTGTTTAATTTTCTTTACAAACCAACCTTCTTCAATGTTAAGTTCTTATGGTATGTGTATGTGTTCTTTCTTATGTCCATGATATCTGAAGAACTCTTCTATAGCATTTACATTCAGAGGCACTTATGTGTTTCTCATGTTTTTTTGTTAAGTGTCCAGGTCTCACAGACATGTTGCAATGGAAAAAATGCTTGCCCTTAAAAATCTCACTTTTGTAGTTTTGTCTGTCCCTCTCCACAGCTTCTTTGGTTTTATTTTCTGAGAGCGATAGATAGATGTTCTCTTAATTTCCCTCAATGTATGTCCACTATCAATTTGTAGTGACCCAAGATATTCAAAACTCTCCACCTCTTTCAATTTTTCCTCATTGATATATATTTCAGTTGCCCTATTTGTTTTGTTATTTGTCATCAGTGTAGTTTTCTTTGCACTAAGATAAAGGTTTTGCTCTTCACTATTCTTCTGAGTGATATATTTAGTTTCTCCATTCCTTTTTGAGTTGTGGACATAATACCGTGTCATCAGCATATCTAGTCTCTGGTATTTCATAACCTCCAATTTGTATGACAATGTAATGATCTAAACTGGAACAAATTCAAGAACAACACAGAGATTTGGCAGATGGGTGATCCGAAAAAGGAGATGGATATATGTTGGTCATGTGATGAGAAGAAGCAGTCAGAGAATCCCAAAACAAGCTATCAAGTGGAACACAACAGGATGAAGATAAAGAGGTTGACTATGTAAAACTCTAAAGAGGACATTGTTAAGATAGGCCAATTTAGCAGGCATAAAACCCTTGATGAGGTTGAAAAGCTCACCAAAAACAGGAAAACTTGGAGAACTTCAATGTGAGCCCTATGTGATGTTTAACAGGATGTAAGATGTAAGTTCTGTTATATGGGCTAATAAAATTTAGCTTGTTAGTGTCCTAACATACCTTGACAGTGTTTTATGATAACAGACAGTTATGCTGATACAGTCTAGATATAAGGTGTAGTGAATGATGAAGTGAGCTTGTATTCTTGGTCCTATTTCTGGCAGTAAGAAAAGGGCTGCAGTACACAGTCAGGTGTGTTACATTAATTCCACTTTCTTCACCATAACATCAACAGACAAGAGTTTCCAACAGCTTCAGCTACATCAAAAGATTCAGAAACAGCTTCAGCTGCATCAAAAGCAACATCAGATTCAGAAACAGCTTTAGCTGTAGAGAAAATTCTCCAGGGATCATCAGTTCTGGCCAGACAACAATTAGCAGGTCAAAACCTTAAGACTTCACCCCAGGTTTTTCCATCTGCATTGACATCTCAACAAAATGGAGGTCTGGTTGTGTAAGTTTCTTCATTTGTTACTAAATGGATCTAGCAACCATATATTTACAAGAACTGAAGTTACTTTAAAAGCAATATGAATAACATAGATAAATCTTTGTACAGTCTTAAAGTTGCAGTAGCTGTATAGTTTATTAATGTTACAAAAGAGGGACTAGAGTCAAATATATTATCAGCTTAACAGAAGATAGTGATTTCAAAGATAAATATACTTAATCATTTTTTTTACATCATTTACCAGGAACATAAACATTACCAGTGTTTTCAACAAAGAAGTTAACCTGCGTCACCCAAGGGACATAACCTGCCAGGAAGCAAAAATAAAGAAAGTGATGAATATGTCTATAGATGGACAGATGAACATTTTCAACAACACCAGAGAGTCAAACAGTGATGATGAAGAAAACAATAATGTTAGCGATGATAATAAATAATGATATGGTTTGTTGCTGTACATCCCTTTGTAACAGTGGCGTGTATAGGAGGTATGCTGGAACTGAACCCAGTACCATCTGATTAGTAAACCGAGAGCCTAACCACTCAGCTAACCAGGTTGCCCATTGTTAATATTAGCATTTTTATTATACGAGGGGCATTCAGAAAGTAATGCACCACATCGTTTTTTTCTCAGGAGCTGTTTATTTAAAAAGCATGAAATTTATACACAATATACGTGGATATGTCTTGTAAACATCTGTATTATTCAACACAATCTCCATCAACTTGTACGCTTTATGGCAGTGTGAAACAGCTGCATGTATTCCTGGCCTGTACCACATTATCTCTTGATTATGTAGCCATTTCTTAGCTGCATGAATCACTCCTTCATCATCTTCAAATCTTACCCCTCAGAGTGCATCTTTAAGTGGACCAAACAGATGGAAATCAGAGGGTGCCAAATTGGAACTATAGGGTGGATGGGGTAGCACAATTTGTTGATTGCTTCCTATGTTGCCAGACTTGTGTGAGGGTGCGCATTGTCATGAAGGAGAAGCAGGTCTGCTGGATTCTTGTGCGGCTGAACTCTGCGAATACACTGATTGAGTTTAATGTAAGCTTGCGAATTGATTTCCTCTCCTCTTGGCATAACATCCACAAGAATCACACCTTCAGTATCCCAAAAGACAGTGATCATGACCTTTCCAGCTGAAGGAATTGTCTTGAATTTCTTTCTTCGTGGTGATTGCGGATGATGCCACTCCATTGACTGTCTTGAATTTCTTTCTTCATAGTGATTGTGGATGATACCACTCTATTGACTGTCTTGAATTTCTTTCTTCATGGTGATTGCGGATGATGCCACTCCATTGACTGTCTTGAATTTCTTTCTTCATGGTGATTGCGGATGATGCCACTCCATTGACTGTCTTGAATTTCTTTCTTCATGGTGATTGTGGATGATACCACTCCATTGACTGTCTTGAATTTCTTTCTTCATGGTGATTGTGGATGATACCACTCCATTGACTGTCTTTTTGTCTCAGGTTCAAAATGATGTACCCAGGTTTCGTCAGCTGTTACGATCTTAGCTAAAAAGTTCTCTCCCTCAGCATTGAAATGCTCCAACAATTCACAAGAAATTGCTTTCTATTGCAATCAGTGTTCATTTGTGAGACTTAGAGGAACCCATCTTGCTCAAACTTTAGAAATCTGAGAGCTTTTATAAATGCATTTGCACTACCATTGCTGACTGACAGCTTTAATGCCAATTGTTGAGTAGTGATATGCCTCATTCATTCATTCATTCATTTGCATGTCCCTTGCGGAACTTTGCCTCCCAAACAGTACTCCTGTAGGCCTCTCGGTTGTGAGCAAGATGGCCTGCTGCTGTTGCATCCATTTCCAGATCGTCAACGATGTCTTGCAGCCATCTTCGTCTTGGTCTTCCTCTTTTTCTTTTTCCCATTATGTATCCTTCCAATACGGTCTTCTCTAAATTATCATGACGTTTAATGTGTCCAAAATGTTTCAGTTTTCTCTCTTTAATCCTCTTCATTAGCCAGCCTTCTTCAATATTAAGCTCTTGTAGTATAGATATATTTGTTCTTTTTTGTGTCCACGATATTTGGAGAACTCTTCTGTAGCATTTACATTCAAAGGCATTTATGTGTTTCTCAGCTGTTTTGTTAAGTGTCCAGGTCTCAGTAAGAATAATGCCCTCAGCACATTTCAACATTTCTCCCTTGGTGGCTGTGGCAGGGCATCCGCAGCGTGGCCGATCATGCAACTCCTTATCTCCACTTATTGATTCTTTGATTCTCTGAATCCGGCAACCGACTGTACTCCTGTTGACTGCAAAACTTCCATACACATCACATAGATGCTTGTGAAAGTTCACAACAGTTTCCTTCTCTGCAACAAGAAATTCTATCACAATTTGCTGCTTACACCGCAAGTTGCTAACGTGCTCCATTTCAACAGTTAGGGCAACCATATCCTTTGGGTGGTTGTGGTGCAATTTGGTTCACACAGTCGGCACATGCCACATTTAAAGTGTGCAAAATTTCATGCCTCTATCTTCATTATTAGCTGAAAAAAAAAACAATGTGGTGCATTACTTTCTGAACACAATTCGTTGTTATGAGTATTATTATTACTAGTAAAAGATAACGGTAAAATTCCTATTTCCACGCCATTAAGACATATTGGGGAATACGGTGTTAGGCCCGTATTTTCCATGACCTTCGGCACATGAAAGTGTGATATGGTCAGTATCATTCCTGGCCACTTTACCTTCCCAGATTTCTCTGGTACCTGTCTTTAGAAAGTGGGAGAACCCCGGGGCCTTTTTGATGTGTACAAGAAAAAATCCCGCTGCTGGTTCTGAACCTGGTACCATCTGATTAGTAAACCAAGCACCTAACCACTCAGCTAACCAGGCTGCCTTTTATTACTATTAGCATTTTTATTAGAGTTATGATTATTATTGATAAATAGAAAGTAGGTAAGAAACGATGGAAAATTTGAGAACCATTGGGAGAGGAACATTCCCACGATATCAGTAGCAATTTTATGGCACTGACAGGATGGACGCTGACAATATAGGACAGATTAAGGAAACACATCCAGAATACAAACTAAGATTTACTGAGATAACAATAGTACATATGGAGACAGACAGATGGACACTGAGCAAACAGGTACTGCAAACATCTGAATAGTTTACCCACACGAGAAAATTGAATAGATGGATTTGACGCAACAGAGTTACTGACAGGCGAGACATATTTACTAATCTTAGGATGCACAAGTATTGCCAATAGATACTCAGGAAATCAGTTTGGAACCAGAAATAGTTTAGTTCAGACAGAAGATGTGTTTCAAGTTAGAAAGTGATTATTAGTACTTTGTGAGAAGTGCAGAAGATTTGATGATTTTTTAAACTTTGTGTAAAATGTTATCAGGGATGCTTTATTTTGATACTTGTGAATTTCATTTGGTGAACATTAGAAATGAACCATAATTTGATTCAAGAATGAACCATCTGAATTTTATAGTGATTATGTGCGTTCAGATTTCAGTCTTGTGATGAACCATATAATATCACATGGAGTGACATTCAGAACTGCTGAAGTGAACAAAAAGAAGAAGTAATAATGTGTATTAATAACTTAAAAAGTGACAAGGAATATCAAATGTTGTCTTGGCCACAGCCTAAAATAGAAGTGAGAGACAGTCAACTTAATGATCATATAAAAGAACAATAAAGACTACAGAAAATTCAGTGAAAAACATTTCGTCATCAGCAATATATTAGTATTAATCTTATTACTTAATTATATTATTAATAATTTATAATTATATTATTAATTATATATATATATATATATATATATATATAGTATTGATCAAAGAACACTTATAATAATACCAAACTATTATGTGTTATACCTTTACATAGTAGTTAGATATCCCTCCACATCATGCTGCACCAGCAAAGAAGACTGAAGATTTGGTCAAAGAAACGAGTTTGAGTCATCTTTGTCCAACAATTAACGCAAATTTAATTAATTAACTCTTAACGTAAATAGTCTGAAAAAACACACCAGAGATAGAGAACCAAAGACTCCCTTCTTTTTTTTTTTTTAACCTCCCTCACAAGACCTTTTTCCTGGTTATTTCCAAGTGTGACATATGATTTTCTTTTCACACATGGTCTAGAGCAGTGGTTACCAATTAGTGGTCCACAAAACATGCTATAGGGGTCCATGAAAAAAAAAAAAAATCAAGGTCCTCTTTAAATTTTCACTGTGAAATGTTTAATGACTAATGTTGGACCATTTCTGGGTATAAGTTTTTTCTGATTATAGGAAAGTTGATGAGAAAGCTTTGAAGCTTCTCGCTTCCTCTTGCAAACAAACGTTTCCGACACATTGTTATATGAAGAACACGCACAGGAATCAGCTCGATGTTGATTCAGGTTTGAGGTTAAAAATAGGAAATATTGAACCAGATGTGGAAGTGATTATCGGGAATAAAAAGGGGCATGATGCCTCTCACATATTTAGATTGGACACCTGTCACTCATTTCATATTATGTTCATTTGTCATAACAAATAGGAATGTTAATTACTGTCTATTTTTTTTTTCTTAACTATGTTACTGTCATTGTGAAAATTTACAATGTTTGTTCTGTGTAGTACAGGGGGTCCACAGACCTTCGTTAATTGGGAACCACTGCTCTAGAGCACTGAGCAGTAAAAAATTGTAATACTATATAGCAAAATGTGAAACTGAACTTTTTCTTGTCCATTTTCAGTATTTTAATGAAAAAAAATACAGCAGCCATTGTCTAGTAAAATTGAAACAGGCTTAATTAAGAGACCTGTCATAAATGAACAACCACTTGGCAATATATGACAAATTATGTGAGTGAACTAAACATTCAACAAGAAAATCAAATTTTGACATTAAGTTAAGTGAGATTACTCTGAAAATGAAAAGTGCAGGTAGTATCCAAATAAATGTACGCATCATTATATTGCATAATCAGCTTATAAAACTGCACACAATCAAAGTGAACATGACATTGTAATGTGACAGAACATTGTGAGAAAAGTTAACATCGCGCATGACCAACATGTTAAATATAACAAAACATAAGTTTAATTACAAGCACATAAAGACAATATTGATGATATAAACATTTAAAAAGCAAATACCAGAAACAGTGTGAATTAGTCTTGACCATTGAGCAATGAAAGACAAAAATGATAATTTTGTAAAGTGAAGGGTAAAACTTTTGCTGCTACCTACAGTACGACTCTTCCCAACATTCTGTGCTAAAATAGGACTATGAAATGCAATTCGCTCCCCACCAAAAAAGCATCTAAAGTGGTTTATCAAACAAACAAAAAAATGAAACTCCCAAAGAATCACCAGGCCCTGTGTCACCAATTGGGGTAACATCAGTATCTTCCCCAACCACTGTTGGCTGTTATTGAAGACGGCAAGTGCAGAACTGCTGTCTGATCAGATACAGTCAATGTAGGTTTCTGCTTGGCCCTCATATTGTGTACGTCCACTGGCAGAAAATACACAGTCTGTTGCTTTAAAATAGTGTCCCTGATAGGGCATCCCAATAACTTCTTCACCTCTGTGGTCATCATAGGTCTCTGTTCTTCAAGTAATACTGACACAAATTGTGGGTTAAGAAGAAAATCAGCAAGGCATGAATGGAAAAAAAAAGAAATAAGGAAAATAAGAACTTTCAGCCACATTCTTCTATTGTAGGTACATGTGCATCATGATCCAAACATGACTTAGAAACAAGCAGTTGCCAGAGATCATTGCTTTTTTTTCAGGCTTTCAGTCTTAGTTTTGCCTGACACCCAAACTTTAAGGACCTAAGAGGAGAGAAAAAAAAATGATAATACTGCTGATAATAATACGAATAAGGAAAGAAAAATGAAAAGAATTAAGTACCTCTGGTTTGATCTGACACCTTGAGAACAAAACTTCCAAGGTGATCCATGTTTACACTCGTGCAACACTGAATCACACTGCTGCTGTCATCTCAGAGTTCATTGTCTGAGTTGGAAGAAAAAATAGAGTATGATTAATGGCGCATGAAGTGTACTAACTGCATTAATTTATTTGTATCTGAGTTAAATGCAGTTGCAAATTGTTCTATAACTGCTGTATGGTCTGGGAGTCAAAATAAAACATTAAAAAGTGTTTACCATTACTGAGCTTCTCCAAGTGAAAACCACATTTGCTAGCTCTACAGTTACTATTTCCAAACTTTCTCGACTGGGAACAACAACTTTGTGCAAATTTACAAGTGGAATTCATTTTAATGTTGTATAGTGCATGATGATCTACCAGTCAAAAAAAAATGTTCTCAAAATAGCACTGATCAGTAGTCAAGTGCAGAAGATATGCACAGTTATCTGAATACTTGAGCCACTCCACAATGGCTGACAGACCTTCCCAAATGCAACTGTTCATCAGGAAAAGTATATACAGTAAAAGTAAACAGTGAATGAAATGTTTACCTAATTTATTGTCTTACTTTATCTGCAGCTAAAATATTCAATTTGAATCATAATTATTAATTAAGTAGATGTAAAATGGGTGGTTGGTGTCACTCTTGTACTTCAAGTATTTCCTAGAAGCCTAATCTCTCCTAGCAAGGCTTCCAGTGTAGATTCAGTATGGTCTCTCAAGCATACCAAATGGGCTTGGAGGTAGAGGGAGTTTGGCACTCTGTGCCACTTTTTTTCTAGGGGTATGTCTGCTTGCCCAAACCTCACCTCAAGTCAAAGTTTTGATTCATGTGAGCAATAGATCTAACTCATTCGAGCATAATCTTCTCCTTTATGTTTAACCAAAGTTGTGTAATCTGCATTTAAAGTGATCTTATCATTTGTTGCATGTAAATGATGCATAGTTTTGATAGGAGTTATATTTTATGTATGTTTCTATTTAGAACATTTTGGAAGCAATGTGAATATCTTAACTCTGTTTTAAGTTTTTCATCTTACAGTATTTTTTATCCTTGCTCAGAATATTTTTGTAGCAGATTAACCACCTTGCAGGCCATTATGATAAATTTAGTAAGGGCCCCATACTTTCCAACCATTCATCTCTTTATAAACTTAAGCCTGTTTTGTATAATGGATAACCCACGATTATATTTCTACACGTATGTAACGTAAATATTTCATGAAAGTGTAAATGACTGAATAAATGCAGAATTACCATGTGTTGATTCTGTTTAGTTTTCATCTTCATGTGTCTGTTAGAAACTTCATCTCAGCTTATACAGTTATGTTTTGTGATATGAAAGATAGTGGTTGGTATTTGTGCATATGAAAAGATTTCTGAAATATTTTGATGATATGAAAATTTTTAGCTAACATCTGCAATGGAGAACATTTTTAAAGGGATGTGTAAGAAACAAAGCAACTGAGAAGCCAAGAGGGTAGTTCACTAGCTTCACAAAGTGAGATTTGTGGTTTTAGTCTAGCTGGATATGACCCAGTCACCGAGCTATAAAAATGATGGGAAGTAAGGGTGTCCAGATACAATACTGACCATATCACCCTCTAGTGTGCTGACAGACATGATGCTGACCACATCATTCTCTCATGTACTGAAAAGCGTGATGCTGACTACATCACACTCTGGTACACTGACAGACACTATGGTGACTACATCACACTCTGGTACACTGACAGATACTATGCTGACTACATCACACTCTGGTACACCGACAGACACAATTCTGACTACATCACACTCTGGTACACTGACAGACACAGTGCTGACTACATCACACAATGACAGACACAATGCTGACTACATCACACTCTGGTACAATGACAGACACAATGCTGACTACATCACACTCTGGTACACTGACAAGACACAATGCTGACTACATCACACTCTGGTACACTGACAGATACTATGCTGACTACATCACACTCTGGTACACTGACAGACACTATGCTGACTACATCACACTCTGGTACATTGACAGACACTATGCTGACTACATCACACTCTGGTACACTGACAGACACTATGGTGACTACATCACACTCTGGTACACCGACAGACACAATTCTGACTACATCACACTCTGGTACACTGACAGACACTATGGTGACTACATCACACTCTGGTACACTGACAGACATTGGTGACTACATCACACTCTGGTACACTGACAGACATTGGTGACTACATCACACTCTGGTACACTGACAGACACTGGTGACTACATCACACTCTGGTACACTGACAGACACTATGCTGACTGCATCACACTCTGGTACACTGACAGACACAATGCTGACTACATCACACTCTGGTACACTGACAGACACTATGCTGACTACATCACACTCTGGTACACTGACAGACACTATGCTGACTACATCACACTCTGGTGCACTGACAGACACTATGGTGACTACATCACACTCTGGTAAAGAAAAATGTGGGCATACTAAATCCCATACATGTTTCAGTGGCATAACGGGGTACATTTACCTTTATTCACAGAGGAAGAAAAATGTCAAAACAGGATAACTTAAAATAGAAATACTTAATTATTATTTGTTTCAGACAAATGAACAGTGGTTATAACAAGAATTAAAGTTTGCTGTGTTCTGTAACAAAGAGGAATTAAGTGTCAGTAGTGAAGAGGAATCTGTCAAGTGTCTCGTAGTAAAGAGGAATATCTTTGGTGTCCTGTAGCAAAGAGGAATCTGTCTAGAGTCCTGTAGCAAAGAGGAATCTGTCTAGAGTCCTATAGCAAAGATGAATGTGTTCTTTTGTCCTGTAAGAAAGAAGGATTGTTTTCTGTGACCTGTAGCAAAGAAGGAATGTTTTATGTGACCTGTAGCAAAGAAGGATTGTTTTCTGTGTCCTGTAGCAAAGAGGAATGTGTTGTAGCAAAAATGGATTGTGTTCTGTGACCTGTAGCAAAAAATGGATTGTTTTCTGTGACCTGTAGCAAAAATGGATTGTTTTCTGTGACCTGTAGCAAAGAGGAATGTGTTTTTTGTGTGCTGTAGCAAAAATGGATTGTTTTCTGTGACCTGTAGCAAAAATGGATTGTTTTATGTGACCTGTAGCAAAGAGGAATGTGTTTTTGTGTGCTGTGGCAAAAATGGATTTAGTTTATGTGTTTAGTGCCCTGTGGCATATTTAATCTTAAGCAATCGCAAGCAGTGATTTAGGTATTTGGGACGTCTAATAGTTTGTGAAGTAGGTATTAACTGGCCATACTTAAGCTGATTGCAGTTAAAACTGCAAAAAGTGATCTGATGTGACTGGAAAACTTCTGAGCTCCTGTTCACTCTAGTGATATAACGCAGTTATTGGACATCTAGCACCAAGCCACGTGTGTGGTGGATGTAGGTAACTCTCATTACTGTATGTGTTGCTTACGACAAGTCGAGCACATTTTGCTGAAGCCTCTCTGGATTTATTTGTAACTGAGAGCAAGAGGATAGGTGTAAAGGGAACTGGGAGAGAGAAAGAGGACGGGGAGAAAGTTTTGTAGCGGCTTGCTGAGGGATATGTGTGCTCGCACGCCACTTCATGTCAGGGTAGAGTATGTCAGTTTTAACTCACGACACATTCAACAAAGAGAAGAAAAGCACAACATCAGTTTTTGGGGTTTTTTTTTTTTTAGCTTTTAAAACTGAGTCGAACTGCTTCTTTTCATTAAACTTCCTTCGCATAAGCACAGACTTTTCTAGCGTACCAATATTGAATCTAAATATATTAAACGTAAAAATGGCACACAAAAGCTGTAATTCTTACAAGACAAAAGGTGCGATATTTCTACACTTTCCCTTCTCAGCCAATAGTAATCACGGAGAAAAGTGGAGAGAACAGATGATGTAGGCGGGAATGTTCTAATAGAAGAATTACGCCACATAGTAATGAAAAACGTGACAAGAAATTGTTTCGGTTAAAGTTTAACTCCTACCTTGCCACATGTCACTATATTGTTACATGCTTTGTTTCAGTATAAAAGCGGTGCAAATTTTGATTGTTAACGTTTTATTTGCGCATATCCAGTGACCCTTCTTCGTCTCTCCAAAGCGTGATTAGCAACGAGTGTGAAATTCTAAGTTTCGATTGAAAAATTGTCAAATTTTGTGACTTGGGTAGGCATACGGACATGCCCTATGACCAGACCACTGCTCTTGAATGTACCCCAAGTAGATCTAGACCTATTAGACGGACCGGAGAAGTAGTTAGAAGGTTATTTCAGACATTATTTTAGTGAGCATGCTATATCATCGCAAGACGAGATCATATAGATCTACAAGCCGATGGTAAGTAGTATAGATCTAGACTTAACCGATGATAAGTATGACACAATCATCAGCTAAAAAAGTTCTCCTATTTCAATTTTGCTTAAAACAAACAAACAAACAAACAAACAAAAAACAAACAAAAACTCTGCATTTATGAAATCTTCATATATTTACAGTTATTGTGATGCATCTCTCTCTCTCTCTCTCTGAACCTTAAGTGCCCAGGGCACATGGGGCTTCCGCAAGGTTTTCCATAAATGCCTGTCCTTCGCCTTTTTTTCTGCTCTTGCCCAGATGAGCCCTCTATTGCTCAACATCCTTTCTGTTGTTCTTCTCCATGTCTCTTTTGGTCTACCCTTACTTCTGTTCCCCTGTGGTGTCCATCTTAGTGCTATTTTTGGTAGTGAGTTGTCACTCATTCGGAGCACATGTCCCAACCATCGCCAGCGTCTTTCCTCAATAATTGTTGTCAGTGGTTTCATCTGCATTTCTGCTAATAAGATGTTATTTCTTATGGTGTTTGGCCAAAATATTTTTCTAATTGTGATGCATAATACGTATATTATTAACGTGGAATACTTTGTAACATTCACTTTTTCAACTATACCCACTATACATATCAAGACTCGCGCTTTAATCTGGCAGAAGTGGAACGTCTGTGTTTTTGCCTGTGTCTATGGAAGAGTTAAACAAAAGGCGAAGTATGATATAAGCATGTCAGTAAGTATGCTCTGGCATAGACATAAACCCGTAATTTAACCATATTATTTACGATGCTAAGGAGAGAAATGGTGAGAGATAAGAGAAACGGCGACAGCAGTAAAAGCTGCTCCTAGAAATAAAGGTAGACAGAAATGCATGGTTCAATTTTACTAAAAGATAAAGAAAAGTGGGCAGAAATGTATTTCTCACAAATGGGATACCAAGAGAGCTAAGTGTTTGACTTTTCATGTGTGTTTTTTTTAATCTGTTGTCTTCTTTTTTTTTTTTTGCGGTCCTTGAAAAATGCATATGCCGAAATATTGGATTGTTGTATGCTCTTTATTCATGTGCCCTCGTCTTACTTTGTGTTTCTCTCGTTCTTGCCCACTTTCCTTAATATTTAGTATCTTTTTGTAAATCTGAATTATACATCACCTTTATTACAGCAAAGAAAACTGTGGTAAATGAAGGACTGACGTGGGAGACAGGCAAGAAGACAGCACAGGACCAGTACAAGTGGAAATATCCTGCCACAGTCAACCCCATGTGTCTTAGGCACTAAAGAGCCAGAAGATGAGAGATGTACGATACAAGTTTATATAACAGAGCTTTTCCAGTAGGAAAAAAAAGTTTACATACGGTCATTTGCAAAAGTTTAAGACCACCTGTCATTTCCTTAACATTTCACAATTGTACAGAAACAAGTAATCCAGTTCTGAAGATATCTGAAAAAAAAATGACACAGCGGATGAACACTTACACTCTTTTCCAAACCCCCCCCCCCCCCAGTGCTATCAATAGTTGGTATGGCCACCTTTGTTTTTATTACAGATAGAATGCGTTGTTTCTCCGCGAGTTTTCGTAACGTTATCTATGTGACCTTTAACGGTACGGAAAGGATATAAGAAGAAGAATGCGTTGTTGCATACTGTCAGTTAGAGATCTGCAGTAGTCATATGAAATGTCATTGCACCAAATGCACTTTATTTCTTCGGTCAAACCATAGGAATTTGATGGCTGTTTTTCTGCAACTTTATCCTTTAAATGGTCCACAAATTCTCTTTGGGGTTGAGGTCAAGATTGTTACCCGGCCAGTCAAGCACAGTAATTTTGCTCTTCGTCAGATAGTCCTTCACTGCCTTGGATGGGGCGCCATCTTGCATGAAAACCGAGCATCTGTGCACTGTCATATAAGTTACAAGATTGTCTTTTAACGTTTCCGCATAACACAGACCAGTCGTTATATTTCCATTCGCCAAAAAGTGTAATGAAGCATATCATCTGACAGAAGATGTCTTACGGTGCTAACGATGAAATGTCATGAAATCTTTTACCTTTTAGTCGTCGAACATGCGATACACATGAGGCCGTACAGTTGATTCATCAGAAAAAAAGAACTTGACTCCAATTCTCAGCAGTCCATGATTGATGACGCTTAGCAAACTCATTTCTTTTCTTTTTCATTTAATGAGATTAGTCCTTTTTTGTGCTGGTTTATACGATTCTAATCCACGTTGTTTGCTGAAACAGTACTGATAATATCTGTCCCTGCGGAATACAGGAGGGTCCTGATTTTCCTGCACAAATTCCTCGGAGTACGCATGACAATTCGCCGTATGGTTACTTTCACCACGTGGGGTTGTTTTCATGGGATGTTCACTGCTCCTTTGGTCTCTGAAATCTCCGGTATCTCGATATTTCGTGATCGCATTATGAACAACAGTCTTGCTAACATTCACTTTTCTACTTATTTCACGTTCAGAGTATCCTTAATAACATAAAATCACCATTGCTGTCATCTGACTTACACAATAATTCCTCCCTCCCCCCTACATTTTTAATTACACATAAAATGACTTCTTAGTATCAAAAACCAGAAGCAGACTAATGCCCGAACGCTTGCCTCTACTTTATAAATAGCTGCTAATGTGCTGTGATGGAACATCGACAGTAGCGCAATACGGGGAGATATGACGCATTCGACTGAAACCTCATTTTAAAAAAATGGTCTTAAAGTTTTGCGTATGACCGTAATTTAACACGCGTTAACTAATAGAGGTCTGACCCTTCCGCCATCAATAAAGTCTTAAATGATTAAGATAACTGATAGTATGTCCACAACCGAAAACAACTGAATCACTTGAGTTGACAGCACCTTAAGAAAATGCAAAAATTGTGAACACAACTTTACATTAAGTCTAACGCGGTTTAAAAAAAAATCTTAGCTTTGAAGTTCTAGGCTCTCTTCAGATTTGGCCCTGGAAAGAGCGTGAACCTTGTTACTCCTCGGGCCAACATTTTGGTTCCGCCCCTGATGCATAAAGACGCCAATCAAATAAATGCATTTCCTTATCAACAGGGCTCGCTGTTACATCTTCTGAGCTGTGCCGGAGAGATGTCTGTTAGCCGGCTAGTAATCAAACACGTATGATTTTTGTGGGCATTATAACACTTTCTTTAGTGCTCAGACTTTTCAGCATCTGTGTATCGAAAATGGAAACTAGTAATTGATTGGATTTGCGTAACAACTTCTGAACTGGAAGCCAAAGTTCTGTTAGTGACGTTCTGGGATTGAGGCAGTTTGCAAAGTTGTGCAGACTTCCAAGCATTAAATAAAAATGAAATGACTGTGCAACCCTAGTGTGTTTAATTGGATGAAACCGATTTCATTGAAGCAGTTTTGGAGGTTCAGACTTCATTAAATCTCAGAGATTTATCAGGGGATACCCCACTTCATGTCGCTGTTAGGAAGAATCAAGCGAAGATATGGACGTTGCTACCGAAAATAGGAGCAAGAATTTTGAACGGGATACAGCACTGCATGTAAGTTCTGAGAACACATGTACAGAAACTGTCTCCGCGTTACTGGATGATAAGGCACAGTCAAATATCCAGAACGTTAAAGGATGCATTCCATTGCAATTTAGTACACAGATGGGAGACCCAGACATTGTTGAACACTTTCTTAAACATCAGGCCGATGTGAACGTGCGAACTAGAAAGGGATATACAGCGCTACATCAGAGTGTTCGATGTGCATCTGACGATGTTACATCTGTTTTACTGGACAACGGAGCAGACCCAAATGCTAAGGACCATTGTGGATACACCCCCCTCCATGTTAGCGCCTACATGGGTAGACCAGAGACCGTGAAGTTGTTACTGCAGCACAGTGTAGATGTGAATGCACAGGCCAACAATGGATACACAGCTTTGCATTTTAGTGCCCTGCGAAGACGGACGGATATCGTGTCGCTGTTAGTGAAGAACGGTGCTGATGTGGATAGGAGAGATATATACGGAATTAGTCCCCTCCATTGGAGTGCACGACGTGGCCACAAGGAGGTCGTGGCTTTGTTAATGTCCAAAAATATGGACGCCAATCCAAGAACTATACGTGGACACACTCCTCTCCATTGGAGTGCATTTTCAGGACTCATAGAAACAGCACAGTTGTTGTTAGACAGAAATGCTGATATCAATGCATTAACTGAAACTGGACTCACAGCGTTACATATAAGTGCCAGATCCGGACGAGAAGATTTTGTTAAATTCTTGATCAGTAAAGGTGCAGCCATAGATATGTGTGACAGTAAAGGTCTGACTGCATTTGATCACGCACAGAAATTCAGTCACACCAGAATTTGTTTTGTTCTTAACAATTTGAGATCAGCAACTCCACCTTTATCTCAAATGAAAAGGTTGGAAATGGTAGGTTATGGAATTCTTTTAAAAATCATCTTTTTAAATACCGTTACACACAACACAATTGTTTATCAGATTGGTGGAACTGATGTAAAAAAAAAACCTGTCACTATTTCAAACCTCTGTCACTGATTGTTAACCCTGTCTGAATAGTTTTATCTTGTGACAAAAGTGAATGAACTTTCAGTGCATAAACATACAACATTTGTATAGTCTATGTAAGGAAGAGGATCAAGAGATCATATATTCAATCTAAGATTAATAATAGAGAAATGCAGGGAGTTTAATGTGAATCTATATTTATCCTTTATAGACTACTCAAAGGCATTTGATTGTGTACAACACCAGAAACTTTGGGAAATAATGGAAAAAATGGGATTTCCAACACATTTGATACAATTAACATCACTGCTGTATTTAGACCAACAAGCAGCAGTAAGAATAAATGGTGAAACAACAACTTGGTTTGACATAAAACAAGGGGTCCGTCAGGGGTGCATATTGTCACCCTACTTATTTAACTTGTATACTGAAAATATAATGAGGAATGTTAGAGAAGATGTAGACAAAGAATATTACGATGCCATAACAGTTGGAGGTTATGAAATACCAGAGATTAGATATGCTGATGACACAGTATTGCTGTCCACAACACAAGAAGGAATGGAAAAACTAATTATGTCAGTCCGCAGGAACAGCGAAGAGCAGAACCTCTATCTTAATGCAAAGAAAACTAAAGTGATGACAACTGACAAAACAAACAAGGCAACTGAAATATGTATCAGTGAGGAAAAACTGGAAGAAGTGGAGAGTTTTGAATATCTTGGATCACTACTAACTAATAATGGAGATACAATGCGGGAAATTAAAAGGAGGACATCTATTGCTCTTCAGAAAGTAAAACAAATAAAGAATCTGTGGAGAGGAGCAGACAGAACCACAAAAATAAGATTTTTAAGGGCATGCATCTTTCCCATCGCAACATATGCCTGTGAGACCTGGACACTTAACAAAACAGCTGAGAAACACATAAATGCCTTTGAATGTAAATGCTATAGAAGAGTTCTCCAAATATCGTGGACACAAAAAAGAACAAATATATCTATACTACAAGAGCTTAATATTGAAGAAGGCTGGCTAGTAAAGAGGATTAAAGAGAGAAAACTTAAATATTTTGGCCACATTAAACGTCATGATAATTTAGAGAAGACCGTATTGGAAGGATACATAATGGGAAAAAGAAAAAGAGGAAGACCGAAACGAAGATGGCTGCAAGACATCGTTGATGATCTGGAAATGGATGCAGCAGCAGCAGGCCATCTTGCTCACAACCGAGAGGCCTACAGGAGTGCTGTTTGGGAGGCAAAGTTCCGCAAGGGACATGCAAAGGAATGAATGAATGAATGTAAGTTCTAATTAGAGTCTGCAAAGGCATGAATGATGCTCTAGATAAGTTAATTTTAGCATTTGAAAGCAGGAATATAAAAAGTGATGACATACGTCTTTACTAAATTTCATGTTTTGCACAGAAATGGTTGGTTTCTGTACTGCTTTGTTTTATTTTGTATTGATAGCTGGTAAAGGGTTTGCCATTTTGTTGATCACTTTCTAATGGCAGATATTAACAACTAGCTTTTTCCCCCTCTATTTTGACTATCAAATGCTGTCTCTAAATCTAGAACATTAATAACAGTTTTATGTTTCATTCTAATGATTTTCAGTGATATAATTCTTATATATCAAGTGTGTGATCATATCACAAAGTCTACTTGAATCTTCACTCATTCTTATGTATTGTAGTTGCACAATTATCATGTTATAAATAACTTGCCATAAAACTGAATAACTATATCTGGAATATATAATGGAGTTATACTTCTTTCGTTTGTACAAAGTATTTATTGTATGACATTACATTTGTCATATCTGTTTTTTTGAATGATCACATTTCTTTTTTTGTAATTGATAAGTATATCTTTCTGCATCCAATTCTTCTGCAGTTTTCATGTGGATATGTTTGTATGATGTCTGTATCTTCTGTTTGTTTATGGTGTCTCATCTTTCTTTTTTGTTTATATGGTGTCTGTCTTCTGTTTGTGATGTCTCATCTTTCTGTTTGTCTGTATACTGTCTCCCACTTCTGTTTGTTTATGGTGTTTCATCTTTCTGTTTTGTTGCTTATATTGTATCACTCCTTGAAGATTTATGCAAGCATCTTCACCAAAGTCTTACAATGTTTCACCCTTTTCCTCATTCTGACTCTTTGCCTTGGTAAAATGTGAATATTTACATCAGCCATTGAAACAGATAACACATCAGAAATGAAAGTTAACAATTTAAAATTCTTTTCAGAGCCAAAACAGATTTTCTAGCCAAAAGGTTCAGGTAACAAATGACAGACCACCTCTGTCAGAAGTGAATGTAAACAGTGGCACATGGCATAGTAAACCAGGCAGGTAAGTAATGGTAACCTTATGTTGCTGTAAAGTAATTGAGAACTTGAAGTAGCTGATGCTGTGGTGAAGGTTTGGATATATAGGTTTATTGTCAGATGGTGAAGGTTTGGATATATAGGTTTATTGTCAGATGGTGAAGGTTTGGATATATAGGTTTATTGTCAGATGGTGAAGGTTTGGATATATAGGTTTATTGTCAGATGGTGAAGGTTTGGATATATAGGTTTATTGTCAGATGGTGAAGGTTTGGATATATAGGTTTATTGTCAGATGGTGAAGGTTTGGATATATAGGTTTATTGTCAGGTGGTGAAGGTTTGGATATATAGGTTTATTGTCAGGTGGTGAAGGTTTGGATATATAGGTTTATTGTCAGGTGGTGAAGGTTTGGATATATAGGTTTATTGTCAGATGGTGAAGGTTTGGATATATAGGTTTATTGTCAGGTGGTGAAGGTTTGGATATATAGGTTTATTGTCAGGTGGTGAAGGTTTGGATATATAGGTTTATTGTCAGGTGGTGAAGGTTTGGATATATAGGTTTATTGTCAGGTGGTGAAGGTTTGGATATATAGGTTTATTGTCAGGTGGTGAAGGTTTGGATATATAGGTTTATTGTCAGGTGGTGAAGGTTTGGATATATAGGTTTATTGTCAGGTGGTGAAGGTTTGGATATATAGGTTTATTGTCAGATGGTGAAGGTTTGGATATAGGTTTATTGTCAGGTGGTGAAGGTTTGGATATATAGGTTTATTGTCAGGTGGTGAAGGTTTGGATATATAGGTTTATTGTCAGGTGGTGAAGGTTTGGATATATAGGTTTATTGTCAGGTGGTGAAGGTTTGGATATATAGGTTTATTGTCAGGTGGTGAAGGTTTGGATATATAGGTTTATTGTCAGGTGGTGAAGGTTTGGATATATAGGTTTATTGTCAGGTGGTGAAGGTTTGGATATATAGGTTTATTGTCAGGTGGTGAAGGTTTGGATATATAGGTTTATTGTCAGATGGTGAAGGTTTGGATATATAGGTTTATTGTCAGATGGTGAAGGTTTGGATATATAGGTTTATTGTCAGATGGTGAAGGCTTGGATATATAGGTTTATTGTCAGATGGTGAAGGTTTGGATATATAGGTTTATTGTCAGGTGGTGAAGGAACTGTAGTAGTGTATTTTAATTCCTCTGAGCAGATCCAAGTTGTAGGCTTTTGAGCAAGCTCCACCAGCATGTGGAATGTCAGTCACTATTTTAATGAGAATGCAGTGTCTGACTGTCTTTTCATCAAGAGCACCATACAGGGGCAGAGCAGAGATTAGGCTGCCCATGCTTCCTTAGTTTTGATAACTGCAGCAGCTTTCATTCATCTTCTTGGTTGATGATCGTCACTCAGTATGCATTGTCTTCTTGCAGAGAGCAAAATCTTCTGTCTGTTTCTTGTGGTCTGCAACCAGTTTTTCTAGGGTTCCTCAGTTGCGTGGCATTCTCTTCATCTCCATTTGTACAGTTCTTTGCCAGGTAGTCTTTGGCTGGCCTGTCTTTCTCTTCCATTAGGTGTCAGTAGCACTACTGTTTTAGGAGTTATGCTGGGATCATTTCAGAGCACATTTCCGGTAACCTTTGTGCTATAATTATGTCCATGTCTTCTTGTTCATATTGGTTGTTGTCACTATCATCAGCTGTCAACCATAACACCTTGCTAGCTTATTAATTGAGAAATTACATTTTGATTCCACATAATGGCATAAAAACAAACATTTTGTCAGGGTTAACGTGTTATTTTTTGCCTGCAAAACTGTTCCAATCAAAGCTAGTTCTCACTATATACCTTTGTGTTTGGTCAGATTCACCTGACATTATAAAACATTACATATTACCTGCGACTGTCTAACTGTGATACTGACCACATCGCACTTTCATGTGCTGAAGGTCTTGGAAATACCGACCTAACACTGTATCCCCAATATGCCTTAATGGCACAGGAACGGAGATGTTACCTTTTTTACATGTGCCAGAAAATTTCAGAACCCTGAGGTATCATCATCATCATGTGCTGTGCCGACTGGCGTTGGCTATTATGCTTCTCCAGAGTATACAATCCTTCATGCAGGCCATCAGCTCAGCTGGTGATCATCTCTCACACCATCCCATCAGACTGCCCAGTATCATTTCTCTTGGTCTTCCTCTTGATCTTCTTCCTTCTATTTTTCCTGTTGTTATAATATTTTCAGTGCCCTCTCTTCTCATTGCATGTCCTATGAAAGTACATTGTCTCCCTCTTATTTTTTTGACAAGATTTTTTGTCTCTCCAGCTCTTCTCGTACATTCTTCATTAGTTATTTTTGCTGTCCAGGGAATTCACAACATTCTTCTGATAAACCACATTTCTGCTGCTTCTAAAGATTTTTGTGCAGACCTGCCTATTGTCCATGATATATAATATAGCGTTTTAGGACTCGTTTTTTAACATTCGTTGATAAAGATGTGTTGGATAGTATGTTTCTCATTCTCTGAAATACAGTCTTTGCTTGGCCTATTCTGTTCCTAATTTCTGTTCTGCATTTCTCATCCAAAGTTATTACTCTAAGGCAGTTGGTTTAATATTCTGTTTTTGCCCATCTTCTGGCCTCCTACAATTCTGTTAGATTTCTATGCAAACAGTGTGGCCTTCTTCTGGTCTCCTACAATTCTGTTAGATTTCTATGCAAACAGTGTGGCCTTCTTCTGGTCTCCTACAATTCTGTTTGATTTCTATGCAAACAGTGTGGCCATCTTCTGGCCTCCTACAATTCTATTAGATTTCTATGCAAACAGTGTGGCCATCTTCTGGCACTCCTACAATTCTGTTAGATTTCTATGCAAACAGTGTGCCCATCTTCTGGCACTCCTACAATTCTGTTAGATTTCTATGCAAAGTGTGCCCATCTTCTGGCACTCCTACAATTCTGTTAGATTTCTATGCAAACAGTGCGCCCATCTTCTTGCTTCCTATAATTCTGTTAGATTTCCATACAAACCGTGTGCCCATCTTCTGGCATTCCTACAATTCTGTTAGATTTCCATCCAAACAGTGTGGCCTTCTGCTGGAACTGATCAGCAGAATAAATAGAGGATTAGTGTAAAGTGAGCTAGGAATTTTCTCCTTGCTAATTGTCATGGAAACAAAGCAGCAAATGCACCTGGCAGTATTGTGTTAAGCAAACTACTACAGACTACAAACTACTTCAGAGTAGTCTCCTAAGAGCACAAATGTGGTGTGTGTGTGTGTGTGTGTGAATGTATGCATGTGTGTGAGAGTATGTATGTGTGTGTGTGTGAGTGTGTGAGAGTGTGCATGAGTGTGTGTGTGCATGTGTGTGAGAGTGTGTATGTGTGAGTGTGTGATAGTGTATGTGTGTGTGCATGTGTGCATAGGGACATAAAAGATCACAGAAACTGGTGGATAATTTTGAACAGGTATATCTTTAAACTTTTACTTTAAATGTTTACTGAACACAGAGAATCTTAAAACAAGCTGTCAAATGGAGCACAAGTAGTCAATGAAAAAGAGGTCAACCATATGAAATTCCAAAGAGGACATTGTTAAGTAAGCATAAAATCCCTTAATGAGGTTGAAAAACTCGCCAAAAACAGGAAAACTTGGCAAACTACCATGCGAGCACTATGTGACGTTTATCGGCACGGGAAGAATGTAAGATGTAAGATATCTTTAAACAATTCAGGAAAGTTTTGGAAGCTCTGAAGATTTTTTAAAAATAAGAAACACTGATATTGAATAAATGATTCTTTGCAGGCCCTGTGTGACAACTGTAACAAAGCACATTGGTGACAGAGATGCTGAGAACAAACCGGAAATTGAACACCTGCACAGGTAGAACTGAATGAGTTGAAAAAATATCACAAGCAAAATAACCTCATACTTTATTAAAAATTTGAGACAGGGTCTCTTCACCCTACACAAGATCTCTTTTCAGTGCCAAAAGATCACTATACATGAGATCTCTTTTCAGTGCCAAAAGATCACTATACATGAGATCTCTTTTCAGTGCCAAAAGATCACTATACATGAGATCTCTTTTCAGTGCCAAAAGATCACTATACATGAGATTTCTTTTCTGTGCCAAAAGATCACTATACATGAGATCTCTTTTCTGTGCCAAAAGATCACTATACATGAGATCTCTTTTCAGTGCCAAAAGATCACTATACATGAGATTTCTTTTCTGTGCCAAAAGATCACTATACATGAGATCTCTTTTCTGTGCCAAAAGATCACTATACATGAGATCTCTTTTCAGTGCCAAAAGATCACTATACATGAGATTTCTTTTCAGTGCCAAAAGATCACTATACATGAGATTTCTTTTCAGTGCCAAAAGATCACTATACATGAGATTTCTTTTCAGTGCCAAAAGATCACTATACATGAGATTTCTTTTCAGTGCCAAAAGATCACTATACATGAGATCTCTTTTCAGTGCCAAAAGATCACTATACATGAGATCTCTTTTCAGTGCCAAAAGATCACTATACATGAGATCTCTTTTCAGTGCCAAAAGATCACTATACATGAGATCTTTTCAGTGTCAAAAGATCACTATACATGAGATCTCTTTTCAGTGCCAAAAGATCACTATACATGAGATCTCTTTTCAGTGCCAAAAGATCACTATACATGAGATCTCTTTTCAGTGCCAAAAGATCACTATACACGAGATCTCTTTTCAGTGTCAAAAGATCACTATACATGAGATCTCTTTTCAGTGCCAAAAGATCACTATACACGAGATCTCTTTTCAGTGCCAAAAGATCACTATACACAAGATCTCTTTTCAGTGCCAAAAGATCACTATACATGAGATCTATTTTCGGTGCCAAAAGATCACTATACATGAGATCTCTTTACTTTACATAATATCTCTTTACATTATACATGATTACTTTACATAATATATCTTCTTACTTTACACAAGATATCTTTGCTTGACACAAAATCTCTTTACCTTATATCTCTCTCTCTCTCTGAACCTTATGTGCCCAGGGCACATGGGGCTTCCACAAGGGTTTTCCACAAATGCCTGTCTTTCGCCTTTTTTTCTGCTCTTGCCCAGGTGAGCCCTCTATTGCTCAACATCCTTTCTGTTGTTCTTCTCCATGTCTCTTTTGGTCTACCCTTACTTCTGCTCCCCTGTGGTGTCCATCTTAGTGCTATTTTTGGTAGTGAGTTGTCTGTCATTCGGAGCACATGTCCCAACCATCGCCAGCGTCCCTCCTCAATAATTGTTGTCAGTGGTTTCATCTGCATTTCTGCCAATAAAATGTTATTTCTTATGGTGTTTGGCCAAAATATTTTTTTAATTCTACGTAAACACTTAGTCTGGAAAGAATTCAACTTGTTTTCTATGGTTTTGGTGATTTTCCAGCATTCACTTCCATAGAGTAGTACACTTAGAACATTACTCTTAAATATCCTGATTTTCATATTTATGCTTAGTTTATTTGATTTCCATATATTCTGTAGCATTGCAAAAGCCTGTTTTGCTCTAGTAAGTCTGCTGTTGATGTCCTCTGTGCTGTCTCCATTTTCTACTACTCTGCTGCCAAGGTATACAAATTCGTTGACCTCCTCCACTAACTTGTTATCTACTCTGAGTACATTTCTGTTGTTCACATTTTGCTTCATTAACTTTGTCTTTCCTACGTTGATCTTTAGTCCTATGTTGTTTGCATTCTGGGTTAACTTGTTTATTTTATCTTGCATATCTTTGTGACTGCTTGATAATAGACAAATGTCGTCCGCAAAGTCAAGGTCCTCCAGCACTGTGTTAAGGGTCCATTGTAATCCTCTGCGTTTGTCTGATGTTGCCTCCTTCATTAACCAGTCTACTGCCAAGATAAATAATGTTGGTGATAGTACACATCCCTGTTTCACTCCTGTTTGTACCCTAAAGCTGCTGGAGGTATGTTCTCCACAGATAACTTGCACTGAAAACCCTCGTATAGGGCTTTGATTACATTAACTATTTTATGGGGGAGGCCATGCCATCTTAGGATTTTCCACAGTGCATCTCTGTTGACACTGTCAAAGGCTTTCTCAAAATCTATGAATAATGCATATGTTGTGCTATGCCATTCATTTGCCTGTTCTAATATTTGTCTAAGTACAAATATATGGTCTATGCATGATCTTCCTTTCCTAAATCCTGCCTGCTCTTTCCGAAGTTTTTCCTCAAGTGTTGGTACAATTCTGTTGATGATTATTCTGCAAAATACTTTACTAGTGAGTGGCAGTAGGGTAATGCCTCTCCAGTTCCCGCAATCTCTGAGGTCACCCTTCTTTGGTAGTTTTACTATAAGACCAGTTTTCCACTCCTCTGGGGCTTTTTCTAAATCCCAAATTTGTTGTAATATCCGGCAAAGTTGTTTTGGTGTTTCTGTTTCTTCTGCTTTCAACATCTCAGCAGTCACTTCATCTTCACCTGGTGCCCTGTCTGATTTTAGCATCTTTATCGCCTCTTTTACTTCATTTATTGTTATTGGTCCTGTATTGATGTTTAGTTCCGCTTTTGCTTCAGGTATATCTATTGCTTGTGCTGCTTGTGTTCTGTTTAGTAGGGTGTTAAAGTGTTCCCTCCATCTTTCAATTTTTTCTCTTTCTCCACTGACCAGTTGTCCATTTTGTGTTCTTACTGCACTTTCACATCTTGTATTGAAGTTACCTGTCATCTGCTTTGTGATTTTATATATGGTTTTCATGTCATTTGTATATGCTGCTTTCTCTGCTGTCTCTGCTAAGTTGTCATAATACTGACGTTTATCTTGACGGCATGATTCCTTCACTTCTTTGTCTTTTTGTGCATAATTACTTAAAACTCGTTCTTTAAGCCGTTGTGATTTGGTGTTCAGTAATTTTTTCTTGATTTCTTTTCTTTGCTCTATCTTTTCCCATGTGGTCTCACTTATCCATTCCTCTTTTCTCCTTTTCCGATATCCCAGCACCTCTTTTGCTGTTTCCTGTAGTGTTTTATTGAACTCTAATATGGACATTTCTGCTTCGTCTTGTAGGACACTGAAGCGGTTCTTAAGTATTATTGAGAATTCATTTCTTGTTTGCTGGTCTATCAGTTTTCTTGTATCAAAATGTATCTTTCTGTGTTCTCCGATTCTGGCTTTCCTTAATTTTAGTTTTATTTTTGCTACCAGAAGGTTGTGATCACTTCCTATATCTGCTCCTTTCCTTGCTCGCACATCTTGTAGTGACCGTTTCCACTTGTTGTTTATTAGTATGTGATCGATTTGGTTTTCTGTGGTTTTATCTGGTGACCTCCAAGTCACCTTATGGATGTTTTTGTGTTGGAAAATTGTCCCTCCGATGGTCATCATGTTTTCTTCACAGAAACTGCACAGTCTTTTTCCATTTTCATTTATTTCTCCGATTCCTTCTCTTCCCATGATTCTTCTATCTTCATTTCCTTCACCTAAAATTTTGCATTGAAGTCGCCCAAGATGAGTAGCATATCATGCTTGGGTATTGTTTCTACTGTGGCTTGGAGGCTGTTGTAAAAATCTTCTTTTAATTCCTCTTCAGCTGCTTCTGTTGGTGCATAACAAACTATAATAGACAGCTTCGTGAATCTTGAGTTGAACCGTGCATATAATAATCTCTCATTTATTGGGGTCCATTTCAGCAATGCTCTTGATGCTTCTTTTGTTATAATCAATGCTACTCCTCCTTCATGAAGATCTTCTTTACCTGACCATATTATTGTATCTTCTGTGTGCTGTGTTGTTAATTTCCTTCTGCCTTGTCCTGTCCATCTTGCTTCTTGTATTCCTAGTATGTCTAGTTTGTATCTGTGCATTTCCTTGATGGTTTGTGCTAGTTTTCCAGTCTGGTTTAGTGTTCTTACATTCCAGCTGCCTATATGCATCTTTTGTTTAGGTTCCAGGAGGTCTGCAGTCGGGCTGGGGACTTCCAGTGGCTGGCTTTCATCCACAACCTTCATGGGCTCAGTTTCCTGATACGCATTTCTCCTTCCACCTGCATTTGCTTTTTCCCTTGCTTCTGTTTCTGTAGCAGTCTGATAGTTTTTTACCAGATAGGGTTGCTGGCCCTATGCTGAACCCTCCTTAGTCGCCTTTTACGATCATGCATGGTAGGGTACAGTGGTCCTATTCTTTGCAGATCCCGGGTACCACACGGGTACTTTACCTTATATAGTATATCTTTACTTCAAGAAAGATTTTTTTTACTGTACAGAAGATCTCTTTACCTTATACACAAGGTCTTTTTACCCATCTTTTTACTCTACTCGAGCTCTTTTTTACTCTTCACAAGGTTTCTTATACAAGATCTCTTTACTGCAGTGAAGATCTCTATACTTTGCAGAATGATCACCTTACTTAAGAACTATTTACTCTGCCTTTAATATCTTTACATAAGATCTCTTTACACATTTGCAACATGGATGGAGCTGTTGTGTAATTTTCACTCTTCAGACTGACAATGTTTGATTTGGAATGCATCGACATACTTAAGTGACCATGCTTATATCATTCTCTTTTCCAAGTTTTGAAAGCCGTGCGTCTTCTCGTGACCAGGAAATGGAAGACTTGAGGCCAGCCGTTGAGAGAATATTTGCATACTTTGTCAAGACTAGAAATCTTCTACATAAGTTTGATTTTCTGAAAAAGTGTGACAGAGTAAGTTTTATTTTTTATTTCTCCTTTATGAGCAATTTTCTTCATGAAATAGTGCAAGAAGTGAATGTATTATTCAAACTAGAATATGCCAGTAGCGTCTCATTGTGTGTGTTTTATAGATACTAATTTCAGTTTGTTTTTGGTTTGGGCATCTCTGTTCAAAGACTACAAGTTTTCTGTTCTTTTGCATAGCTCTAAAACTGACTCTTCATAACAGTACAGTGTTTATCATTGGATAGTTGAATACCAAGTATCTCATCAGTTTCTAGTTGCACTTCTCAGACATTACTTTACATGAGGTATAATTATCCCAAGTAATCAGAGATGCATTTAGGTCCTTCATGGAAAGTCTTAAGTCAAGTCTTAACTCTTCCCGTGCCATAGTCGCTATAGTGAGAACTTCCTGTTATTGCGTTGGGTGCCATAGTCGATATAGTGATAATTCTGTTGTTTAAAACACGATTCGAGTAAAATACGATTTTAATTTTCGCTCGCAAGTTATCTGCCCATGTCAGAATTACCCGGCATCCTTTTCGCACGCGTCACCAGCCGGTAGCCATTTTTTCCTACATTTCTCTTCAAATCTGTGAATATTTTTCTAAACCTAGTCAAGAATGGACAAGTCTTCAGACAAGACACATGTTACTGGATGTTCACTAGTTAGGTCTTTACCAGAAAGAAAGGCTAAAACAGGTGCTAGGCAGTTTTTTCTTGCATATTGTGGTAAGAAATCTTCTGACATTGTTTCTGACCATGCGTTTGACCAGCAATCTGACAATGATTCTGATAGTTCGTCTGACAGTGTCTCAGAAAATGGTTCTTATAGCTCGTCTGACAGTGTCTCAGAAAATGGTTCTGATAGCTTGTCTAATATTTTCTGTTGTGTTTGTTTGTTTCTGCAAATTTGTGCACAAAGTGATCAAGTGATTAAATTTCATGTGAGGATTTCCATTTATCATCGATTTGTGATTTCCAAGTGGATATTTACAGCTCCAGTGGTAAGTAGAAAATAATTTTATTTGTGTTTCATAAATTTTTTTTCCCTTGGGGGGCTGAAAATGTTGTCGTATTTTCTCACCAGTTATTTTTTTCTGAACAAACTCTGCATTTACGGAATCTTCATTCATTTTTAATTTTTTTTGATGTATAATAAGTATATTTGTGTAAGATGGAAATAATTGTTAAATCACTTTTTAAACTATACCCCAAAAATATCGCGACACCCGCGCACTTTGCTTGGCACCAACGTGACATCCGCGTTTTTTCCCGCGGGCACAAAAGAGTTAAGTCAGAACCTTCAAGTCTCAAATCCTTGCACATAACTTCTAGAGACCATGAGTCAGAATACAGATAAACTTTTGGTTCCATTTACTGTGTTAGCACTTTACTGTAGCGTATACAAGAGGTTGTATGTTGTGCAAATAAAGTAAATAAAAGTGACACTATATTTATTTTATTTTTCACTTTAATCAGTTATCTCAAAATTAATTTACTCATTTTTAAGTTAAACACTAATAAAATATATTAGGAATACAATATTAATCTTCGATACACCATAACCATTAGTTAGATTAATTTTTGGTTTCTGAATTTCTTTGTTGTCATTTCCTTCTACTTGTAGGGATGAAAACATCTGAGCATTCCTCCTATACTTTGAAAGTTATTATATAAATCCTGCCATCTTTCTCACCATACCAGATGTGCATGATCATGTGGGCATGTTGTTGACATGTCAGTGAATAGTCATACAAATCATTAAGTTTACTTGCACCTTTACACCAATGTTACATGATCTGTGCGTCTTTCTTGCCATTGTTGTGTCTACAATAAACAGATCTATGACACACTGACTAGATGTCCACAAGGCAAAACTGAATAGATCAAATGCCAAACAGGTGGACGTGCTGAAGTCTTCACCCTTTGAAAAGAAAATTTGTTTGTTCATATATTCAAATTAGACAGGCCTATGACCAGCAGCACATAAGGCAATGAAGTTATTGAAGCAACGAGTTGTTTTACATATACCACACTGTAGAAGGTAGATGAACTGTTCAACTGATCAAAATGTGAAGTCACGAAGTTAGATGAACTGTTCAACTGACCAAAAATGTCAAGTCACAAATCAAGTCCATGTTGCTGTTCTTCATCTTCAAATTGAGTTCATGTCAGGTCTTTAAAATGATTCGAGTTCAGTTTGATTGACTTGAGTCTACATATCTGGAAGTAATATTCTACTCTTTTTTAGAGGCCACATGTTCTTCGGCAGTTTGTTTTGCGGTTATGTTTTCTTGAGAGTCCTACAATGTTATATCAAAGTTACAACTGGCTTTTGATGTTTATTTTCCTACATTTGATCATTTTTGTTATATTTGCAAGTGCACACAAAATATAATGGATCTACTCATCTTCAAAGACAGTTTTGATAACTGACGTAGAACTTACTGAACATCATTCTTCTCAGCAGTTTCTCTCATGATGTATTATTCTAATATTTAGTTTTTCAGTAAAATTCTTATGTCTTACATCCTTCCCATGCCATTAAACATCACATAGAGATCACATGGTAGTTCACCAAGTTTTCCTGTTTTCGGCAAGCTTTTCAACCTCATCAGGGATTTTATGCCTACTAATTTGGCCTCTCTGAACAATAAAATTGCCCATGCTAAAATCAAATAATGTGTTTTCTGCAAGGTCAAGACTCTTTTTTTGTGTTTTCACCATTGGTCTTCATTTCATTCTGAACTGATGCAGGACTCCTTTGCAGTTACTTTTATGTGACACAATATTTTGCCATTTTGTCCCAGTCTTTGAGGGTAATAGAAAAATGCAGTCAAACCTGCTTATTGTCACTTTGTCAGGGCTGTCAAAATATGACATTATAAAATGTAAAAAAATGACATTAAGTGGAGTTGATATTAAGTGGGGTCCATTACAAGGGCATTAACTGGGATAAAGCAATTTTAATCATTGACTGACTGATGCTGTTCCATGCAGCATGCGTAAAATTAAATTGCTGTCTTGATGTCGATCTCGATGACACGCTTTTGTTCCACAGCTTGCAGCACGTGATGCACTGTTCGCCTTCCATGTTTCCTATTTATATAAAAAATTTATTCGCTTTCTGTACTGTTGCTTGAAGGAATAATTGATACCTTGGTCACAAGGCTGCCGCACACTGGTTGTGTTAGGTAGCAGGAAAACAAGCTTTGTAGCTATCAGACTGGTGATGTCAGTGTGTGCCAGACAGTTATCAATGAACAACAAAACTTTTCTGTTCATTCAGTTCATTTTGTTGAAAGAAATGACCCAGTCCTCGGACAGTTCACTTGTCATCCATGCGTGTTGGTTGGCCTTGTAAGTGACGGGCAGGCTCTTTACATTCTTGAAGCACCGCAGATTTCATGACTTTCCGATAACAAGGAGTGGAGTTTTCTCAGTGCCAGACATGTTACAGCACATGACAGCTGTTAAGCAATCTTTTTTTCATTCTTCTCATTGTGTACCTGGGGGTTTTGCATCAAATGACCTAGGGGGTAAATTTCATAAAGTGGAATGGGATGGTTGTCATATTTAAAAAGATCACAAAGACATAGTCTAATTTGCAGTATGACATATTATACATTAATTTAAACAGGAAAAGTTGTATATTGTTTTTCTAATAATGTTAGTATGTTGTTAGTATAGAACATAAAAAAAGAGCTAAGAATTGGGAAGAAAGAATGGGAAAATTATGATGAAAAATTTTCTCATTTACCCCTAAGTTAATCCACTGTACTGGGTCCAGTATATCCAAAATGAGTAAAATTTTACACAAACACCATTTCATATTTCATCACAGGAAAATTTACACTAATTATGTATTTTATTTATTTACAATTAATTTACCATCTACAATAAACTAAAAACATGAAAACACAAGTGGGTGGCGGGCTATAAGCTTAGAAAAATAAAATTAAAAACAATTAAATTTTAACACATTATGGCTCTGAATTCAACTTCATGTCCATGTTTTAGTTACTGGAAGGAAGTAATATTACCAACTTTTCCAGATTTTTAAAAAATAGTTAGGATAAATACAAAATTAGAGACTAACGTATCCCCACGCACTAGATGTGGGTGGGTATAAATTATACGGGTCCCATCCAGACAACATATGTCAAGGGGCATAGAAAGAGTTAGCTCATTTGCCACTGTGGCGCTTCTCATCACAAAAGTAGAAACTTCTGTTTGGTACCAGTTTATAAAACATGCCTGTTTCATCCATATTAAACATGTCATCTGGGCTGTATGCATCCAAAGTTTTTGGCAAACATGAAATCTAATCATTAACGACATCAGTGTTAACTCAAATGTATAAAATAGGAGAAAGTAGGAGCAGCTTTATTACTTAACAATTACAAAGTTATGACGTTTCGGCGTGAGCCTTAATCATACAAAAACATACAGAACAAAGAAATAGAGAGAGGAGATAAAGTATAGATTCACATGAATACTATTAAAAAAAAAAAAAATTTTTTTTTAAAGAGTACTTAGCTGTAAATTGTAAGGTGTGGCTTGTCCAGCGGTGTGTGTCAGGAATGGATTTAGTAGAACGTGGAGACTGTTTAAATAGAGACCTGTGACATGTGGTTGGTGGGTTGTAACTGGGGGTGGTGGATGGGGAACCGGGGAGGGGAGAGAGAGTGTGTGATGCAATATTGACCTAGCTAGAAGAAGTTGAAACAGATAATTGGGGAAGAGGGGTTGCAGAGTGATGCAGTGAGGAAGTTTGAAGAGTAAGAAGGGGTGGACTTAGTGGAGAGGTACTGTAATGATTGAAGAGAATGTTACGTGTAGCTAAACAGCGAGTTTAACCCATGTGGTTCCAGTGTCCCATAATTTTGAATGCAGCGGTTCTCAAGTGCCAGGCAGCTTGTGTCGTCTGCGTGACATTGTTTGATGGCTGTTACCAGAAAATCATATTTGCCTCTGTGGTTTGGGCCATTGAAATGATTTGGGACTGGTTTCGAAGCATGCTGGGTGATGTCGTACAGATGTTTTTGCATGCGGTCCCCTAATCTGAGGCCAGTCTCACCAGTATATGTTATCCTGTTACAACCCACCGACCACATGTCACAGGTCTCTATTTAAACAGTCTCCATGTTCTACTAAATCCATTCCTGACACACACTGCCGGACAAGCCACACCTTACAATTTACAGCTAAGTACTCTTTTAAAAAAAAATTTTTTTTTTTTTAAAATAGTATTCATGTGAATCTATACTTTATCTCCTCTCTCTATTTCTTCGTCCTGTATGTTTTTGTATGATTAAGGCTCACGCTGAAACGTCACAACTTTGTAGTCGTTGAGTAATAACGCTGCTCCTACTTTCTCCTATTTTATACATTCTGGTATCACAGCTTTACTGCAGTGCTTCGTGTATAGTTGTATACTTATACACTAATTACAGTATTAACTCGGGCCACTTCACCTGAAGCGACCTTAAATGTTATGTTGTGGCGTTTCTTAAAGCGCTCAAGAAACCATTCGAATACTTCCAGTCAGGCATATCCATTTCCTTCGCAAAATGTTCAACAGTTTCAGCCAGCATAGGACCACACACAGGCAACTATGCAGAATGTGTCTTGTTGAACCAATACAGCAGAGCACACTCAGTATCCATGTAAGAACTCACACACCTTCACTTACAGTTTGACCTAACTAAAGATGAGTGAAAGTCTCATTCAGTTTTGTTTCATTTTTTAACAAGTTTCGATACAGTTGAAACATCAATTTCAGTTTTATCCGCTATGTCCTTTTTCATAACTTTTTCATCAACTTGCTTCAGAATATCCATTTTAGAGCTTAAATCCAGATTAGCACATTTGCATTTATTAGACATTATATATCTCAGTGAGAACAGAGAGAAGTTCCCGGCTATATTATTCACAGTAAACTATTCAAGACTGACCAACTATCAATTCGCTTTGCCAGCTTAACACCACCCATGTCTTGATAAAGAAGACAGTGACCCAAAGAAGCCTTTTTTTAATCACATTCTTTTGAAAGTCCTTCATTCACACCACCTGACTTTGATGCTCATATATTCAAAAGGTTGATGTGGCATGTGCTTGGAGATCAAATGGCCAGCCCCTTCTTTGATGGTTGCGAAACTGATAAGGCTTCGTGAGATATTTATAGCTTGGACTTGCATAGTTTGTGATACAAAGTGGAGTCTTTAACTCCTCCGGGTGCAAAAATGTGATGACATTAACCAATTTGTGCCAACATGTGGGGTGATATCTTCTTCTTCGTTCACTTCTACCACCAAGATTGCCCCATGATCCTACTGAATTTACTCCTGTGGTTCTCGCAGTGGTCTCATTAAGGATGGAGGCTCAGAGCATCATGGGGCTTGGGCCTGTATTCTCGGTGGGTCACAGAAGTGGCATTGCATGACATTGTGGTTTTCATTGCACCAGTTTAGTCTAGAGTTGGACTTTCTCACCGGAAAACCTAGACGTGGTTTGGATATGATATATCCCTGCTGGGTGAGAGGTGGTTGCCCTTCCAGTCCAGCATTGGACTTTCTCACTGGAAAACCACAACGTGATTTGGATATAATATATCCCTGTCAGGTGAGAGGTGGTTGCCTATCTAGACTGCACTGGTCCAGTGTCTCCAACTTCAGCATTTTGTGGTCATGGCCTCTACCCTTCCTAGTTGTGACCAGGATGGAGCTTTTGTCCAGGAGGACGAATCCTCGCCACTAGTGAGTTTCACACCTGGGTTAAGCCAGTTTAGGCATATTATCCCAGTATTTGTGTATATAGTATGTGACCGACCTCTAGAGCGGAGGCACCATGATGTGCATAGCCATCGAGTTTCCTCCTTGGGTTAAGCCGGTTTAGGCATATTTCACCAGTATGGGTGTATATAGGACACGGCTGGCCTCTAGAGCAGAGGTGCCGTGGTATGAGTAACTCTTGCCGTGAGACTACTGGACATACCGATTAAACTTCACTTTATCCTTTCCATCACCTTTCTCACAATGGCACTGCATGGCAACCCTAATCGCATTTTCGCATTTTCTTCATTGGCCGGGAGGAGTTTCACCCCATGTGTGGCAGCCAAAGAATCTAGCCAGCATTGTCTTAGTTTAACCCCTGGGTTAAACCGGTTTAGGCAGTCTGCCCAAGTATGGGTGTATAAAGGCGTGGCTGGCCTCTAGAGCAGAGGTGCCGTGATTTGAGTAGCCCTGACCTCGAGACTACTGATTACTTCACTTAATCCTTTCCTTCACCTTTTCCACGGTGGCGCTGCGGTAACCCTCATCACATTTTTCTTCATTGGCCAGGAGGAGTTTCACCCTATGCACGGCAGCTGAAGAATCTTGCCAGCAGTGAATGCATGGCTTAATCTTTGAGACAAGCATATGACTACTGGCTGGATCAACCAGATAGCTTCTTCACTGAACCATAGTCGGATATTTGCCGACAGACCAACATGGGCAAGGGAGACAGCGCTCTGCTCAGAGTGGATCCCTTTCAACCCTGGCAGCATTTCATTTCCTTTAACTACTGGCGGTGGCGACCAGCTCTCTCTGCTCTAACGAACGAGAAGAAAACGTGGCACCAACAACTAACGCACATTACGTACTGCAGACCTGATACTCTTTGCAAGAGATGGGCCAATTTTGAGACCATTGGTTGACAACACCGTAGTACATCACTGATGCATTAGCACGAACCTGGCTGGCTAGCCATTTATAGGCTTCACTCGACGGACAAATCACTCACTTCTGCATCGAAATACCTTAACTCTCGCCGTCTGGGAAGGGAGCGAAAACCTTTCTCCCCACACATGGAACTTGAGAGCACTTTAAAAGAACAGTGGGGTGATGTTAACTGTAGTAAAGTCCATTAATTACTTATAGGAGTTGGCCGGGGATACAAATTTCTATGACATTATCCAGGTTGTGACATAAAGCAATGTGTTATTAAGTGGGTTCGACTAAATATCACTAATTTACTTCCTTATATCTTAGTCATTTGCTGTGAATTGTTACCAGTAAACATCTTTGAACGTTCCCAGTTATGTATATAATGATATATAGAATACTGCACATTATATTTAACCAAAGCCAAAAACTTCTCCATTTTCCTCAAGCACTAAGCTGTGATACGAGTTCTGACTTGGATGGGATGACCCTTATTGTTATAAATGTTAATGTTTAGAAGCTTGGCTGTTAAAATTATTGTGTTTTAAGAATGCATACTATATAAGAGTAATAAACTCAAATTCTTAAGTCAAAACATTGCATTGTAAGTTGCACCGCTGATACTGTTCATATGGCAATTAACTTCATAAATGTAACACAGTAAATGTAATATCAGTTTACCGGTCCTGTGTTCTTTTAATCTGGATGAAATTATAATATGTAGTTTACCTTCATGATGGAACATACGCTAGTGAAGTTTTATTTCATTCACAATAAACACAAGCAGCAACTTCGCCTGGTTGACATAATTGAAAAAAGGTAACCAAAAAAAGTCAGTATCCTTGGTAATCATAATAAATAAAGCATTTACAAAATTTTAGAATAATTTTTTAATCTCAAAAACCCAATTTTTTCCGTTAATACTACATTATTATTTTCAAATCCAGTAAAACTGTTAGCAGTGTGAGGATAAGGAATTAAAAATAACATTATTGTCGTCTAATCCATAAAACTGTTAATGCAAAAAAAAGCTGAGGATCAAAATGAAAAGTTGATGGTCAATCTGTTTTACAATGTCTTCTTATATCTTCTTATATCCTTCCCGTGCCGTTAAACGTCACATAGGGCTCGCAAAATAATTCGCCAATTTTTTCTGTCTTCGGCGAGTCTTTCAACCTCATCAAAGGATTTTATACCTCTTAATTTGGCCTCTCTTAACAATGATCTCTTCAGAATTTCACGCAGTCTGCCTCTTTTTCTTTGGCCTGTTGTGTTCCACTTGATAGCTTGTTTTTGGATTCTCTGATCATTTCTTCTCATCAAGTGACCAGCATATGTTTCCATAACGATATCTTTTTTTCCCATCTGGAGTCGCCTCTAGATAGGTCCCAGGATAAGGTTGTTAGCCTTATGCCCAACTCCCGGTACGGGATGTGTGACAGATCAAGCGGAATTCCGCTGATTTCTGCATGCCGGCAAGAGCGGTAAAAAAAACGTCCGCCATCTTGCACGTCACAGTGTAGTCTCCAGAAAAATGTGAAAATATTAGAGTTGCAAATAAACTTTGAAAATATCAGGAGTGTCAACCAGTTTTACAAAATGCAACAGTTTTTGTCTTCCTCCAGGAGTCTGTTGAGACAGAAAGAAAAAACTATGGTGAGACAGCTGCAGCCCATAAACTGTTCAACTTACTTCCCTGGAATAGGAAAACATATTCCTATATACTTCGTGTACTCAGAAAGCGACGTGTAAAGTTACATCATGCAGCTGATATGATGGAAGAGTACAGAGGTATATGTTTCTTTTATTGGATATTTTTAATTTCTCACATGGCTTTAAAACTGATTGAGTGATTGATTGATTGATTAAATTCTTATTCCAGTGTCTGCTTCTTCACTCGTAACAGTAACCAGTGTAGCATGTGTACACTGATTGTCCCTGTTGTATGTTCGTTATAGACTCAGCTTCTGTCCAGTGTAGAAGCTTATTGCTCTCTCAGTCTGCATCACCCCCAGTTCATTCATTCTGCAAATGTAAGGGTTATTTTTTTCCCTTTTCTACTCTTCATCCTCACAAAATCTGTCTATGACAGCCTTAAATATGTCCAGGTTATCCAGTCTCAGCAGATCTTGGAGGATCCTTCTCAGCAGCTGATTGGCTTGCTCATTACCATGTGTTTCTATATGCCCAGAACTGTGATTCCATGTGAGGTCTGCACTTTTAGAGATTGTGAGTAGGTTGGCCCACTCCCTGCGAAGCATGTTCCTAACAGTCTGTTTAAGCATGCTTTGGGGGAGCCATCACTACTGAATGACACAGAGTGTATTTGGATCTCTTCTTACAAAACAGTAATTCTTAAGGAAAAGTGTCACTGTTTTGTGTGATAGGGGTATGTAATGGATATTATGCCAGTGCTCATATTTTCTTTCACTAGCCTGCACATTGTAGGATCATGTGATCCTAGCCACCTTTCCTTCCTCAGCTCCAAGAAGAACCAGGTCCTATATTTTGAGCTAAGTAAGTTGACTGTAGCACCTCTGGCTAGAGTCAGACTCTAAATTGGTGACATGGCAAACAAGTGGCTAACCACTATCCAAGAGCTCAGAAAATGATTGTAATGTTGGCTGCAGTAAAACTGGTTCTAGTGGAGTAGATGAGGTTGAGGCGAGAAAAGAATGTGATAGCAGTCAGATGTATTACATTTTCTTTTCTCTTCATATAGAAGTTAAAAATGCATCATCAAGCATTTTGATCCCCACACTATGACACTTCATGTCTCTTTAAATTTCTATGTTCAAGTGCATTGTTCTCCTTTTACTCAAGACAAATCTATGAAAGATAAGTGCTTTTTTTTGTGTGATTTTTTTTGTTGCTTTGTTATTCCTGTTGTTCCTGATTAAGGTTTTATGCCAAAATATTGCATTGTTTTTATTGCCTTTTCAAATATGGCCTTTACTTGTTTTTGTTTATATTCCTAAATATTTTGCAGAATTACACTGTACTAAATTAGAGTAAATATTTATTGTGAAAAAGAGATTATACATTAACCCTAGGTTTTTAATACATACGTTTTTAGCTTTCATCTTATTCAAACAGTAACATACGGGATGAAGGTAACAGATAAGAACTTAAAAGAAAAAAAAATAACTGAACTTATTTGTTGGCTTGCTGATGACTGTGTCAAATGAAAGTGGATAGTGGAAAGCTGTCTTTGATGAAACCACTGGACTTTTAAGCAGGGTCTCCAAGAGGATGAAACTAGTGGAGTTTTAAGCAGTGTCTGTAAGAGGATGAAACCACTGGACTTTTAAGCAGGGTCTCCAAGAGTATGAAACTAGTGGACTTTTAAGCAGTGTCTGTAAGAGGATGAAACCACTGGACTTTTAAGCAGTGTCTGTAAGAGGATGAAACCACTGGACATTTAAGCAGTGTCTGTAAGAGGATGAAACTAGTGGACATTTAAGCAGTGTCTGTAAGAGGATGAAAATAGTGGACATTTAAGTAGTGTCTGTAAGAGGATGAAACTAGTGGACATTTAAGCAGTGTCTGTAAGAGGATGAAACTAGTGGACATTTAAGCAGTGTCTGTAAGAGGATGAAACCACTGGACTTTTAAAAAGGAACTGTAAGAGAAACACTGTTTACACCCTACTTACCTTATTGGCTAACCATTCTGTTTTTGTTCACTACAAGCCCCCCTCCCTGAAAACAGTGGAAGCCTTCTAGGCCCTGAAGCAATGCCCCAGCTGGACTCACTGGCCCTGTTTTGAAGATCCAACATCCTACGAAGATTGTGAAACCAAACATTGTTCTAAATGGATCAGCCGTATAATTCATGAGCTCAGAAGGGTGAAAATCTTGTATAAAGCAGAGAATAAAATGGCAGGAGAAGTAAAAAAATTGCAGATAAAAAAATATTCATTTAAGATTGATCCTGCTTATCCCATGGGCAGAAATGGCTGAAAAGGGAGGCTACCAAGTCCAGAAATAGCCCAATTTGATTTATTTTTTAAATCACAGTTATCTCTCACAGGAAGTGTGGTTTGACAACATTGTACATCATTTTGCAACCAGTGGTTTTATTTTGTTTTCATTTTTTAAATTCTCTCATTTTGTTCCTTATTTCCAAATGATGAAGCTTTCAGAAACATGACAGAAGTATTTTATTACCTAATGTGGGTTGATCAGAATTTAAACAAATAATCTGACTTAGCAGATTCTAAAACTGGAGCACTGAAATGTAGCTGTTGGCAGCATGTCAGTTTATATACAGACGGGCAAAGAATAAACAAAACTTGCAAAACTGAACAGGAGCTAAGAAAATCCTCTCTCAGACAGATCAGTCAAGACATCTTAGTTTACAGATCAGTATGTGACTGCTACGTTTTGATCTGGAATCAGCACATGAATGTAATGGATTAATAACGTCTTGTGAAAATGAGTTTGAATATAACTAATGATTTACAAGGATTACAAAAAAATTCAGCTAATGAAGATCACATTTCATAGATTTGGAATTGAATGTTTATGTTTCGCTTTGTACCATTACAGAACCTACTAGTTTTATTTTTGTCTCTATGGCTGGCTCTAGGGGTGAAGACACTGTAGGTTTTGGCAATCTGCAACCCATAGCTGACATGCTAGTGTCAGGGTTTGTGAACCATAGCTGACATGCTAGTGTCAGGGTTTGTGAACCATAGCTGACATGCTAGTGTCAGGGTTTGTGAACCATAGCTGACATGCTAGTGTCAGGGTTGGTGAACCATAGCTGACATGCTAGTGTCAGGGTTGGTGAACCATAGCTGACATGCTAGTGTCAGGGTTGGTGAACCATAGCTGACATGCTAGTGTCAGGGTTTGTGAACCATAGCTGACATGCTAGTGTCAGGGTTGGTGAACCATAGCTGACATGCTAGTGTCAGGGTTGGTGAACCATAGCTGACATGCTAGTGTCAGGGTTGGTGAACCATAGCTGACATGCTAGTGTCAGGGTTGGTGAACCATAGCTGACATGCTAGTGTCAGGGTTGGTGAACCATAGCTGACATGCTGGTGTCAGGGTTGGTGAACCATAGCTGACATGCTAGTGTCAGGGTTGGTGAACCATAGCTGACATGCTGGTGTCAGGGTTGGTGAACCATAGCTGACATGCTGGTATCAGGGTTGGTGAACCATAGCTGACATGCTGGTGTCAGGGTTGGTGAACCATAGCTGACATGCTGGTGTCAGGGTTGGTGAACCATAGCTGACATGCTGGTGTCAGGGTTGGTGAACCATAGCTGACATGCTGGTGTCAGGGTTAGTGAACCATAGCTGACATGCTGGTGTCAGGGTTGGTGAACCATAGCTGACATGCTAGTATCAGGGTTGGTGAACCATAGCTGACATGCTGGTGTCAGGGTTGGTGAACCATAGCTGACATGCTAGTGTCAGGGTTGGTGAACCATAGCTGACATGCTAGTGTCAGGGTTTGTGAACCATAGCTGACATGCTAGTGTCAGGGTTGGTGAACCATAGCTGACATGCTAGTGTCAGGGTTTGTGAACCATAGCTGACATGCTAGTGTCAGGGTTGGTGAACCATAGCTGACATGCTAGTGTCAGGGTTTGTGAACCATAGCTGACATGCTAGTGTCAGGGTTGGTGAACCATAGCTGACATGCTAGTGTCAGGGTTGGTGAACCATAGCTGACATGCTGGTGTCAGGGTTGGTGAACCATAGCTGACATGCTAGTGTCAGGGTTGGTGAACCATAGCTGACATGCTGGTGTCAGGGTTGGTGAACCATAGCTGACATGCTGGTATCAGGGTTGGTGAACCATAGCTGACATGCTGGTGTCAGGGTTGGTGAACCATAGCTGACATGCTGGTGTCAGGGTTGGTGAACCATAGCTGACATGCTGGTGTCAGGGTTGGTGAACCATAGCTGACATGCTGGTGTCAGGGTTAGTGAACCATAGCTGACATGCTGGTGTCAGGGTTGGTGAACCATAGCTGACATGCTAGTATCAGGGTTGGTGAACCATAGCTGACATGCTGGTGTCAGGGTTGGTGAACCATAGCTGACATGCTAGTGTCAGGGTTGGTGAACCATAGCTGACATGCTAGTGTCAGGGTTGGTGAACCATAGCTGACATGCTAGTGTCAGGGTTGGTGAACCATAGCTGACCAAAACCCTGTATCACCTCTCCTTTGGTACCCCTAGCAGCACCCTAGCCTGGCTAACAGGGCAGGGATTGGCATAGTCTCCATGTTGGTGGAGTCTGCTAAAGAAATATTGCACACCTCCTGCATTTTTAGCTGCACCCTGGACTGAAAAAATAATTACCCTGACCTATTTTCAATTCAGCGTGATGCTGTGCCCCAACATCTTCACTGCATTGGCTGCAAAGAACACCAGGTCACAGTTCCAGAAAGATTGAAGAAGACGGCTGACATTTCTATGTTGTTGTGTATTGTCTCCCTCAAGATAATGGTCACTGGTCTCTCATGATGAAGGTCGGGGGTTCGAATCCGGCCAGCGGCACCCCAGTCACCCAGCTGTAGAAATGGGTACCCGACTTCTTCTGGAGTTGGGGAAGGAAAAGGCAGCCAGGCGTGATACTGACCATATCAGCCTCTAGTGTGCTGACAGGTCAAGGAAAATATGGGCACTAACACCATATCCCTATGTGCCTCTAAGGCATGACAGGGTTACCTTTACTTTTTTTTTACAAGATAATGGTGCATTTGTTGATTGGTATGAAAAAAAATGCGAACAGATTTTCTAAAATTTTTAAGAAGTTTCATTTTTAGAAAAGGCTTAGATATTTTTTTCTGAAAGTAATCCTGTTCATTTATTTCATTCTAGAGCTGAAGACTGATGCCGCAGATGTGTACATGAATAATAACGATTGTCTGATTAAAGCTATTAGAGATGATTTTGCCAACAGTATCATTCCATCACTTGTGTTGCGTGTCTTTAACAAATACAGTCCAGTTGTGTTGACAAAGGAGGATATTGTAAGTTCTGTTTTACATATCATCAAATATTTGTTTTTATCTATTACCAGTATATATATATATATATATATATATATATATATATATATATATATATATATATATATATATATTACAAGAATATCTTACTTAGACAAACCAAGTTTTGATGTTTCTATATATTTTCCAGTTATTTTACTTGTACGAACTCCCTGCAGCTGCGAGCTGTTGTTCTTTGCAGCCAATGCTGCAGAGATGTTGAGCCTCAGCATCGTATCGGTGTGGGGGCGGGTTATGGCTGCTACTTTTTTTCAGTCCCAGAGTACAGCTAAGAAATCAGGGAGTGTGAAATGCTTCTTTAGCAGACTTCACCATGATGGGGACTAAGGCAATCCCTGCTCCATTAACCAGGCTATGCCTGTTACTGGGGGGTACCACGGAGAGGTGGGACAGGGTCTTGGTCAGCCATGGGTCACTAACGCTGATGCTGGCATGTCAGCTATGGGTCGCTAACCCTGATGCTGGCATGTCAGCTATGGGTCGCTAACCCTGATGCTGGCATGTCAGCTATGGGTCGCTAACCCTGATGCTGGCATATCAACTATTGGTCACTAACCCTGATGCTGGCATATCAGCTATGGGTCACTAACCCTGATACTGGCATATCAGCTATGGGTCACTAACCCTGATATTGGCATATCAGCTATGGGTCACTAACTCTGACTCTGGCATGTCAGCTATGGGTCACTAACCCTGATGCTGGCATATCAGCTATGGGTCACTAACCCTGACACTAGCATATCAGCTATGGGTCACTAACCCTGATGCTGGCATATCAGCTATGGGTCACTAACCCTGATGCTGGCATGTCAGCTATGGGTCACTAACCCTGATACTGGCATGTCAGCTATGGGTCACTAACCCTGATGCTGGCATATCAGCTATGGGTCACTAACCCTGATGCTGGCATATCAGCTATGGGTCACTAACCCTGATGCTGGCATATCAGCTATGGGTCACTAACCCTGATGCAGGCATATCAGCTATGGGTCACTAACTCTGACTCTGGCATATCAGCTATGGGTCACTAACCCTGATGCTGGCATATCAGCTATGGGTCACTAACCCTGATGCAGGCATATCAGCTATGGGTCACTAACTCTGACTCTGGCATATCAGCTATGGGTCACTAACCCTGATGCTGGCATATCAGCTATGGGTCACTAACCCTGATGCAGGCATATCAGCTATGGGTCACTAACTCTGACTCTGGCATATCAGCTATGGGTCACTAACCCTGATGCTGGTATATCAGCTATGGGTCACTAACTCTGACTCTGGCATATCAGCTATGGGTCACTAACCCTGATGCTGGCATATCAGCTATGGGTCACTAACCCTGATGCTGGCATATCAGCTATGGGTCACTAACCCTGATGCTGGCATATCAGCTATGGGTCACTAACCCTGATGCTGGCATATCAGCTATGGGTCACTAACCCTGATGCTGGCATATCAGCTATGGGTCACTAACCCTGATGCTGGCATATCAGCTATGGGTCACTGATTACCTTATCATGCATCTTCACCCCCCACTTTTCAGTTATAGCTTACATACCAGTTTTCAAGTGTCTGTTGGAAGACAGTTTGAAGTTTAAGCACTTACCTAGATCAGTTACAACAGAGTGTGCAGGCAGGATTTTTAATTTTGCCATCAAAAGAACAACCCCAGGAGTCTTCCCATGATTTGAACCTATATTTACTGAATGATGGCCAGTGTTTAAAGCGCATGGCCATACACATATGTATAAAGTTATATATAGTTTGGTTTTTCTGTTTCAACAAGATGAATTTTTCTTAGCTGATACCATGATTTGAAACATATTATTATATTGCTATATTATTATATTCATTCATTCATTTGCAAGTCCATTGCGGTACTTTGTCTCCCTAACAGCTTTCCTGTAGGCCTCTCGGTAGTAAACACGATGCCCTGCTGCTGATACATCCATTTGCAGATCATCAACGATATCTTGCACCCACCTTCTCCTTGGTCTTCCTCTCTTTATTTTTCCCATTATGTACCCTTCCAAGATGGTCTTCTCTAGATTATCATGACGTTTAATGTGTCCAAAATATTTAAGTTTTCTCTGTTTAATCCTCTTTACTAGCCAGCCTTCTTTAATATTAAGTTCTTGTAGTATGGATATATTTGTTCTTTTTTGTGTCCAGTGTATTTGAACAACTCTTCTGTAGCATTTACATTCAAAAGCATTGATGTGTTTCTCAGCTGTTTTGTCAAGTGTCCAGGTCTCACAGGCATATGTTGCGATGGGAAAGATGCATGCCCTTATAAATCTTATTTTTATAGTTCTGTCTGTGATTCTTCAGTTGTTTTACTTTCTGAAGAGTGATAGATGTCCTCCTTTTAATTTCCCTCATTGTATCTCCATTATTGGAGATTATTATTATTATATTGTTATATTTAAATCAGGATGGAATGTGTTTGTTGGGTAAGAATGTATTGCCATGGCTGGTAGAAATTTTCAGCCTGCTGCACCACCTCAATAATCATGACAACCTTGAACCAGTTAGCCAGGATTGTGCATCATGGTGATAAGAAATCAGAGAAGTGAAACATGGAATGTCTGAATGTTAAAAAAGAGTGTTAAAATTGCAAATCTAATTTTAAAAGTTTTAGAAATGTTGTTTTGCAGCAATCTAATGAAAAAGTGTTTGCCATGTTTTTCTTTTTTCTGTTTACAATTTAACTGTCGTTAATATCCACAGAGTTACCTTGAGGCATTCGCCACGGATGAAGGAGAAATTGAAGGTTCGCACAAACTCCTTGATTGTATTTCGATCTATGAGAACTGGTTTACATGCTTGCTGGAAGTTCTTAAAGATCCAAATGTTAAGTTAGAACATGTAGCACAGAAGATGCTAAAACTAAGAAGTAATCAAATGGAAGAGCATAATAACAGTCAGTCAGAAGCAGTGGAAGATGAGATGAGAAATTTAACAATAGTTTTATAATGGCATTTCTCTTAAATTTTCTCATTTCCACCATTGCCCACTCAGCCAGGCTAGTGTCTGTTAACAGAGCTATAGGGTCTTGGTCAGATTTTGTTCATTAACCTTGGTGTGACCACCCACCACTGTCTTGCTCAGCCAGGCTAGTGTCTGTTAACAGAGCTATAGGGTCTTGGTTAGATTTTGTTCATTAACCTTGGTGTGACCACCCACCACTGTCTCGCTCAGCTTGAGGGCTGCATCTTCAGTTCCAGGCAGAGTGCAGACAGACCAGAAGCACACTTGTTAGTTGTTTGTAAACTTGGCTGAATGGATGTTGAGCAACAGAGGGTTCACTTGGGACAAGAGTGGAAAGAAAAAGTGAAGAACAGGAGTTTATGGAAAACCCTTGCAGAGGCCCCCTTGTGCTTTCGGCACCTACAGGTTCAGAGAGAGAGAGAAACTTGGCTGAAGATGCATTGTTATAGATTTAAACATATCACTCAACAAATTCATTCTTCATGAAACTTACAGCAGGAGAGTTTTTTTTTTTTTAAAAAACTTCATTTAGGAGCTTATTTTACATTTTGATTTGGTGAATTTTTTTATTGAGTGAATGTTTAAATGAGAGAATTTCCAATTCAGTGAATGACAAGTCGTCAATGTCATAATTACATATCACAAAAAAATGTGATGTAGCATGTTATGCTGCATTTTAAAAGTGAGCTCTTGCTTAAATCTCAGTTATTTACACTTTGAAGGTGAGCTCATTCATTCCTTTTGTTGATCTCAAACTTCTTTTGTTTGTTAATGAAGAAAAATAAAAATACATATAACCTGTAACTGATTTCCACTGTCATGTCAAACTTTTAGTTCTAACCAGAGTTTATATAATGTATAAAATAGGAAAAAAGTAGGAGCAGCTTTATTACTTAACGATTACAAAGTTGTGACGTTTCGGCATGAGCCTTAATCATACAAAAACATACAGGACGAAGAAATAGAGAGAAGAGATAAAGTATAGATTCACATGAATACTATAAAAAAAATAATTTTTTTTTTAAAAGAGTACTTAGCTGTAAATCGCAAGGTGTGGCTTGTCCGGCGGTGTGTGTCAAGAATGGATCTAGTAGGACGTGGAGATTGTTTAAATAGAGACCTGTGACATGTGGTCGGTGGGTTGTAACTGGGGGTGGTGGATGGGGAACCGGGGAGGGGAGAGAGTGACGCAATACCGACCTAGCTAGGAGAAATTGAAACAGATGATTGGGGAAGAGGGGTTGCAGAGAAGAGGGGTTGCAGAGAAAATAGCGGGGTTGCAGAGTGATGCTGTGAGGAAGTTTGAAAAGTAAGAAGGGGTGGATTTAGTGGAGAGGTACTATAATGATTGAAGAAGATGATGTTACGTGTAACTAAACAGCAAGTTTAACCCATGTGGTATTGTGCTTCGTGTATAGTTGTATACTTATACACCAATTATTGTGTAACCAGAGTTTAAAGTAGTCTTATGATTTGTTGCAAGTCAATGGTGCATTTTCTGCATGCAGCAAGAGTTGGTGTTTTAAATGTAGTCCTGTACTGGACATTCTGTACTGGATATGAGACCTTGTTTAACTCTTTAATCATTTTTTCTTTTCTCAAAGCAGTTCTCATTCCCACTTTGGTGATATTTTAGCTGAGCAGTGATAAAAGCAAACATTATCACATTCTTATATTGCTACCAGATAACGTTTATCATTTTTTTTTTTATAACTGTTTTATCATCATTGTCCTGTTCTGTCTTTGTTTGGTAGGATGAATAAAGGTTCTCTCATTTAGCTCCTTATTTTATGCATGCAGTCAAGCTGAATCTAGTCATTATTTATATTCTAAAACCATCTATATATCTGTGTCATCCTCTTGCTCCTTTTCTCCTTCAGTTTTTCCCTCAAGTATGGTTTTCAATATTGTATTAAGCCTCCTGATGTGATCAAACTAAAACTGTGGTTTTTATATTTTTCATTATTTTCTGTTCACTTTCTTTGATTTTATATCATACATCTTATGTCCTTCTTATGTGATGTTAAACATCTCATGGGGCTCACATATTTGTTTGCCAAGTTTTCCTGTTCTCGGCGAGTCTTTCAACTTCATCAAGGGACGTTATGCCCACTAAACTGCCTTCTCTTTCTTAACAATGTCTTCTTTAGGGTTTAACGTGGCCAACCTCTTTTTCTTCAGCCTGTTGTGCTCCATTATATGTATGTTTTGGTATTCTCTGATTGTTTCTTCTCATCATTTTCTTTTTCTGATCGCCCATGAGACAGGTTGTTGTTTGCTCATCTGTCTTATCTCTGCGTTGTTCTTAAAATTTGTTCCACTTTATACCAAGTATTTTCCTTAGGCATTTGTTTTTAAAAGAGTTTAACTTCTTGTCTATTTCTTTAGTTGTTTTCCAGCTTTCGCATGCATAAATGAGGGTGGATATCACATTTGAATTGAATAATCTTAACTTGGTTTTTGTGCTTACAACTTTTGAATTCCATATGTTCTCAAAATTCTCAAAGGTCAGTGCTGCTTTTGCAATTCTAATTCTAACTTCCTTTCTGGTGTCACCATCCTGGTCTATATGGCTACCAAGGTATGCAAATTGGTTTACTTCATCAATAGCTGTTCCTTCTATGTATTTTTTTCCTTCTTGATGAATGAGAAGTTTCATTATTTTTGTTTTGTCTTTGTTAATTTCAAGACCTGTTTTGCTAGCCAAGGAAGACAGGAAATTTGTTTTTTTCCTGCATTGGTTTCACATTGTCACTGATAAGAATTATGTCATCTGCAAAATCAAGATCTTCTATTTTACATATATATATATATAAGTTCTTTAAGTTGCTGAGTGCTAACACACATATGTGGATGCACAGAAGTGTTAGTGAGCACTGTTGCACGTGCATGGAGTTACAGAGCTTTTCAGTGATAGCAGAAGATGGTTAGGAACTGCCATGAGATATTATACATATATATATATATACACACATATGTCTGATGTCATGTATGTAGATGAATTAACTTACTTCTTACACCTTACATCCTTCCTGTGCCGTTAAACGTCACATAGGTCTTGCATGGTAGTTTGCCAAGATTTCCTATTTTCAGCGACCTTTTCATCCTCATCAGGGGCTGTTATGCCCACTAAACTGGCCTCTCTTAACAGTGTCCTCTTTAGAGTTTCATGTGATTGACCTCTTTTTCTTCGGCCTGTTGTGTTCCACTTGCTAGCTTGTTTTGGGATTCTCTGGTTGTTTCTTCTTATCATATGACTGACGTATGTCCATCTTTTTCTGATCACCTATGAGATAGGTTGTTGTTTGCTCATCTGCTGTATCTCTGCATTTACCTTGAATTTGTTCCACTTTATACAGAGTATTTTTATATTTATACTTATATATAAATATATGTAAGTATTATATAAATATACTCAAGGAAAAAAGTAAGTTTGCAGTGGTGTCAAGCACACCAATCACGTTGTCATGAGTGAAATGAAATCAAATTTGGCACACAGTTTTGTCTGAGTGTTGTCCACTTCCCCGTGCTGCACGAAGTTGATCGCACTATTCATGGGGAGATAACCACAGCTCCAGTGAAAATACATGCAGTGATCCATGATTGGTTACTGTCCATGGATAAAATGAGGATAAATGTGTAATTCTGTTCTCAGAGATCTCTTCACGTAATCATTGAAGAAAGGAGTAATTTAAATATCCAACATAAACATCTTTTTTCATCATGCCAAGATTGAATGAACATCAGCAAGAAAAAGCTGTTGGGATGTTAATTGCTGCATCAACAGTAGCAGCAGTATCTCAATATTTTAATGGTCACAGAAACACAATATCACGCCTTCAAAGTTGTTTTGGCCAAAATGGTTCCGTTGCTGATGGCTATAGAAGTGGTAGACCACAAGTTGCCACCCTTGAACAAGACAGCTACATCCGCCTCATGCACCTTTGTAACAGGTTTCTCCAGGTCACATGGTCTTCCAGCAACATTCCAGTTTTAAGATGTGCATAGGGCAGGACAGTGTGGAACAGGCTGAGAGAGGTAAATCTCTTACCTCATAGGCCTGCAGTTCACCACAGACAAACCCACTTGACCTGGGTCAGGCACTATGTGGCATGGCCCTATCATCAGTGGAGACGGATCCTATTCACTGATGAGTCCAGATTCTGTCTGCATGATGGGCGTGCTTTAGTGTACAGGTGAAGAGGAGAACGCTTTGCGAATAACTGTGTGCTAGAGGTGGATAGGAGGAGAGGAGGCAGTGCAATGGTTTGGGGAGGAGTTTCCTATGCTGGCTGAACAAACCTAGTCTTCCTCAATGGCAACCGTACAGGTTTACAATACAGAGACGAAATCATTACACGCCACATAATGCCTTTTCTGGATGCTAATAGACAAGGCGTGACACTGCAGCAGGATAACGCTCGTCCACATGTCGCACGTGTGGTCAGGGACTACTTTCAACAACATCAAATTACTGTCTTCCCATAGCCAGCAGTTTCACCGGACCTGTCACCTATCGAGCACATTTGGGATGAACTGGACCACAGGTTGAGAAGACGACACAATCGTCCTGGAAACCGCCAAGAATTAGCCCAAGCATTGTAAGAAGAATGGAATAACATGCCTCAACAATTGATACCACGTATCATTGGTTTGATGAGAAGGCAGTGTCAAGCAGTGATAACTGCCCGAGGAGGACACACAGGATATTGAAACCTTGATTTTCTGTTCTTGGGGTGGTGAGTCACATTATGTGAGTTTTTTTTCACTTTTTTCTGACATGTGACTGGCCTGAAAGTTATCATTTTATCTGTTATTGGATAATCAAACATAATGTGTGCCATATTTTATTTCAATCATCACCTGAGCACGTTCATGGTGCTTTTTAAAGCATTGAACACTTACTTTTTTCCGTGAGTATATATATAAATATATTTATACCGATGAATTAACAGTGCTGATTTATTGTTGGGCCTGAGATATGGGGTCATAGTATTAAGCTGTCATTATGCATATTTGATTAATGCCACTGTTGCTTGTATATAAAAAATTGTAATGTTTTGACTGTTTGGTCAGTGTTTTGGTGTATGTTGTTGTTAATGTCTGGTGGTGTATTAAATTGATCTGTTAAGTATTTTGATTTCATGAGTTTTATCCATTACTGCTGTTGATTGTGATGTATTGTCAAATTGTGTAAGTGTAAGTTTCCAATAGTTATAGTCTTTGAAATACCACGTGCATCATTGAAGGGAAACCTTGGGTGTTTGGGTGTAGAATGGGCCCTTTTGGTACAGCTGTACTTCATGGGATTTCATTGGGTTAATTGCCCCTTAAACCAGGTTTCTAATAAGAGAATGAAGGTAATATATCAAAGCAAACATTTAACGGTTTAACCAACATAAAATCAAAGCACAACCACACCAAACAAAGCATTTTACACGACCACCATGGGGGCTGTGACGATCCCAGCCCTGTTAGCCAGACTGACCCTGTTACTGAAGGTACTAATGGGGAGGTGAGACTGGACAATGTCTTTACCCCCCATATATATATATATATATGTATAGGCCCTATCAGCAGTACATATTGTTTTATGAAGGTATGCAGCTTTAAAGATTACATGACCAAATAAATTAGAAAAAAATTGAACTTTTTAATATGTTGCATCTGTCTAGTTTTTATCTTGAAATAGCTGTCAGTAACTTCACTATAGCGCATGTGAATCATACTACTCTAGTTTGTGATATGAAGAAAATGAAGGCTTATAATTGTGCATATATTGCATATATTTCTGAAGTATTTAAGTGAGATAAAAATGTATTAACCAATAGCTGCAGTGGAGAACATATGTCAAAGAAGACAGGACTCCTGAGTTGCCTGGTGAGTGACACACTAGCCTGCCATTTTCAGGTTTGGTGGTTCAAGTCTGGCAAGAGGTACTCTAGTCACCCAGTCAACAACAACAAAATGGTAGAAAGATTTGGCAGCCAGACAGGAAGTTAAGTACATCACCGTCTAGTGTGGGAAAGGGAAAATATGGACACTGCTACCATACTCATATTTCCTAATGTGTCACTATGGTATGACAGAATTACATTTACCTTTTTCATTAAGGAAGAAAACTCTTATAACAGGGTAGGTTTAAAAAAAAAAGAAGTGTCTGAACAGTGTTTGTTTCATGAACATAAGAAAAAAAACAAAACAAAGGCAAATAGCTTTTACAACAGCAAGAATGAAATCTTATTGTGTACTGTAACAAAGAATAATGTGTTGTGTGTACTGTAACAAAGAATAATGTGTGCATATAGCAGTATATTGAATGTTAGGATGTAAGATAGATAATTCATTTGAGAATTGTAAAATTTAATATAAAATGAGTTATCTTCTAAAGTAATCAGCTGTTTATGAGTAGAGTCCATCTGCTTTGTCTCAGGTTACACGAGGGTCATGGTTAAGTTATGACAGGAGAAAGGTCAGGTGAGAGAGAAATCATATGACAGAGGGACAGTTGTGTTTTGTGTATCGTCTGAGATAGACGTAGATTAGGCTGTTAGAAATGTTGTTTAGTGAAATAGACGTAGAATAGAGTGTATTAGGTTGTTCTGATGGTGACAGTAGTCTGCTGGGAACATATATCGTGGAGATGTCCAGTCTTGTGTCCATAGATTTTGTTGATGCTTTTTTGTCGTTCTTGTCATATCACTCATCGTCACCCTGTGCATCATTACGGTCATTTCAACTGTGAAGTTGCTGCTTCTGTATTACTGCTTCCACTGAGAGAGAATGAACCTGGGAGCAAGTAAGTCTGTGAAGTGAATAACAAAACAGACGCAAAACAACGTAGAATAGTTGTAGATTAAATGAGATAAAATATTAACAGCAATTGATAAAGTCAACACTTGTCGTTGTAAACAGAAAGATTACTCCAATAGATAATAGTGGAAATTTACAGAGAGATGAGCAACAAGTTTACATTCTACAGATAGAAGAGCAGAAGATTGAATTAACACACCGAGAATCACACAGAGCATCCTGCTTTATGTACTGTAACAACGAATAATGTGTTGTGTGTACTTGTAACAAAGAATAATGTGTTGTGTGTACTGTAACAAAGAATAATGTGTTTTGTGTCATGCAGCAAACAGTAATGTGTTGAATGATAAGAAAGAATCTACAAAATGTTTCTACCTGGAAACGTTTCTTAACTGAAACTTCCATAGGTTCCCTTCTAACTTCTCCATGAGTCACTGATAACTCATTATAGTCAATTTTAGCATACTTAGGAACTGTACTGTTCAAGTGATGTCCTGTAGCTCATGGTGAGACTGTTCTACAGTCTCTGAATAAGAGTTTTTGGTGAAAGCAGGTGGCATATACTGTCTGTCTACAGGTATCATCAAGGCAAATATTTTTGGACAAGGAACGCCCACGTTGACCTATCTTACAAGTAATAAACATCAACTTAAATAAGTGAACAAGTTCAGCCTCGCGGATTTGTTGTTACTTTCTCTGTAGACCAGCAGTTCCAAATGTGAGCATGATCCTGAACCAGCGATAGTATGTGACCTTGACCTAAGAAAAAAAAGATAAATATTGAACATTCAGTAAAGTTATTTCAATGAATAGCACCCTGTGCACGTGTTAGTTCAGTATTTAGATTTGTAGACATAAAGTTGTAGGATTTCAATAACATACAGTAAATTTTTAACTTATCATTTTTATAAAAAAAGGTTAACATTTTAAAAATCTTCTCACCATCCTACATCAGACACTCCGTGACCTGAGACTGGCTACAAGTGCTCTAGATTTAGAAATCAGTGCAGGAACAGAAGAGGCAGCTACATCATGTGGCAAACACAGGAAAAGAGCATGAATGACGTTTAATACTGAAGACAAAAAGCTCTGATTTGTCAGCTCTGCTTACATAGCACTCTCTTTTATGGATCCAAAACATGGGCAACATCCTCAAGGCAGAGTTTCCATGTCTGATCCGTAGCAAAACAGTGAATAACAAGGAGCAGAATAATAAAGCAACCGGGCCTACTGCATCATACTAAAGCCTTCTGGGCCCTCCTTTAAAACCAGGGGAAGGTCTCTGGGCCCTGAATCAATGCACGGGCAGGATATTCCTCTCATGGGGCTCTTCTTCAATCTATAATGACAAAGACCGGCGTGAGGAAGAAGTAACGATCACTTTTATTTGTACTTTAAGGCTGAAAAACGGATCACGTATTCAGAAGCAAAGGGGAATAAGTAATTCACAGACAGTTTAAAGATCTGAGAGGATCACATGAAAACGTAAGTGACTGACCCAGTGCTTTTCAAAGCGGGCAGTGAGGAGACCCAGAGAAGTAGCGAGGGAAAAGAGAGTAGCACGGCGGATCTGAATCAAATGAGTGAAGAATGTTTCGGGAGGAACCAGGGACGTCGATTGAGTAGCAACGAGACAGCAGCCTGAAGTTTTGGAACCGTTGGTCTAACTCAGTGTTTCCCATGCGTGTTCGGGCTGCCACCCCTTTTTGTCCCAGACCACATCCTCAAAGCCCAACTCCCCTCATGAACTACTACAAAGGCTTCTTGAACTTGGATATACATTCATTCATTTGCATGTCCTTTGCGGAACTTTACGTCCCAAACAGCACTCCTGTAGGCCTCTCGGTTGTGGGGCTGATGCATCCATTTGCAGATCATCAACGATGTCTTGCAGCCATCTTCGCCTTGGTTTTCCTCTCTTTCTTTTTCCAGTTATTTACCCTTCCAAGACGGTCTTCTGTAGATTATCATGACGTTTAATGTGTCCAAAATATTTAAGTTTTCTCTCTTTTTTACATTACACAACTAAAAATTCTAGCGAACCAGTTTATTTTAACAACATGAAAGAGTACATTTATAACTCACCTACTGCGTTGTTTTTTCGGCTTTTAAAAGTTATGAATGAGTTTCATGTAGGAGTATAATTTTGTCAGTATCAGGTTGAAAAGTGCTAAGAAGGAACGTATTACTGCCCCCCCCCCCCCAAATTTGCCGTTTTGTTTTCTCTCAGTAGCACCCAGTGGAGCTATGGCAGGTCACAGCACACTTTGACCCCCCCTCCCCCCCAATTACAATCAGCTATACAGTCATTATCAACTTCTTTGTGTCAAATGATTCCAAACATAATTACGCAAGTTTAGAAACTTTTGTTCAATATTTGGAACAAATGAAGCGATACAAACTTTACATCACAGCGTCTTAGAAAGACTTCCCTACCTTACAAAAGAGAGGCTTAGAAACATGAAGGCATGAACTCACACCACGCCCATACAGCGTGTAAATGCCAGAGGTATTACATTTTTAAAAAGCCTCTTTACATTAAAATGTCTAAGAGTTTACTGTAAAACTGAATGAATAACTTTAAAATGTTAATATCTTAATAAAAAATATAACAATCGGGTGTTTGCTTGAACGTTACCTGTCGTCATTTTCTGTCCTTGTTCGTGTTATCATAGCTTTTGTCTGCACGCTCGTCGTTGTTAATAATATTCATCGTGCCATCGACACACACGTTTATGCCACTTATGGCCGCTTCTTGGCACGTCACACCTTTTGGCTGTTCTATGATGACCCTATTGTTGACGACGTTGTAGATGTTTATGTTTCTGTAAAATAATTGAACAACAAAATAATGAATTAAGTGACATGTGACAAGTCACCAAATCAATTTTTTTTTAAAAATGTACGTAGCCCTGTCATGCTTAAGATGGTACCTAGGGGGATGTAATAGTTTCCATCTTTTTCTTGACCTGTTGGAACACTAGAGGGCCAGGGGTCATCGTCATCCCTGGTCGCCTTTGCTTCTGCGGTGTATGCAGGTGTATGGTTCAGATTTACGAAAAGATAGAACAAGTGAGGAAAATGGGCAGAAACAAGAATGACATAAAGCAAGATGAGTATATACAAATGACCAACACACAATAATCCAATATTTCGGCAAAAACCTTGTCCAAGGATCAGATGCAAAAACAACACAAAGGATAAAAACACGAAAAATATCTACGAAAAAAAGGCTTCACCTTTCCCTTATTACTACCATATGTAAGACTACTCCTATGAGTAGACTTAACAAAGCTCGCCACTTAAAACAAGGATTCACATGAGAAATTTATGAAGATTTTTACGAGATATTTTTTTTCAAGCATACACAAAAGGTAGGTTTTATTGTGCCATTTTATGCATTCTTCGTGTATACTAGTATATTTGTACACTAGTCTCTAATTGTTGCCTTCAGAATTTTCCAGTTCAGCTCAGATAGTAACATATTGTTTCTTACAAACTAAACGTTTCTAAGCGTGAAGATAGATCTAGTCAACATTTGCTCTCCAGCATAACAACCCTATATCATCAGGTCCAGCCGGCGGGGGCTGGAGAGAAAGAAGATGCGAGAGCCAGGACTTTGAATTCCAAAAAGATTTTTTGTTCCACTTCTGATAGTTTAAATAGCGGAAATTAAAGGTATATGTTTGCGTTATAAATATAATGGTGTAACAAAAGGTCATAATTACATAACTGGGTCTCCATTCTCTGCAGACGTGGTTATCACAGTAGAAATCTCAGGCCGAGATTCAGGTTTTTGACTTGTAAACTGTTCTTCTGCCAGCTCTGATACCATCTGGATAAATGTTTCTAAAACTGAAGTGGTTTCTGATTTTGAAGCTGTATTTGGTGATGGAGCTACGGAGAGAAAAGAAGCACGTGAATTAAATACTCATACCTGCAACTAGTGTATAGATTACTTTAGTTCTCTGTAGTTTCGTGTACGAACTATTTTATACCTTATTCATTCATTCATTTGCATGTCCCTTGCCGAACTTTGCCTCCCAAACAGCACTCCTGTAGGCCTCTCGGTTGTGAGCAAGATAGTCTGCTGCTGCTGCGTCCATTTGCAGATTATCAACGATTTCTTGCAGCCATCTTCGTTTTGGTCTTCCTCTTTTTCTTTTTCCCATTATGTATCCTTCCAATACGGTCTTCTCTAAATTATCATGACGTTTAATGTGTCCAAAATATTTAAGTTTTCTCTCTTTAATCCTCTTTAGTAGCCAGCCTTCTTCAATATTAAGCTCTTGTAGTATGGATATTTTTGTTCTTTTTTGTGTCCATGATATTTGGAGAACTCTTCTGTAGCATTTACATTCAAAGGCATTTATGTGTTTTTCAGCTGTTTTTATACCTTATGTTATGATGAATATTCGTTTCAGGGTTGAGTTTACTGAAATTCTGGTTGTCGAAGTGAAGAATAAACGAAACAAAAATGTGGATAAAGCAGGAACATGAAATAGAAGAGAGAAAGATGTACAGTTAGACAAGTAGACAAAAAGGCATACGGGCTTACAGACAGAAGAATAGTTAGGAAGATAGACAGACAGTACACAAGCGTACAAAGAGAAAGACAAGCAAGCGGACGAAAACGACAGAGAGAAAGTGTTAATACTAAACCTTGTAGGACGTCAGTAAAGATTGCAACGTTCCAAAGCAGAAAGGAAAGATATTTTGAAATTATAATCAGATATAGAGTTACTAAGTTTATATTGTAATCAAGATATCTAAAATTTAAATCATAGTCATGTTATCTATATTTTAAATGGTAGTAAAGTTATTAAAATTTTAAATCATAGACATGTTATCTAAATTTTAAATCGTAAACAAGTTATCTAAATTTTAAATCGTAGTCAAGTGGGGAAGAGAGAATATATCCAACCTGATGGATTTAGTTTCGTGGAATCCCGTGCAGTCGCCGTCTTGATGGCTGCTGTTGGAGTACCATCTTTTGTTGTCGCTGCTGTTGCTGCTGTTGAAGTGGCTGAGCCTGACACACCAGAGGATGTTATTTTGCTCTTCAGTTTATTTGCTCCATTCACTGGCTGCCTTTCATTTCTGTTCCTGCTAGTTATTTCATCGCACTTGGCAGCATCTGGAGCAACTTAAGCGAAAGTAAACGTTCTAATAGTAAAAGTTTTCAGGATTTTCATGAATGGTTTCATTTCTATCCATAAAACACATTCGTCACATAGGGCGGAGTTTGGGGGAGGAGCTGACTGAGATGATGAAGGTTGTCTATGACTGACAAGGTTAAGGTTGTCTATGACTGACAAGGTTTGGTGGTCTGGTATAAAACTTTAGTTGTTTCTAACTTAAGAGCTGGGATATAGAACACTGCAGCAGAAACACTGATTGGTGAAACACTAAAATAACGGAAACACTGACTGGTGAAACACTGAAACACCAGTAAATCTGAATGGTGAAATACTTAAACAACAATAACTCTGACTGATGAAACACTGATTACTGAAATATGAAACAGCAGAAACAATGATGGCTGAAACATTGAAACATTAAGAACACTGATTGGTGAAAAACTGAAACAGTAGAAATAATGATTGCTGAAACACGAAACAATACGAGCATTGAATGCTGAAGCACTAGAACAATAAGGACATGATCACTGAAATAATAAGAACATTGAATGATGAAACACTGAAACAGTAAAACACATATCGCTGAAGCAATGAAACATCTAAAGCGCTGGTTAGTGAAACTGTGACCTAACATACCAGATCTAGGCCTGAAATAACTCGCCTTAAGAGGGACCGCTTAGCAAAATTATTTTCGGCGAAATCCGTAACAGCTAGCACATACACAGCTAGCATCTACACAGCTAGCACCTACACAGCTAGCACCTACACAGCTAGCACCTACACAGCTAGCACCTACACAGCTAGCACTTACACAGCTAGCACCTACACAGCTAGCACCTACGCATCTAGCACCTACACAGCTACTACGTGCTTTAGAACCGTACTCTAAGATTAAAATGCCAAATCAAAGATGAAGCAAGCGTTATTCGGGTAACTGGTCCAAGTTTCAATATTTTTAAATATATGTTGGCAGGGATAGAAAGATTGTTATTTTGAATGGCCAGTTCAGCTCTCAAAACTGACAATCAATTTATATAAGTAAGTTTGTTTTATTACCCAACTACTGTAAATTAAGTTGAAGAATTGTTTTATTACCCAACTACTGTGAATTAACCAAGTTAACCAAGTTAAGACTATTCAATTCAAATGTAATATCCACCCTCATTTATGCATGCGAAAGCTGGAAAACAACTAAAGAAATAGAAAAGAAATTAGACTCTTTTGAAAACAAATGCCTAAGGAAAATACTCGGCATCAAGTGGAATGAATTCAAGAACAATGCAGAGATAAGACAGATGACTGAACAACAACCAGTCTCATGGGTGATGAGGAAAAGGAGATGGACATATGTTGGTCACTTGATGAGAAGAAATGATTAGAGAATCCCAAAACAAGCTATCAAGTGAAACACAACAGGCCGAAGAAAAAGAGGCAGACCGCGGGAAACTCTGAAGAGGACATTATTAAGAGAGGCCAAATTAACAGGCATAAAACTTTTTGATGAGGTAGAAAGACTCGCCGAAGACAGAAAAAATTGATGAACTACTTTGCGAGCCCTATGTGACGTTTAGCGGCAAGGGAAGGAAATAAGATATAAAAGATAAGACTGTGAATTAAGTTGAAGAATTAAAAAAAACATGTTTTAAAGAACGTGTTGAGTGATAATGGTAAAATATCCTCACTTAGCAAATGCGTGGAAGAAAGATATCAAATAAATAAGAGCAGTACATGAATAAGTTTACAACAGATGAAGTATAATTTGAACTATGTAGTGCTGCATTCCAAAGAAAAAGAGGCAGACCGCGTGAAACTCTAAAGAGGACATTGTTAAGAGAGGCCAAATTGATAGGCATAAAATCCCTTTGATGAGGCTGAAAGGCTCGCCGAAGACAGGAAAAATTGACGAACTACCTTGCGAGTCTTTCAAAAGACTTCTATAAATGTAAAAGAAAGTTTAATTTTTGTGTTGACACGTGACCACAGAACTTACCAGTATTGGCCCCACTGTCAGATCTGAGCGTGAAGCTGACCCTCGTAGTGGTACACTGCAGGATAGAACAGATCCTGCTGTATCCGCCTTCCTGAGCGTGACGCAAGAGGAAGTCCTGCTCGTTGCAGTCCGTGTCCAAGGTAGCCCCGTTCTGTAGCAGGTACTCCACGAGAGGCTCATGGCCCTCGATGATAGCAATCATTAGCGGGGTGAGGTTGAAGTAACACTTAACACTGATATCCGCGTTGTGAGCTAGTAACACTTTCACAATCTCCACATGGTTGTACCGGACACTGTAATGCAATGGGGTACCTCCAAACTTGTTCTTTATATTGACGCCTGCCTTGTTTGCCAGCAGTAGCTTAACTATCTCTACCTTACCTTTAGAAGCACACAAGTGTAGAGGAGTGTACCCAGAGTAGTCTTGCATGTTCACGTCAGCGTCATGTGTCAGTAACACACGAACGATCATGATGTTGCCGTTTTCAGCACACACGTGCAGTGGTGTGTATCCGTCGCTGTCCTGGATGTCCACGGAAGGACCCTTAGCCAGTGCTTGTAAAACGAGATTTATATCATTCCTCCGACATCCTTCTAAGAGTTCCAGTCCATCCTTCTTGTTCGGTCGTGATTGTCTCTGTCGTTGCTCTAGAAGTTCTTTCCCTTGAGTCGGAGACAACATATTATTAGATTATTGGGAAATATAATATGTTATTAAAGGAAGTAAATTTAAAGATGATAGGCAAATTCTCTTAAGGTTATGTATTCATTAAAACTGTACGTAGAGCACATACACTACAAAATATTCAGACAATCAATAGAGTAAACAAAAGTGTATGGTCACATATAAGTTAATATTAATGCTTCAAGAAACTTTTTATACTGTGTCTTATTGCTTAGCGTTGGTGGTCAACATGTTAAAACTATGTAAGAAAAAAAGATAGGAACAGATTTATTAATTAACAAGCTCTTTCTTGTGACTTTTAGCTTTGCACATTAATTATAAAAAAAAACAAAAAACATACAAGACAAAGAAATAGAGAAAGAAGATAAAATATAAACTCACATGAATGTTATATTACAAATAGGAATTGAAAAAAAAACTAAATGGAGCACTTAGCTGTGACTTGAGAGAAGCTGCCCCCAGTAGTGTGTGTGTGGTAGTGTTGAGAATGTTTAGATGGAGACTTGAGATGTGTGAGAGGTAGTTAGTAAAGATGGAATGGAGATCGTGGAGAGAACAGTGAGTGTTACAGGTGTAATCTATTCGAGTGAAGGGTTGGTGGAATAAGTGAATGTAGTTGAGGTAGAGGATCTGTAATCTAATTCAGCGAGGAAGCTCTGAAATATATGTTGCAGGTGAGGGAGGAGTAGAAGTTAATACAGAGGGAATATGACTGTGGAGAAAAGGAATGTTAACTGCAGCTGAATTTAGACTTCAGACCACATGGTTCCAGTGTCTCATATTCCTGAGTGTAGCGGTTCTCAAGCGCCTGGCGGCTTGTGTCATCAGACTGATATTGTTAACGGTTGTTATCAGAAAATCAGATTTGTTTCTCCATTAAATGATTAGAGACTGGCCTAGAAGCACGCTGGCATGTGAAAAATGTGTAGGACAACCTATATTGGTGAAAATGATATCAGACTAGGTGACCACATACAGGAACATCTGTGTGATATCTTTGCTTACCTCTAGAGATTGTTCTGTCATAGTTCTTAATATAAAAACTGCGTTACTTGTACTTTTTTTCCTTCAGTAAAACCACACTGTTCTGCTATTTTAGTTTTTAAAAAAAAATCTTATATCGATTTCTCTGGTTCACGAATAGTACTTTTGTGATGTGACTCATTAAACTGATTGTTAGATGTTGATCTCATTCTTTTGTTCCAGGTTTCTTTGGAGCTGCAATGAAATCTGTTCAGGAGGACCTGTCCATCCACCAGGTACATCCACTGGGTGCCGGATGGTGGAACAATCTCTAGATACAGACACCAGCTGTGAATGTCTGAGGTAAACAGCAGCAGACTAAAGCAAGCACCCTGGGACCTTGGGGGTTAGTCTCTCTAGATAAAGACTTGAGAAGAAAACTGTATACAAACTGAGCGGAAGGCATTACACTCTTGCTTGTAGTAAGTCTAGGCTAACTTAATTAGATTCAATATGCTTACACTACGCTTAGTGTGTAGTCCAGCTAATAACAAAATAAAACATATACAACTATCTGAATCTGAAGCCACGTCAAAAATAATACTTGCAGTACGTATTTGAATCTGGAACAAATAATAACTCATAAAGTACATAATTAATATTTCCTGTTCCTAGGAAATCCAGTAAAGAATCTAATGGAGACGAAGGCACAGTGAAATGTTGATTTTTATATCTTTGGTTTACTCTTTTTTCCGCCTGAGACAGGTTTTCGATGTTAAAAAAAAAAAAAATCTCTGCTCGTTTTTTCCATACCTGTTTCCTGATGACCAGTTCGGCATTCCATACTTTCCGTGGAAACCCTTGCTCAAGATCTACACATCAAATGAATATCCAACTCTGCGGAAAAACAAACGAAAAAAAAATTCTGTCATCGTGTAAAATATCTCAACTATATTCCATGTTTATTTAATAGAGACACACACATTATTTGTGCTATATAGTTACGCATTTGCACTAAACAGCTAAACTGAATATCTGAAACCAGAGCACTAGTCTCTCATATCGATGATCTGGGGTTCGAATCCGGCTGGAGGCGCCCCAGTCACCCAGCTTAGAAATGGGTACCCGACTTCTTCTGGAGTTGGGGAAAGAATATCGGCCAGGGGGTCACCATCTAGTGTTCTTACTGGGGAAGAAAAATATCAGCACGCTCCTATGTGCCTCTAAGGCATGACAGGGTTACCTGTATACTCTGGTTTAAAAACGACCACTGGATCCACCCAGCCTCTAAAAATGGGTACCAGAGAAATCTGGGAAGGTAAATGCGGCCATGCGTGATACCGACCACATCACACCTTCATGTGCCGAAGGTTTTGGAAATACTGACCTAACACCTTACTGGTCTTAATGGCGTGGAAACGGGGGATTTTACCTTTACATTTTTTTTTTTACACTCTGGTTTGCTTGTCCTTACTGGCAGACACTCTCAGGTGCAGTTTATTAAGACAGGTATTGTATTAAATAACCATTTAGCATGGGCTGAACTGGAGCAAGGTGAGGCCCTTTTCATTAATTTATTTTAATTATATGTTCCTGGAAACAGGTGCAGCTGTATAAATTTCTGCCACAGTTACGCCTACAAGAATTAAGTTACGCTTGAACGATTTCACAATGATATGAACTTCCCAGTCCCCATGAACCTTCTCAATCAAAACACGCCAGAAAAAGTCTTCTTTGTGACAGTTTCAAATAGGCCTATAACTGATAGTCCGGCTCAGAAAATTACACGAGTGAAAAAAGTATCTCCTAAAAAATTCACGAAGTGCGTTTTGTTTCGTTTCCTGTTCGTGTGTTTTCCAACCTTTATATCAAGGAAGTCGTGTTTGCTGTCCTGGCATATCGGAAAGTAAAATACTTTGAAAATTAAGTTTTTTTTTAAAGATCCTTCAGATGTACAATACAAATCTTCTGTTTGAAATGTTGTGCCAAGACACTGAAAATATGCCATGCCGACTTATATCTGCGGTCTTCTTCTTTAGTGTAATCACCTAGCATCGGATCATCTTGATATCTAAGCCCCTGGCATATCGGAACAAAGATATCTAAGCCCCTGGCATATCTGAACAAAGATATCTAAGACCCTGGCATATCGGAACAAAGATATCTAAGCCCCTGGCATATCGGAACAAAGATATCTAAGCCCCTGGCATATCGGAACACAGATATCTAAGGCCCTGGCATTTTGGAACACAGATATATAAGCCTTTGGCATATTGTAACAAAGATATCTAAGCCCTTGACATATTGGAACAAAGATATATAAGCCCCTGGCATATTGTAACAAAGATATCTAAGCACCTGGCAAATTGTAACAAAGATATCTAAACACCTGGCATATTGTAACAAAGATATCTAAGCACCTGGCATATTGTAACAAAGATATCTAACCACCTGGCATATTGTAACAAAGATATCTAAGCCCCTGCCATATTGTAACAAAGATATCTAACCCCATGCCATATTGTAACAAAGATATCTAAGCCACTGCCACAATGTAACAAAGATATCTAACTACCTGGCATATTGTAACAAAGATATCTAACCACCTGGCATATTGTAACAAAGATATCTAACCACCTGGCATATTGTAACAAAGATACCTAAGCCCCTGCCATAATGTAACAAAGATATCTAACCCCATGGCATATTGTAACAAAGATATCCAAGCCCCTGGCATATTGTAACAAAGATATCTAAGCCACTGGCATATTGTAACAAAGATATCTAAGCCCCTGGTATCTTGAAAGAAAGATACATAAGCCACTGGCATCTGAGCATCTTATAACAAAGATATCACACTAAATAGTTACAACGAATCATGTGTTTGTTTTTCACATCATAAGCTGTTCATACCTGTGAAGCTGACCTAAGAGTAAAATTCTCAACAGAGAAACATACAACTGTGCTAAACAGCCATACTGCAGTATCATATTGTTCTACCTCTTGGAGACGCGAGTTTTCGCTGGTTAGGTTTGTTAACCCTGGTGAGAATGCCAACTGTGACACAAATCTATTTTAAATCACACACACCCGGCATTTATGACACATAAACGCGTAATCGCTGACACGTGGAAGATTCCAAATACATTTCAACGGGCAGGATTCTTTTTCTAGTTTTCTAGATGATTCACAAGTTCCAGGATAGGAAAGTATTCACGATGTCCCAATTCTGGGTGCGAGGGGCTTTAGTCCGTGTCATTCTTTATTATTTTGCATCACGTTGATGTCAATGTTTGCTTTAGTTTCCTTTCTTTGGCGTCTTCTTAAAATAATTTATTTGCTCTTTATATAAATTCGTTTGGTCTTTATAAACAACACCGTGCACGTGTTACATTAGTTAGAGGGACGGGGAGCGGAGCAGACATGGGGAAAGTCCTGACAGTGTTGATGTTAATTATTGAGATCAGTCATCAATCAATCATCAAGAATCTTAATGCTGAAACATTAGAAGTATTTTGTTTAAAATTGTTTCACTCTCTCTGGTTGTTTATAACCGCATAGACAACGTCTTAGAATAAAACAAACAACCACATAAAGGTTTTGGAAAACGAAACGATAATGATTAATGTAGCACTATTGATACAAGGGGAGAAAAGTAGCACTTTGTATGTTGTTTAGCTATAAAAAAAGATTATCTTCATTCTTTTCTGCTCGTGTTTCGAAGTCTTTTCTTTTTATTCACTTATTGACACTCCATGCAAACTTCGTTACTATAGAAACAATTGAGTTTTTTTTAAAGATCTTTCAGTTTCAGTTCAGAATCCAAGAAATTCGGCTTGTGTTTATGACTCAAGTCTAGGTATAATCTAAACTTACGGCTTCAGTCTATGCATAATCTAAACTTACGGCTCCAGTCTACGCGCTATCTAAACTTACGGCTCCAGTCTAGGCATAATCTAAACCTACGGTTCCAGTCTAGACCTGAAATAAACTTACGGCTCCAGTCTAGGCATAATCTAAACTTACAGCTTCAATCTAGGCATAATCTAAACTTACAGCTTAAATCTAGGCATAATCTAAACCTACGGTTCCAGTCTAGACCTGAAATAAACTTACGGCTCCAGTCTAGACTTAATGTAGCATAGTATTGTAAATAATGATTGTAGTTGTTATTATTATTATTAATGAATATGATTATGAATATATTGTAGGCATAATAGTAACATCTAATAGCAACAGAAAAAGTAAATAGGAAAATTAGAGCAATGTAGAAAAACAAACTTCCTTGACACTGTATGACTGGACGCTGACACGTGTCAACAGAATAGAAAAGACGAACAGAAGAGACAGACACAATGAAAAGCGAGGACACCGTAAAACCTCCGACATGAAAGAGCAAGATAATGATTTAGGTAAATGACAACTGTATAGACGGAGTTGACGCAGACTGACATGTACTAGCTTGCTAATCTTAGGACGCTATTGCACACATTTTTTAAATAGAGGAGTGACCAACTCGGCCAGCTGACCAGTTAAATATTTAGAGGCGTGGTCTACTGGACAATTGACTTACGACATATAAGTCACAGGGCAGTTGGAGAGAGGACATTCAGAGAAGAACAGTTGAGCGGAACGAACAGAAACACAGAAGAACAAGAAAGAGAACGAGACGATATAGAATCAGAAGTAGTGTTAGAATGAAGATATGTTTCAAGTGATTAAGAAAAATTAATACTTTTGGAACTTCGAGTACACAGATTTAGACGAGAAACTAGTGACCACGTGTTGCAGATCTATTAGAAGACAGAGTTTAGAATCGTCCTAGTATCACATGTAGAATATCTTGAAGTTGAAAACATTGACAAAATGCTGCATGTAGAATATGACAGAATTTGATATTGTGAGCAAATGAATATGTGCTTCAACGACGAAACTAACGAAGATTATTGCATCTTAGTTCAAGTGATGATGCCAACAATACATCTTGATAGTATTTGTCAGAGTTAAATAATGCAGTGAACATTTCATAGGACTTGCTCTGATCGATCCAGTGAATGTGGTAACGTTTTGTGAAACTTGTGATGTGTTAATCAAAGAGCATCTTTAAGTTTCAGTATTATAGAAATTTTCAGCAATATATAATTCACAATCTATCAATATTATATTAATCTAAACTTACAGCTCATATCTAGACTTAATCTAAACTTACGGCTCATGTCTAGACTTAATCTAAACTTACGGCTCATGTCTAGACTTAATCTAAACTTACGACTGCAGTCTAGGCCTGAACTAAACTTACGGCTCCAGTCTAGACCTGAACTAAAATTACGGCTCCTGTCTAGACCTGAACTAAACTTACGGCTCCAGTTTAGACCTGAACTAAACTTACGGCTCCAGTTTAGACCTGACCTAAACTTACGGCTCCAGTCTAGACCTGACCTAAACTAGAGATGCCGACGAGACACGCAGGAACAAATAAAAGAAAGAAAAATTCTTAAGGATAACGAGAGATAACTTTTCTCTTCCTTTCTTTTTTAAACGGAACCACGTGTTTTTTAAGCCTTACAAAGGCACCGAAAGCCATAAAATGATTTCTCTAATAAGTGTTTATCACAGGATAGTGAAGGTTTATAAGAAGTATGCACTTTCGAATGAAAAGAGTCCAAATATTCGAAAGTGCTAAATTTTAAAATGTCATATCTTTAACATAAATCAGATTCTTATTTTGTCAGAATATTTCCCATGATATTCTGTTATTTCCCATGACGTTCTGTGTTCCATGACTTCACGTAAGTACGGAGAACTAGTGAAACTATCTACAGCTGAATAAAGAAAAAAAAACAGCTTATAGAATTAATAATCGATTCATCACAATATATCAGGTGTGAGTAAATTCATCACAATATATCAGGTGTGAGTAAATTCATCACAATATATCAGGTGTGAGTAAATTCATCACAATATATCAGGTGTGAGTAAATTCATCACAATATATCAGGTGTGAGTAAATTCATCACAATATATCAGGTGTGAGTGAATTCATCACAATATATCAGGTGTGAGTAAATTCATCACAATATATCAGGTGAGAGAGACAATGTACTTTCATAGGACATACAATGAGAAGAGGGGGCATTGAAAGTATTATAACAACAGGAAAAATAGAAGGAAGAAGATCAAGAGGAAGACCGAGAGAAATGATACTGGACAGTCTGACGGGATGGTGTGAGAGGAGGTCACCAACTGAGCTGATGGCCTGCATGAAGGATCGTGTACTCTGGAGAAGCATAACAGCCAACGCCAGTCGGCACGGCACCTGATGATGATGATGATTATGATGATGATGATGATGATGATGATGTCAGGTGTGAGTAAATTTATCACAATATATCAGGTATCAGTAATATCCACAGAAGCTACAGGGAAACTTTTTTAAAAAATGATTTCGCAATACTGAGTTCTCAAAACATAACTGTGTAGCTCAACTGCCCTAAGCATAAATGTGCAATTCAAATGCTCCAAACATAACTGTGTAATTCAACTGCCCCAAATATAATTGTACTTCAGCTGCCCCAAACATAACTGTGTAATTCAACTGCTCCAAACATAACTGTGTAATTCAACTGCTCCAAATATAACTGTGTAATTCAACTGCTCCAAACATAACTGTGTAATTCAACTGCTCCAAACATAACTGTGTAATTCAACTGCTCCAAACATCTTCTTCTTCTTCTTCTTCGTTCACTTCTACCACCAAAAACCGCACTGTGAACCTACTGAATTCACGCCTGTGGTTCTCGTTAGGTCCCGTGGTCCCTGTGTGGTCCAAAATAGACCACACGAGATCCACGAGAGGACCACAAGGGGTTCAGAGTATCACAGTGCTTTAGCCTGTATTCTTGGTGGGTCTCGGAAGCGGGATTGCGTGACACCGTGGTTTTGTACTTCAGCTGCCCCAAACATAACTGTGTAATTCAACTGCCCCAGATATAACTGTGTAATTCAACTGCCCCAGATATAACTGTAATTCAACTGCCCCAAACATAACTGTAATTCAACTGCCCCAGATATAACTGTAATTCAACTGCCCCAGATATAACTGTAATTCAACTGCCCCAGATATAACTGTAATTCAACTGCCCCAGATATAACTGTAATTCAACTGCCCCAGATATAACTGTAATTCAACTGCCCCAGATATAACTGTAATTCAACTGCCCCAGATATAACTGTAATTCAACTGCCCCAGATATAACTGTAATTCAACTGCTCCAAACATAACTGCGTAATTCAACTGCCCCAGATATAACTGTAATTCAACTGCCCCAAACATAACTGCGTAATTCAACTGCCCCAAACATAACTGCGTAATTCAAATGCCCCAAACATAACTGCAATTCAAGCACGGATAGCTCAAGATGTATAAATGTTTGAAACTAACAATAAGAATAACAAATTTGGGAGCTTAATTATCGATATTTTCTTTAAATGTTACTAGATTATTTTAACTTCGAAACAACATTTTCGAAAAAAGGTTACTATTTTATTTGGTTTAGTTTGCTAAAATAAGAAATGAAGAAGAAAAATCAGCTTAATTTTGTTAGCTTGACGAGGCTGCACAAAAACATTTTAGAAAAATCACTTGGAATTATGGAAAAGATGCTCATGAAAGCAAACTGAGTTACAGATGAGGGATAAAGTTTAAGCAAATCAGTCCAATAATTGACACACTTTCTGGAAGTCTTACATTACAGATCCTTCCTTTTGTTATTACATCACACTTCCACGGGCCGAAAGTCATGGAAAATACGGGCCTATCACCGTGTTACCCAATATGGATAAATGACGTAGAAACAGGGAATTTTACATTTGTTATTCACAAGTGAACCCACTTTTTTCCTGACTAGTCTTTCCTGGCAATGCTTCAGAATCTCCGAATTCTTGACCATCAAAAGTCATATTTGTAGAGAACTCTATTTTTCCACTATGTTGGACATCTTGTTATCACGCTTTGCCTTTGCTGCAGTTTCTTGGTAATACTGACGTACTGGTAGATCATAACTTCTTGGCTTGTAGACTTGGTTGTACTGGTAGATCATAACTTCTTGGCTTGTAGACTTGGTTGTACTGGTAGATCATAACTTCTTGGCTTGTAGACTTGGTTGTACTGGTAGATCATAACTTCTTGGCTTGTAGACTTGGTTGTACTGGTAGATCATAACTTCTTGGCTTGTAGACTTGGTTGTACTGGTAGATCATAACTTCTTGGCTTGTAGACTTGGTTGTACTGGTAGATCATAACTTCTTGGCTTGTAGACTTAGTCGTTTTTCATCATTGCACTTCGGTGACGACAACATGAAAATATCGGTTCCCTTCACCTCCATATAAATAAAGATGACAAAACAGAAACCAAAAAAAAAATCCATTCATGTTTTGAGCAGCGACAGAAACTTGAACAGAATTTGAAATCTCAACAAGAACATGATGAAGTCTGTGCTGATGTTTAACAGAATTTAAAAACACGCATGATTTTGAAACTTCAATAAATAAACTTTACCAGAATATTTATGGTAAATTTGTACCTTTTATACATTCGAGTGTGTAATATTTTAAACTGCAGAAGACACTTTTGTATCTCCTTAACAAACAGGAGAGGAATAAAGTTTTCATTTTAGGGGGCTCTTTATGTAAGAGATTACTATTTGTTTATTTATTTTTCACGTCATGTGGGTGTTAGAGACAGTAAGAGAGCAGACAAGCTGCCAGACATGGCATCTATTCAGGGCACCCTAAAAACGGACAAGGAGGAGATTGGAAGAGCCACCTTGCGTAGGCTGCGTATGCAGGATGATATTGGATTGAACGACAACAATCACATCAGGAGGATGATAGAATTGGGGGAGAAGAGGGGACGTGGAGATTCTTCTAAACGAAGTTATTTAGCGCGCGTTATCCACAACCAGGCGTGACTGGCTCCATCAGCAGGCGCACACTTCAGTTGAAGTTGGAACTGAAGGCGGAGCACGTATGAGAATGCCCTGAGAGCGCTGACATGCCAGTCTCTGATTACAGATTATTTTTTGTTTGTATATTTTATAAAATGCTCGCACACAAAATATTTAATACACTTCGCTGTGTTTCTTTGTTCTTCTACATACAAAGTTTTGTTGGTCTAAAACTCTAATAAAAAAAGCTTTACAAAACAGCTTTATATTCTGATATTAGCAACGCTGAAACCAAGATAAACACAAAACACAGCGCTCACCAACTGAGAATCCAGTGGTACAAGAAAAAAAAAACTTTGTATCCAGGAAGATCAATTCACCATGAGTCGAGACTACAACTGAAGTAGAAGTTTCTTTATAAATGTAAGATTTTATAGCTTTGTTAAGATGATTGACGCAGGTAACTGGTTACGAGGGAATTCCATAATGTCTTAAATACACTTCCGCATTCTTCTGTTCCATAAAGCGGCAGCTCTACCCGCCATTAAAGCTAACAAAAGGTCATCTTCGCCGTTGATTGAATGTGGTTACTTTCAAAGTATAGATATGTTCTGAGCCATAGAAAGACGTGTTGTTTCACAATCACGCATCCTCGGGTAAAAGTAATGGTTTTTTTTTCAGACTATATAAATAATTCACTATAAACAAGAGCATTTATATAAATACGCGATGCCGTTGCTATAGAGTTGCAGAGATCTAAGATGTGGTGTACATCGACGCATAGAAACAAAATGCTTCTAACTTCTGTTTCCTGCAACTCTTTTTTCCCCCCACTCTTTCACGTTAATAATCTACTCGTAAGTTCAGTGTGGATGCATGGCCCAAGATAATTGAAATGGACTGTTTTTAACTCTTTTTTTTTTTTAACATGTTATGGGTTGCTGGGTCACATTTATATAGCACTGTAACTAGTTCAGACCTAGTAGCAGACAGAGTAAAAGATGATACAGATTAAATAATAAGAGAGGAGACAGATTAAAAGATAAGAGAGGAGAGAGTAAATAATAAGAGAGGAGACAGATTAAAAGCTAAGGGAGGAGAGAGTAAATAATAAGAAAGGAGACAGACTAAAAGATAAGAGAGGAGACAGAGTAACAGAGTAAAAGATAAGAGAAGAGACAGAGTAAAAGATAAGAGAGAAGACAGAGTAAAAGTTAAGAAAGGAGACAGAGTAAAGGATAAATGAGGAGACCGAATAAAAAAGGAGGAGACAGTAAAAGAGAGGAGACGGAATGAGTGGTAAGAGAGCAGATCGAGTAAAAGATAGGAGAGGAGACCAAATAAAAAAAGGAGATCGAGTGATTGGTAGGATAGGAGGCAGAGTAGAAGATAAGAGAGGAGACAGAATAAAAAGAAATGAGTGAATGGTAAGAGAGGAGATAGAGTAAATGATAAGAGAGGAGACGAAATGAGTGTTAAGAGAGCAGATCGAGTAATAGAGAGGACGCCGAATAAAAAGAAAGGAGATGGAGTAAATGGTAAGAGAGGAGACAGAGTAAAAGATAAGAGAGGAGACAGAGTAAAAGATAAGAGCGGAGACCGAATAACAAGACAGGAGACCGAGTAAATGGTAAGAGAGGAGACAGAGTAAAAAGATAAGAGAGGAGACAGAATGAGTGTTAAGAGATCAGATCGAGTAAAATATATGAGAGGAGGTCGAGTGAAAGATTAAAGGAGGCACAGAGTGAGAAATGTCACTGATCAGAGTAAGCAAGGAAAGACCAAATCTCTGGTCAGAAAAGAAGTACCGAGGTACCAGCAAACTGGGAGCCAACCCACAAGTGCTGACAGGAGTAATGACAACGATGATTACGATGATACTATTGTTGTTGGTGGTGGTGATGATGATGATGATGATGATAATGATGATGATGATGATGATGATGAACCTAGTTCACAACAGTGTACACACTGTCAGCAAGTACACGAATTTATTACTCCTGCAGCAAACTAACGCCAACAAACTTTGCTAAAAAAAAAAAAAAACTCCAAGGACCTGAATTTCCATTTTACTGTTTACACATGAAACATATCCACAATTTTCCAGCTCTGAGCATGAACCTTTTTTTTTTTTTGTTACAAAAGAATAGGATTTCATTCAAAGACAAATATCTTTTGTTCTTTGGTTCGATTTTTCGTTCGCGAAAGAATGTTCTAGAATTTGTTTCTCATAGAACTCCGACATCTTTTATATACGTATCACTGCTCAAACCACAGGTGGTCAGTTTCAGATAAATTAGATTTAGTCATAGTTATCGTGTCTAAAATTAACTTAATAAAACACAGTCTGTGAAATCCATTTATTCATATACCACAGTGGTTCTAAAACATTTTAGAGTTTTGAAAAGGGGGGAGAGGGAATTGGGGGCCATATATTGACAGACTCAAACTGATGAAATATTGATCTTTCTACATTATTGATCAATATTCCAACATTGAGTCTGTGGTCCCAAATTCCCCCTCCTACCCCTTTCCGAAAACCTAACCCCCCCCCCCCAACCCCCGGGGGGTTGAGGTGAGGGTAATTCCTCACTGATTCAGAACCCTTGATCTATCGTATGCGACACCTTGATAACACTTTATGTGGAACAAATTCAAACAACCTTCAGTAACTAACATGTTCCTTCGCGATTTTATAACTGGATGTCAGATTTCACATCTCCGCGCATATTATTTAAAGATATTTGTCACAAAAGAATCTTTTATAGCCCTGGCCAGTCACCTTAGGTATGGTAGGATTATGGAGAAAATATATGTCCTTCCTTTAAGGCGCCCACGTAGTAAACTCTATCTGTTATAATGTTGCTATTGCCAAGTCTGCCTCTGTTTTTAGGTGTCTGGCATTTTGTTTCCTGTGCTCTTAGCCTACCAAGCAAGTATCCGTCTTAGTACGTAATGTCCAGTGCCTGTTTAATATATATTGTCTGCTTTGTCATATATTATGGCAACCATAACTTTGTGTTATCTTTGCGTTTGCTGGTATTGCCTGCAGGTAAGCAGTGCAGTATGTCCCTGCAGTGTCAAGGGTTGAACGAATCATCTACGAGAGAAGAAAATATCCAGAGGAAGACTCTAAGACTGTTGTTGGTGGAGAGGATATTTAGCCTACCAACTTTCTTACGTCTCCTGCAGCTCTGGCAGATTTTCGGACGCACTGATCTTTTCCTTCATCAGAGGCTGATCAACAGACTCTAGAAGGGGAACGAACGAACGAACGAACGAACATAGTTTATTTTCAAAGGGTTAAGAATTGGGCACGCAGGCCCGTCTAACATTCCGCCCTTCATCATACAGCTTTCACTCAGTCATGGTCATTCAGCATTTGTTAATGAGCATAATAATCATGAAGACACAATTAAATGATTACATAAATAAATAATAAACTTATCTCATGTCCATACACTCTACACTCTGATTTATACAACAGCATGAAATAAACTTGCATTCTTACATTCATTCAAAACTAACACATTTATAGAAAAGCAGTATTAAAAAATTACAACAATCAAGCCATACTTTATACTATTTTAGACTATGCTTAGGGAGGCATATAATCCACATCAAACAGATGTTGATAAAGTTTAAAGTTATAAGAACGAATATTACCTATAAGTTTTACATGAGTTGGTAGGGCATTCCATAGTTGGGCAGTTGAGTAAGAGAAGCTTTTTTTAAAAACATGTCAGGCCTTGGTTTTGGGAGAATACAATTGCTTAAGCGTTGGTTATGTTTTGGGTTGGATTTGAACAAGGATAGCGTGGAGCATTGTGCGATAGAATTTTATAAATTAAATTGGCCTTTTTGAAAAGAAGTCTTTTCTTCAGGGGTAGAATATCAAGATGTTTGTCCTTATTTGTAATACGGCTGCATGTTTGTCATCTATAAGCTTTACTTCTCGTTTTTGAAGTGAGTAAAGTCTTTTCAGGTTTGTCATGGAACAACCATCCCAGACTGTGTAACAGTAGTCCAAGTGTGTTTGTATCTGTGATGTGTAGTATATTTTTCTGGTGTCTATGTCAGTAAAATGTTTAATTTGAATAAATTGGTAAACTTTTTTTTTTGTCCACTGAGTTTGGTTAGATTGTCTACATGATGACTCCAGCTGAGGTGGTGGTCAATCATAAGACCTAGAGTTTTATGTTCACTAACATTCTCTATCTGTGAAGTTCCAGCATGGAGCTGTAGTATTGTTGTTGTTGGTGAATCTGTTAATTTCTGTCTTATTATAATGAGCATGGATTTTGTTTTGCTGGTGTTTATGAGCATTCTGTTGTTATTGCCCCAGTTAATTAGACTGTTTATTTCAATTTGAAGAGTTCACTCAAGGTTAATACAGTCATTGTCACTAGTGTAAACTGTGCAGTCATCAGCAAAGAGGTCACAAGACAATTTTTTTAGATGAAGTGGAAGATCATTGATGTAGATGGTAAACAGGAGAGGACCAAGAATAGATCCATGTGGAACGCCATTATCAACCACAGATGAACCTGACTTAGAGTTTTTTTTTAGCAAATTACCTGTTGTCTGTTGGAAAGAAAAGATGTAATAAATTTTGTCAAGTCAAGGTGCAATTTATAAGCCTCAAGCTTTCTAACTAGGATTTCATGCTCAACCATATCAAATGCTTTTTTAAAGTCAACAAAGACATCACCACATAATTTATCATCGTTTATATTACATATCCAATATTCTGTCATTTTTGTGAGAGCTGTGTGGCAGGAATGTTTCGGCCTAAAACCTGACTGACAGTCAACAATCAAATCATGTTCTTGCATGTGTTGTAATGTTGTATTTTTTGTGTGTATTTTTCTACGGGTTTTGACGAAGTCGATACAACGGAAACTGATCTATAGCTTGAGGGATTTTTCTCCAAACCAGATTTAAAAAGGGGATATACTTTAGCAATTTTAAAAGCCTGAGGAAAATATATTGGAGAGCAAAAGCTCTATCTTAATGCGAAGAAAACTAAATTGCTGAAAATGGACAAAACAAATGAGGCAGCTGAAATATCAGTCAGAACAAACTGGAGGGGGTGGAGAGTTCTGAGTTTCTTGGATCACTGCTAACTAATAATGGAGATACAGTGGGGGAGATTAAAAGGAGGACATCTATCGCTCTTCAGAAACTAAAACACCTAAAGAAGATGTGGAGAGGAATAGATAGAACTCTCTCTCTCTCTCTCTGAACCTTAAGTGCCCAGGGCACATTTGGCTTCCGCAAGGGTTTTCCACAAATGCCTGTCCTTCGCCTTTTTTTCTGCTCTTGCCCAGGTGAGCCCTTTATTGCTCAACATCCTTTCTGTTGTTCTTCTCCATGTCTCTTTTGGTCTACCCTTACTTCTGTTCCCCTGTAGACAGAACTACAAAAATAATATTTTTAAGGGCATGCGTCTTTCCCATAGCAACATATGCCTGTGAGACCTGGACACTTAATAAAACAGCTGAGAAACACATAAATGCCTCTGAATGCAAATGCTACAGAAGAGTTCTTCAAATATTACACAAAAAGAACAAATATATCCATACTACAAGAACTTAATATTGAAGAAGTTTGGCTAGTAAAGACGATTAAACAAAGGAAACTTAAATATTTTGGACAGATTAACGTCATGAGAATTTAGAGAAAATAGCGTTAGAAGGGTACATAATGGGGAAAAGAAAGAGAGAAGACCAAGGCGAAGATGGCTGCAAGATATCACTGATGATCTGCAAATGGATGCATCAGCAGCAGGGCATCTTGCTTACCGAGAGGTCTATAGGAGTGCTGTTAGGGAGGCAAAGATCCGCAAGGGACGTGCAAATGATTGACTGACTGAGGAAAATGACAATGTGCAATGCACTGATTGTACATGAATGTTAATGTATCTGTAATTACTGGGGTTGAGTAGCGTAACATCTTGTAACAACGTGTAACATTAGCAAGCCACTTTTTACAAATCGGCCACCTAGAGGAAGAAGGTACATGACTAACATTTGCTTGTTTCAAAACTGTCTTTTAGAAAAAGTGGCATTATATCTTCTGAAAAAAAGAATAAACACGATGTAAAAAATGAAGAAAAAGGGATAACATGATCTTCACTTGTTAAGAAAAGAACAGAGTTTTGTTTACATCACCACCATCATCACATTTTCTTTTCTTTGTTACGTGTATCGTGCCCTCATTTTTTTTTTCTTTATACACTTAGAGCGACTTTTAGAGGTCAAACGACGAAGAGGAAGAAGAAGATTGTCCTGAGCTGAGTGCGTCTAGTTCGTCGTTGCAAGGACTTCCAGCAACAACAACAACAATAACAAGAACAACATACTGGAAAATAAACGCAACCTTCATGTTGTTACTAACAATTATCATACGATATGAGAGGTAACTGCAAGTTTCAACAGAACATAGATGTTTGCAGCCTACAATTATTATATTTTGTTTTCTATTTTTTTCTTAACATCCATGGAAAATCTGTCACTCAAAAATATTTAAATAAACAGTTGACAGTTAGCTCAACTCTGGCTCTCTCTCTCTCTCTCTCTCCCCCCCCCCCCTCTCCCTCTCTCTCTGAACTAACTTTCATACAAATAAACAATAAACAACAAGGATTGTAGAACTAGTTACTAAGGGAAAGAACTGTTTACGGAGACCACAGTAATCCTACCAAAAATTGCAGGACCACACAGGGAACTTAAATACCTTCCACTGGAAAACTGTGAAGTGCATTTGCCCAAAACCCGTGTTGACGAATGTGACTAACAGCGCGCATGTACTTTACCTTGATCAGTAACAGGTGTCCTGAAGCAAGACCAGGTCGAAACTCTTCAGAAAATGTATTGCTTCAGTGACAACACAGAGAAATCTAAACAACATAATTAGTATGTAATGTTAAAAAAAACAACTCGGTTATTCCCTCAATTAAAATAATAAATGCAATATTAATAAGTTTCCGAAGGGGTTAAGACGCCTGTCCGATGAGGCAAACAGCGACCCATAGCTGATCAAGACCCTGTCCCACCTCGCCGTTGGTACCCCTAGTAACAGACCTAGCCTGGCTAACGGGGCAGGGATCTCCGTAGTCCCCATGGTGGTGGAGCCTTCTAGAGAAGCACTGCACACCCCCTGCTTTTTTAGCTGTACTCCAGGACTGAAACAAATAGCCGCCATAACCCGCTCCCACGCTGATACGATGCTGTGCCTCAACATCTCTACAGCATCGGCTGCAAAGAACACCAGCTCGCAGTTACAGGAAGTTCGTACAAGTACAAATGACAAGTTTCCGAACATAAATTGTGGGGCACTCGTTTGTTCCGATTTTCTCTCGCTTTCATCCGGGACATGAGTGTAATGTGCGCGGAGGTTTGATGTGAATGTTCTTTTTTTTCCAACATCCGGTTATATGTACTTCCTACTGTTGTGTGACTCACCTTTCAGCAGGTATTTTCCGTTTTCCGAAGCAGCATTCGTTACACTTTTTTCTCCCTCTTTTAAAAAAAAATTAATTTGAATAAGGCTCAACATATCAATCCATGATTCATTCCCTTCTCATCGATATGCTCTACAGTTCTCTTAACAAGAAATGTGGCCAGAAAAGTTCTGAATATAAAACAATAAAGAAAAACAGTATAAAAGCCTAACCTTGTCAACATTTTGTAATGCGTTAAGATGACTGTTGCTCAGACAGAAAGCTAACTAATATGTATGTACAAGGCAAACATTTCTGTGGTTGGTATGGCAGTAGAGAGACTATCAGGTTGTTACTGATGCACCACATACCAATGCTTGGTATGGCAGTAGAGAGACTATCAGGCTGTTACTGATGCACCACATATCAATGCTTGGTATGGCAGTAGAGAGACTATCAGGCTGTTACTGATGCACCACATATCAATGCTTGATATGGCAGTAGAGAGCTTGTCAGGCTGTTACTGATGCACCACATATCAATGCTTGGTATGGCAGCAGAGAGACTGTCAGGCTGTTACTGATGCACCACATATCAAAGCTTTGTATGGCAGCAGAGAGCTTGTCAGGCTGTTACTGATGCACCACATATCAAAGCAGAGAGCTTGTCAGGCTGTTACTGATGCACCACATATCAAAGCTTGGTATGGCAGTAGAGAGACTGTCAGGCTGTTACTGATGCACCACATATCCAAGCTTGGTATGGCAGTAGAAAGACTGTCAGGCTATTACTGATGCACCACATATCAAGGCTTGATATGGCAGTAGAGAGACTGTCAGGTTGTTACTGATGCACCACATATCAGTGCTTAGTACGGCAGTAGAGAGACTGTCAGGCTGTTACTGATGCACCACATATCAAAGCTTGATATGGCAGTAGAGAGACTGTCAGGCTGTTACTGATGCACCACATATCAAAGCTTGATATGGCAGTAGAGAGACTGTCAGGCTGTTACTGATGCACCACATATCAAAGCTTGATATGGCAGTAGAGAGACTGTCAGGCTGTTACTGATGCACCACATATCAAAGCTTGATATGGCAGTAGAGAGACTGTCAGGCTGTTACTGATGCACCACATATCAATGCTTAGTATGGCAGTAGAGAGACTGTCAGGCTGTTACTGATGCACCACATATCCAAGCTTGGTATGGCAGTAGAAAGACTGTCAGGCTATTATTGATGCACCACATATCAAGGCTTGATATGGCAGTAGAGAGACTGTCAGGCTGTTACTGATGCACCACATATCAAAGCTTGATATGGCAGTAGAGAGACTGTCAGGCTGTTACTGATGCACCACATATCAAAGCTTGATATGGCAGTAGAGAGACTGTCAGGCTGTTACTGATGCACCACATATCAATGCTTAGTATGGCAGTAGAGAGACTGTCAGGCTGTTACTGATGCACCACATATCCAAGCTTGGTATGGCAGTAGAAAGACTGTCAGGCTATTACTGATGCACCACATATCAAGGCTTGATATGGCAGTAGAGAGACTATCAGGCTGTTACTGATGCACCACATATCAATGCTTGGGATGGCAGTAGAGAGACTATCAGGTTGTTACTGATGCACCACATATCAATGCTTGATATGGCAGTAGAGAGCTTGTCAGGCTGTTACTGATGCACCACATATCAAAGCAGAGAGCTTGTCAGGCTGTTACTGATGCACCACATATCAAAGCTTGATATGGCAGTAGAGAGACTGTCAGGCTGTTACTGATGCACCACATATCAAAGCTTGATATGGCAGTAGAGAGACTGTCAGGCTGTTACTGATGCACCACATATCAATGCTTAGTATGGCAGTAGAGAGACTGTCAGGCTGTTACTGATGCACCACATATCCAAGCTTGGTATGGCAGTAGAAAGACTGTCAGGCTATTACTGATGCACCACATATCAAGGCTTGATATGGCAGTAGAGAGACTGTCAGGTTGTTACTGATGCACCACATATCTGTGCTTAGTACGGCAGTAGAGAGACTGTCAGGCTGTTACTGATGCACCACATATCAGTATATGTACACAATCTAGGTTTACTCTGCTACATTTGTACGTTTCTACTGGTGATATAGACTTTACAAAACTTACTAGCACATAACGAATGTCTGACAAAGTGGTTAGTGCACTTGTGTCTCATGGCAAAGGTTGGTGGTTCGAATCTGGCTGGAGGCACACCAGTTACCCAGCTGTGGACACGAGCACCTGGCTTCTTCAGAAGCTGAAGACGGAAAGGCGGTCAAGTTGACCAGATAACTCTCTAGTGTCTAAACAGGACAGGGGAAAAAATGGGCGCTAATAACATATCCACTAGGCACGTCCACTGCATAAGATGATTATTTTTACATTTCTAACTTTACATAATGCAAATATAAACTCAAGGGTTGTTTTGATGTCAGTCCCTGGTTTTAAGCGCAGGAGAAGGTAAGTGCAGCAAGGAGAGATGGTCACTAGGAAATCTCCACTAATCTACATAATATGAGTGCCATCTCTTATCTAGGACCAGACAGTGTTATCAGTATTAGTAACTGTTATCACTCGGCAATGCCTGTTATATTTATTTTTCAATAACATTATGGCAGTAAATGCTTCAGACTAATCGCCAGTTATAAATAAGTACAGATTTCAATAGCACAAACGAGATTAAGTGTGAGACTGGCAGATAATGTAATAACTTTAATGTGTTCCTGCATATTTAATGTCAAATACAAAAACACACATAAATGTGAAAACATGTATTATCTTTTCACGATTTTAATCTGAAGTCTGCATTTGAAGTTGTGTAAATGCACAAATTTTATCTCTGTAACATCATCAGGAACCAAAAAAAAAAAAAAAAGCCTAGCGTTAGTTTAAAGAGATCAGTTCTTGGGCAGCATTTATATATTTTGTTTAGAGAAATATTTTGGGAAGTTTATATGTGGATATTTTAATTCAAGAAGTTTATTTCTTGCCTAAATATTTGCCTTTTAAATCACTTTTAAAACACTAGACACTCTAGCAGGAATGGTCAAACAGCCATTTGTAAGCTACTTGCAGTGTCATGACATTTATGTTTAGCGTGTGGACTGTGGCAATGTGTTGGTTGAGCTCCTCTTAACTTTGCTGTTAATGTAAGAGCCAACAAATTTTTTTCTATTCAGGTTTTATGATTACTTACCAGGTAAAACAGAGAATACAAAATAAACAAGGTAAAGGTAATCCTGTCATGCCTTAGAGGCACATAGGGATATGGTGTTAGTGCCTGTATTTTCCTTGACCTGTCAGCACACTAGAGGATGATATGGTCAGTATCATGCCTGGCCGCCTTTCCTTCCCCAACTCCAGAACTGGTTTAAAACATAAATTTATCAGGGTGAGTAAATATATTTAAGAATTTCCATGCTAACTGTAATGTAGACTTCCGGTTCCAACACGGCGGAAGGGCGAATGTGACCGTTGATGACTGTGTCTTTGATTACCATTCTCTACGCTTTGTCTGCGCCAATTTCGCTGTGATGTTGGGAGTCCGGTGTAGCGCCCTAGCTACTGAGTTAAGTGCTCGGGGCGTCGTGTGTTGTTGGGAGTCCGGTGTAACGCCCTATCTACTAAGTGTTCGGGGCGTCGTGTGTTGTTAGGAGTCCAGTGTTGCGCCCTAGCTACTGAGTTAAGTGCTCGGGGCGTCGTGTGTTGTTGGGAGTCCGGTGTAACGCCCTATCTACTAAGTGTTCGGGGCGTCGTGTGTTGTTGGGAGTCCAGTGTTGCGCCCTAGCTACTGAGTTAAGTGCTCGGGGCGTCGTGTGTTGTTAGGAGTCCGGTGTTGCGCCCTAGCTACTGAGTTAAGTGCTCGGGGCGTCGTGTGTTGTTGGGAGTCCAGTGTTGCGCCCTAGCTACTGAGTTAAGTGCTCGGGGCGTCGTGTGTTGTTAGGAGTCCGGTGTTGCGCCCTAGCTACTGAGTTAAGTGTTCAGGGCGTCGTGTGTTGTTGGGAGTCCGGTGTTGCGCCCTAGCTACTGAGTTAAGTGTTCAGGGCGTCGTGTGTTGTTAGGAGTCCGGTGTTGCGCCCTAGCTACTGAGTTAAGTGTTCGGGGCGTCGTGTGTTGTTAGGAGTCCGGTGTTGCGCCCTAGCTACTGAGTTAAGTGTTCAGGGCGTCGTGTGTTGTTGGGAGTCCGGTGTTGCGCCCTAGCTACTGAGTTAAGTGTTCAGGGCGTCGTGTGTTGTTGGGAGTCCGGTGTTGCGCCCTAGCTACTGAGTTAAGTGTTCAGGGCGTCGTGTGTTGTTGGGAGTCCGGTGTTGCGCCCTAGCTACTGAGTTAAGTGTTCAGGGCGTCGTGTGTTGTTGGGAGTCCGGTGTTGCGCCCTAGCTACTGAGTTAAGTGCTCGGGGCGTCGTGTGTTGTTAGGAGTCCGGTGTAACGCCCTATCTACTAAGTGTTCGGGGCGTCGTGTGTTGTTAGGAGTCCGGTGTTGCGCCCTAGCTACTGAGTTAAGTGCTCAGGGCGTCGTGTGTTGTTGGGAGTCCAGTGTTGCGCCCTAGCTACTGAGTTAAGTGTTCAGGGCCTCACTGTGAGCTGTGACTTTCTGTGGTGCATGGATTTCCCCGCCAGTGATAAACATGGCTGATGCATTCCGCTGTGTTCTTGGAAGCTTGGCGACGTAAAGCTGATGAGACAACTGGCTGTGAGTACATCCTTGCCGAGACAGCTGGCTGTGAGTACCTCCCTGCTGAGACAGCTGGCTGTGAGTACCTCCCTGCTGAGACAGCTGGCTGTGAGTACCTCCCTACTTAGGACATTTTCGGAGATGTACACATTTATCGTGCACAGATCACTTTTCGTCGTTGTGCATAGAAATGACGTGGGACAGTTCTTGCGCATTCCGACACAGACGACTGAGCAGTTACGGGATATTCTCGTCTGGTGTGGTACTGAAACTTTTCAAAACCTGAACCTGTAATGGTAGATTTGAGTCATGGATTAAAGGAATGCGGTAAAGATTACGGAAAAATTGTGCTGGAGAATCAATAATTGCATAAGCTGGTGCTGACAACCAATAAATCATGTTATGTGTATGTATTTCTAAATATTTATATAAAACATTTATAACAGAATTCGTATGTGGCAATAAAAATTGCGTGTATAATATTTGTTGGTATCTTTTGGCTCTGTGACATCTGAAGTTTATTATACATGGCTTTTATCTTAGCAAGTTTGGTCACCCTTTTAGTGTAGAGATGCTCTCTGAGTTTCATCATTGTCTCATTGTGCCTGATCAAATAATATTAATAAAACCCGGGTTTTATGAATTTGAGATTTTCGCTTAAGGGGAACAACTGATAATTTACTTCTTCTCGTTAATATACATGCGTTACTGGCCCTCCCTTCCTTGGCACAGCAGTAAAGGATAACAAATTCTTTCTCTTCGGGCTGCACCGAAAGACAAACTTTAGGGCACCCAAAACATGACCCCCTAATGACTACACTTTTATCCGGACAGTAAATATAGATGTCTGAGGTCAGAACCAAGGAAAGAAGAACAGAGTAAATCTTTATCTACCGCAAGCCATTTAAAAGGCTTTGTTAAAATGCACAAAACAATAACTTCATCTCTATGGTTTTCTACTTTTCTTTGAAGAATCAAATTCTAAATTAATTACAGTGTAAGTAACCTGGCATTCTTACCAGGCTGGGTTACAACTTTTCTTACAAATGTGCCAATCAAGCCTACCCTTCAAAATAGCTACACGTACTGTCATAAAAGTCTTTTTTTTTTTTAAATTGGGCATTTCCAACCATGCTGTGATTCAAAGATCGGAATGCAGTACAATATGTTGTTTTATAATGTGCTTTAAAATAGGTGTTCCCACAGAGGTATTGTGATTCCGGGACAAATCCTTAAAATGGTGGATGATTGGTTACTTTAAACTAAGCTAAATATAGCCTTTATCATTTCTCGGTAAAAATATGGCGCCTGTATTTATAATGAATTTTTTGTATCGGCTTGATAATGAAAGAGTTTAGTTCTAGATAATATGATGAAAGATTTTTGTAAGGGAAATGTTGATAAAGAAAGATCAGGAGGATAACAATGATTTAGTTGAGTAAGAAAACCGCCATCAAATGCTGGCACTTGCTTTTAGCCAGGAAGTGGAACAAGATGATGGTAATTTCATCTGCTGTCAGCGCGAGTATCGATTACCGTGACAGGAGCCGGAGAAAATGTTACAGAGAGAATCATAAAGAAAGATATCAAATCACAGAGAAAATCATAAAGAAAGGTATCAAATCACAGAGAGAATCATAAAGAAAGGTATCAAATCACAGAGAGAATCATAAAGAAAGCTATCAAATCACAGAGAGAATCATAAAGAAAGCTATCAAATGTTACAGAGAGAATCACAAAGCAAGCTATCAAATGTTACAGAGAGAATCATAAAGAAAGCTATCAAATGTTACAGAGAGAATCACAAAGTAAGCTAATAAATGTCACAGAGAGAATCACAAAGGAAGCTATCAAATATCAAAGACAGAATCATAAAGCAAGCTATCAAACGTTACAGAGAGAATCACAAAGTAAGCTAATAAATGTCACAGAGAGAATCACAAAGGAAGCTATCAAATATCAAAGACAGAATCATAAAGCAAGCTATAAAATCACAAAGAGAATCACAAAGCAAGGTGACAAATGGGAAAAGAAAAAGAGGCCGACACCGAGAGACCCTAAAGAGAACATTGACAAAGACAGGCTAAGATGACTGGCGTCATATCCCTTGATGAGGTTAAGAAGCTCGTCGAGAACAGAGACTCGTGGCCAGACACTTTGCGAGTTCTGTGTGACGTCCGAGGGCACGGTAAGCATGTGAGATTTACTCAGTGTGCAATATTTAGAAGGCACCATGGTATGCCTCAGGCTGTTACCTAGTGAAGTTATCACAGTGTGTGCAGACTATTAATTATATCAGTTATCACAGTGTGTGCAGGCTATTAATTATATCAGTTATCACAGTGTGTGCAGACTATTATTTAGAGCAGTTATCACAGTGTGTGCAGGCTATTATTTAGAGCAGTTATCACAGTGTGTGCAGGCTATTATTTACATCAGTTATCACAGCGTGTGCAGGCTATTAATTATATCAGTTATCACAGTGTGTGCAGGCTATTATTTAGAGCAGTTATCACAGTGTGTGCAGACTATTAATTATATCAGTTATCACAGTGTGTGCAGGCTATTAATTATATCAGTTATCACAGTGTAAGCAGGCTATTAATTATATCAGTTATCACAGTGTAAGCAGACTTTTATTTAGAGCAGTTATCACAGTGTGTGCAGACTATTAATTATATCAGTTATCACAGTGTGTGCAGGCTATTAATTATATCAGTTATCACAGTGTAAGCAGGCTATTAATTATATCAGTTATCACAGTGTGCAGACTATTAATCATAGCAGTTATCACAGTGTGTAGACTATTAATTATATCAGTTATCACAGTGTGTAGACTATTAATTATATCAGTTATCACAGTGTGTGCAGGCTATTAATTATATCAGTTATCACAGTGTGTGCAGGCTATTATTTAGAGCAGTTATCACAGTGTGTGCAGGCTATTAATTATATCAGTTATCACAGTGTGTGCAGGCAATTATATAAGTTATCACAGTGTGTGCAGGCTATTAATTATATCAGTTATCACAGTGTGTGCAGGCTATTATTTAGAGCAGCTGTCGCTCACATACGGCGCCGTATATAGCTGTGTTCCAGTGTCCTCTGATGGGATACTTTGAGAGTGAGAGATTAATGGCCGCTTTAGCAGTTGCCAAGGTGTGCTCGTTAAAAGCGATTCCTACCTTTTTTTTTTAAAAACTAGTCTAATATTTTAACAATTACCGTGGTTCTGATCCGTGTCCTATGGTTGAGAAGCCGACATTCAAATCACACGGCCACGTCGCCATTCACTATAGCATTCAATGACAGAAGGGAAATAACCGAACATAAACCTTCTGTTAGCATATTTAGTACAGCTTCCTTTGCAAGAAAGGGGAAAAAAATCGGTTGACGAATATACTGAACTTTCTTTCAGTAACTGCTATAATATTATTTATTTATTTATTTATTTTGTAAACAACGTATGTGATTATATCATTTATTTTGCATAATTTTTCTTGAAAGTTTTTACGTATGCATTTATGTATTTTGGCATTATTGTAATTCCAGTCCATGAGAAGTTGTTACAGTTAACAAACAGAACTTTCCTGTACAAAAGTTCTATTTAGTCAAGCACAATGAAGGAAAATGCCGATTAAGACAAAAAGTCTAAGGAAGGGACAAAAACTAAAAAGAATTGGCACAAAGGAAACAAGCAAAAAAAACAGAGAAGATAATATTTATTTGCATATAGTGAAGTATCTGCTAAAAAAGGAGAGAGAGTTTGATTTTTTTTCTTACCAATTAAAAAACATGATCACGAAAAAATGAAACAATCTTATTCTTGTGGTTTGTTCCTCATCCATGACTTAAACACGAAGAAAAAATAAAATTAATTATTCCCCCACGCTATTCAGGGGCTTTAAACAAGTTTATTTTCTTCATACATTTTACGGTTATGTCCCTTCTACAACTTGTGATTTTTTTTGCTATGTGATGTCATTATCTACTTGAACAGTTTCTGTTTTTCACCTTTCACTGTCACGTAACAAGGGTTTTAAATGTTTCTTCCTCCTCTTTCTACGCCTCCATTCCCCCATGTTTTTTATTTGTCAGACCATTCCCCCATGTTTTTTATTTGTCAAACCAATCCTCCATGTTTTTTATTTGTCAGACCATTCCCCCATGTTTGTCAGACCATTCCCCCAAGTTTTTTATTTGTCAGACCTTCCCCCATGTTTTTCTTTGTCAGACCATTCCCCCATGTTTTTATTTGTCAGACCATTCCCCCATGTTTGTCAGACCATTCCTCCATGTTTTTTATTTGTCAGACCATTCCCCCATGTTTTTATTTGTCAGACCTTCCCCCATGTTTTTATTTGTCAGACCATTCCCCCATGTTTTTATTTGTCAGACCATTCCCCCATGTTTTTATTTGTCAGACCATTCCCCCATGTTTTTTATTTGTCAGACCTTCCCCCAAGTTTTTTATTTGTCAGACTTAATTTGAAACTACTGGATACACCATTTCCTCCACTACAAGAATTTGAAAAATACTTTCAGCCAGAATTTAGCTAGTGTCTCAATGATTTAACTAGTTCTGCTAGGACCTTAATGATTTAAGTAGTTATGCTAGGAAGTTAATGATTTAAGTAGTTCTTATCTTATATCTTATATCCTTCCCGTGCCGTTAAACGTCACATAGGGCTCGCAAAGTAGTTTGCCAATTTTTCCTGTCTTCGGCGAGTCTTTCTACCTCATCAAAGAATTTTATGCCTGTTAATTTGGCCTCACTTAATAATGTCCTCTTCAAAGTTTCATGTGGTCTGCCTCTTTTTCTTTGGCCTGTTGTGTTCCACTTTATACCTTGCTTTGGGATTCTCTGATCATTTCTTCTCATCAAATGACCAACATATGTCCATCTCCTTTTCCTGATCACCCATGAGACTGGTTGTTGTTCAGTCGTTTGTCTTATCTCTGCATTGTTCTTGAATTCATTCCACTTGATGCCGAGTATTTTCCTTAGGCATTTGTTTTCAAAAGACTCTAATTTCTTTTCTATTTCTTTAGTTGTTTTCCAGCTTTCGCATGCATAAATGAGGGTGGATATTACATTTGAATTGAATAGTCTTAACTTGGTTTTTGTGCTTATAACTTTTGAATTCCATATGTTCTCAAGATTCTTGAAGATTGATGCTGCTTTTGCAATTCTGATCCTAACTTCCTTTCTAGTGTCACCATCCTGGTCTATGTAGCTGCCAAGGTATGCAAATTGATTGACTTCTTCAATATCTGTCCCTTCTATGTGTATTTTTCCATTTTGATTAGAGGAATTTTCATTACTTTTGTTTTGTCCTTGTTAATTTCAAGTCCTATTTTGCTAGCCAGTGAAGACAGGCTATCTGTTTTTTCTTGCATGGAATTCACATTATTACTGATAAGAGTTATGTCATCAGCAAAATCAAGATCTTCTAGTTGGGTCCCATGTACCCAGTCAATACCTGTGTTACCTGTGCAGCATTTTTTCATTATGAAGTCTACTGTAATTCCAAAAAGTAAAGGAGACAGTATACATCCTTGTTTCACGCCTGTTTCAAAAAAGTAGTTCTGCTAAGACCTTAATGATTTAAGTAGTTCTGCTAGGACCTTAATGATTTAACTAGTTCTGCTAGGACCTTAATGATTTAACTAGTTCTGCTAGGACCTTAATGATTTAACTAGTTCTGCTAAAGTCAATAGCCCAGCTATACCAAACTTTTTAAAGAAACTTCAGTATTAACAAGGGTTTTAAAGAGATTTTTTAGTAGAATTAAAAAAAATGTTTCAAAGATACTTTTACCCTGAATCTAACATTTCATAAACAGCAGAAAAGGCCTCATGCTGGCTGTGGAGCATGCAAAACAAGCATTGAGGACTTAAATATTTTTGTTTGTCACAACCAATACCAGTCCTCCATTGCTAAATCACTAAAGATGCACTTCAAAGTCCAGGTTCAGTTGGAAGATCGCAGGTTCATTTCCGGGATGGAGAAGAAAAAGCAACAGGAGTTTAATAGGGCAAAAACACTTTCCGAAAGAGTTGTATTGTTGTTCAGCTACCTATACTTGTCTGAAGAAGTTGTGTTGTTGTTCCGTTCTCTATACTTTTCTGAAGGAGTTTTTCTGTTGTTCCATTCTCTATATTTGTCTGAAGGAGTTCTGTTGTTGTTCCGTTCTCTACACTTGTCTGAAGGAGTTCTGTTGTTGTTCCATTCTCTATACTTTTCTGAAAGAGTTCTGTTGTTGTTCCATTCTCTATATTTGTCTGAAGGAGTTCTGTTGTTGTTCCATTCTCTACACTTGTCTGAAGAAGTTGTGTTGTTGTTGTACTCTCTGTACTTGTCTGCAGAAGTTTTATTGTTATTCTACTCTCTATACTTGTCTGAAGAAGTTGTGGTGTTGTTCTGCTCTCTATGTTTGTCTGAAGAAGTTGTGTTGTTGTTCTACTCTCTATACTTGTCTCAAGAAATTGTGTTGTTGTTCTGCTCTCTATACATGTCTGAAGAAGTTGTGTTAGTGTTCCACTCTCTATACTTATCTGAAGAAAGTGTTTTGCTGTTCCACTCTCTATAATTGTCTGAAGAAGTTGTGTTGTTATCCTACTCTCTATGCTTGTATGATGAAATTGTGTTGTTGTTCTACTTTATTTACTTGTTGAATAAGTTGTGTTGTTGTTCCGCTCTCTCTACTTGTCTGAATAAGTTGTGTTGTTGTTTCATTCTCTACACTTGTCTGAAGGAGTTGTGTTGTTGTTTCACTCTCTACACTTGTCTGAAGGAGTTGTGTTGTTGTTTCACTCTCTACACTTGTCTGAAGGAGTTGTGTTGTTGTTTCACTCTCTACACTTGTCTGAAGGAGTTGTGTTGTTGTTTCACTCTCTACACTTGTCTGAAGGAGTTGTGTTGTTGTTTCACTCTCTACACTTGTCTGAAGGAGTTGTGTTGTTGTTTCACTCTCTACACTTGTCTGAAGGAGTTGTGTTGTTGTTCTGCTTTCTACAGTAGAGAGTCTCCTGCACACTTCTGGACTCGCCGGTTTATACAAGAAAACAGAGAAAACATGTGAGCCATGGTATTGCTACAAAACTCAGTTTCTTGATAGTACACTTATATGGAAGAAAATGATAGCACAAGCTGCCAGATTATATCATGTTAAATATAAGTATATAATTATACGACATATAAATCAGGCACGCAGTTTTAGGTGGGACACTCAATGAGGGACAAAACAGATGGAGAAGTAAAAGGATACTTGTTTTCTTGTCTTCGTGTTTCTGTATGTTCTGTATGTTCAGTTTACTCAATCAATGAAATGCTGTCAGAAATGAAAAATGAAAGCAAACCAACATACAGCCTAAAATCTTATGTTAGTTTGATGATATTATCAACGACTCAGTTACACTCTTCAAGGCAGTTGCTTTTCAAGCAAAGTTAGCACAAAAAAAGGTAGAGGATTTTTACAAAGATAAATCATTGAAATATTTCTGATCCTACTATCCATTAATGTGAGAGATAAGAGAAATTACTGGGGTAAAACTGGTTCTGGTGATGAAAGTGGATGGAGGTGTATGGTTCAGTTTTACAAAAATCAGAAAGACAGAAAGTGGGCAGAAAAAGAATGACAGAAAACAAAATGAACATACACATATGAAGAACATACATCAAACAAATATTTCGGCAAAAACCTTTTCAAGGATCACATACTGATAGAAATACAAAAATAGATGAAAGATATAGTCTTAGCTTGCATTTTGTGTTAGTCTTTTGTACTAGGAGACAAAAAAAAAAAAAGCTAAGTCTACTTTTCCTCTGTTTTTTCGTGTTCTTATCTTTAGTGTTTGTATATGATCCTTGAAAAAGGCTTTTGTCAAAATATTGGATTGTTGTTGTTCTTCATCTGCATGTGCTCATCTCGTTTTTTCTGCCATTCTTGTATCTGCCCATTCTCCTCCTCTTTCTATTTTTTGTGTGTGTGTAAAACTGAACCATGCACCTCCATCTGCTTATCTTCCATTAACGGGCTGCTCTAGCGGGACACCAGGCTATGTCAATGGCAAAGAAAAGATGAGGTAAATAAGACAGTTTATCAACGATACTTCCAGCAGACAGAGATGGCTGCTTGTAGAAATAGGAAGGGGAAACAACCAGGCGTAATGTTGACCATATCCGTCTCCGATGTGTCAGGAGGAGAATGAAAATATGTTATATCCTCTAGTTAACTCAATGGGCGACTGAGTGGCGAAGTGGTTAATGGACTAGTCTCTCATGGCAGAGGTCAGAAGGCGCCTCAGTCAGGCACCTGTAGAACAAGGTACAGGCTTCTCCTGGAGTTGGGGGAAGGAAAAGTGGCCTAAGTGTGATACTGACTACATCACTCTCTAATGTGCTGTCAAGTCAAGGAAAATATGGACACATGCCCCCTATGTGTGTGTCTACGTGGCATAATATGGATACCTTCCTTCCTACCTGACTATGTAGCATGGCAAGGTTACCTTTACTTTTTTTTTACTTAAGGTGGTTTATTACTTGACCTTTTAAATAGCTTTTCTGTACCAGAACACACACAGTACACACATACAAGCCACTTTTATCATCCATCCCAGACAGATTGATTGATTGATCTTTATTTCAAAAGGGCAGGCCCGTCTGACATCCTGCCCTTTATCATACATCTTTCACTCTATTCCAGACATTCTACAAATATGCTGTTCATATAACAAACATAACTAACATTGAAGCTGAGAGACATAAAATAAAATATAACACTTACGTTTCGCTCTTAAACATTCACTCAGAGCTTTACGCACTTCACTCCTCCCCCTCCCCCTCCCGTGTTCTTGAATACTTCATTGTGGTTAAGTGCTGTCATACCAGGTAAAGCACGTTAGATAAACAGAACAGTCTAAATTTAGATGTCAGTGAATGCTGGGAAAAAATAGAGGGGGTTTCCCTTCACCATGTCACTGCCGCCATTAGTTGCTTATGTTATTGCATTTCAATCAACTTCCTAGTTGTAGACGTTGGGTCTTCTAAGTTACAGATTTTCCTATAAATCTATTATTTCAGTGTGTATAACCGGTAAGAATCTCATTGTTTGCACCATTTTCTTTGCGTACCATGTGTAAATCTGGAATAATTTAGTGACTATGTAAACCGTGATGACCTCGCCACAGCTGGATATAGGACATACTGGAAAGTCTGAATGTGTCACTGCAAGACGTCGGCCACCTTGCGCAAGACTGTGTTGAATTCTGTGAGAGGGACAAACATTCTGGAAAGGACATGTCACATGAATGAATGAATGAATGAATGTAAACCATACTTGCTGCCTATGTTTAATACAGTCTGTTTACTTGTGTGAGAGAGTGTTGTGTTACAGGAACAGAAAAAAGCACTACTTAAATGATGTCGACATTTACGTGTTTGGAGTTGGTTCACGTTCTCATTTATGTGGCCATGTTCTTATCTCGAGAGCAGAAACGACTGTCCACAAAACAATTTGAAAAATTCACAGATTAGTAGACCCACAGATTAGTAGACCTACAGATTAATAGACCCACAGATTAGTAGACCAACAGATTAGTAGAACCACAGATCAGTAGACCCACATATTAGTAGATCCATATATTAGTAGACCCACAGATTAGTAGACCAACAGATTAGTAGACCTACAGATTAGTAGACCTACAGGTTAGTTAACCCACAGATTAATAGGCCCACAGTATAGTAAACCCACAGATTAGTAAACCCACAGATTAGTAGACCTACAGATTAGTAGACCCACAGATAATAGACCCACAGATTAGTAGACCCACAGATAATAGACACACAGATTAGTAGACCCACAGATAATAGATCCACAGATTAGTAGACCCACAGATAATAGACCCACAGATTAGTAGACCCACAGATAATAGACCCACAGATTAGTAGACCCACAGATAATAGACCCAGAGATTAGTAGACTTACAGATTAGTAGACCCACAGATAATAGACCCACAGATTAGTAGACCCACAGATTAGTAGACTTACAGATTCAAAACAAAATTAAACATTTTTACGTTTCTGCGTTTGTAGGTTGCTAGGAGCAACAGAAACTGTCATATTTGAAGGCGTTTATGGTTGATAAGTTCCCGCTAGTGACATACAAACTGGTTTTTGTCTCCGACTGTAAATTTACATGTGTGTCGGAATTAACAGAGACCTTGTATTGGAGGAAATATTATACTCCTGCATCGATTTTTTTTCAACTTGCATTAATCAGATCAAAGTAAACATTTTAATACTGTTTACATAAAACTTGTAGTCAATATTTTTACTATGTACTGTTATAATAAGATTTTTCACTATCTTTTATATATATATATATATAGATATATATATATATATATATAATTTTTTTTTAAACGCCACTGTCTTCTTCTTCTTCTTCTTCTCCGTAAGCATTGTCTGTCTATATATGCAGTTCTGTCTTTTGGATAAATTTCACTGTTTTTGGTAATTCATGTATGAAACCGTAGAGCTCATCTTCTTTGGTGGTTTCACTGGGCCAGTAATTGCTTCTCAGTGTCTTGCAGTTGATGCAGTTCTGGAGGATATGTTCCACAGTTTGGGGCACCTGGGCACATGTACATAGATTAGTAGTACCAACCTTAAACTTTGTATACATATGACTTTGGAGTCGCCTGTGTCCTGTTCGGAGACGGAAAATGGTGAACTGCTCCTTTCTATTTAGCATGTGATAATCATAATGTGGTGGTGTTTGTGGCTTCCTGCAGGTTTTTATCATACTTTTCTTCTGATTATAGGTGATTGGTATGTCTAGTCTAGTTGCTACATTTCAGTGCCCTCTTTGGCCAGACAGTCATCTTTCTCATTGCCTGGTATTCCACAGTGGAAGGGAATTCACTGCAAGGAAACTGTGTTGTAAGCCAATTTTTGACAAGGCATCCTTAAGTTCTGGTAGTTTCTTGCATTGAACAGCTTCCAGTACTGATCTTGCATCTGTGAGAATTACTACAGGACATGTATTAATTATGGAGTCTGATAGTTTTTCAACTGCAGCAATAATTGCCTTAACTTCTGCATCATTGCTGTTGCAGTATTTTCTAGTGGGTATGGAAATCTTGTCAGTGGTGTTGTTTGGATATTCATTGTGTGCTCCCCCCCCCCTCCATTCTTTCTGGCAATGTGTACAGATCCATCTGTACACACACGTGTCCAGGTGTCACATGGATATTTGTCATCTAGCATACTACGTTTGGCCTGGTGAATGAAGCTGCTTTTTTAAAGTTGTCTTAGTGCCAAGTTATTGAATCTCTCCTTCAGGGGATGGCTTACAGAGCTGAGGAATTTCTCTCCCAAGTATATGACCTTTGAGTCTCTACGTTCTTTTACCACTTGAACACCAACTATTTTCTGCATTTCTACTACTGGTGTGGATCTCTATATTGAACCTATCTTGTTATATGGAAGTGAATCATGGACAATAGGCAAGTCTGCACAAAAATCATTGGAAGCAGCAGAAATGTGGTTTATTAGAAGAATGTTGCGAATCCCCTGGACAGCAAAAATAACTAATGAAGAATGTATGAGAAGAGCTGGAGAGACAAAAAACCTTGTCAGAAAGATAAGAGAGAGACAATGTACTTTCATAGGACATGCAATGAGAAGAGGGGGCATTGAAAATATTATAACAACAGGAAAAATAGAAGGAAGAAGATCAAGAGGAAGACCAAGAGAAATGATACTGGACAGTCTGACGGGATGGTGTGAGAGGAGATCACCAACTGAACTGATGGCCTGCATGAAGGATCGGGTACTCTGGAGAAGCATAATAGCCAACGCCAGTCGGCACGGCACCTGATGATGATGATGATGATGTGGATCTCATGGCACCTGTGATAATCCGTAGTGACTGATTTTGTACCTTGTCTAGATTATGCAGCGTAGTGTTTGATGTTGTGCGCCAAGATGTTTAGCCATATTCTAAATGTAGTAGAATACTATGGATGCATCAGCGGCAGGCCATCTTTCTCACAACCGAGAGGCCAACAGGAGTGCTGTTAGGGAGGTAAAGTTCCGCAAGGGACATGCAAATGAATGAATGAATGAGTAGAACACTTTGCTGACATTCTTGAGTATTCTTTCACTAGCTCCCCATGTGGTTCCACTCAACTTTCTTAATATGACTAGTTTTCTTCTGGCTTTTGCTTCTGCGCTGCTGATGTGTTGCTTCCACGTCAGTTTTGAGTCAAGAGTCACTCCTAATTAAGTGCATTGGTTGTCCATCCGTAAGGATATTTCATTTATAAAGATCGTACCTGCTTTCTGTTTAGACGAGAGAATGACCAGAGTGGCACTTGATTTCTTTGTGTTGATACTTACACACCATTTGTTTGTCCATGATGTCAAGATGTCTGTTACTCTTTGGAGTCTCTGTGTAGACGCTGTCGCGTGTTAAACTGTACACCACATAACCAGATCATCTTCATAGTGCCGCTTTGATTCCATAGGGAAGTTCCTTGACCAGGTCATTAATAAATACTAGGAATAGTGCAAAGAAAAGGTGAAAGGACTCCTCCTTGTGGTACGCCATGTTTCAGCATACTTTATGGCTTTTGTGACCATCCATTACTACTCTTGCTCTTCTATTGTGTAAATAGGACTTTATCCAGTTGTACAGTCTTCCACTCACATTGCAGTTTCTTAGTTTCCACAGCAGACCTTTTTTCCATACTTTATCAAAGGCTTTCTTCAGGTCTATCCATGCTGCTAGTACAAGGCTTTTCTCTTGGAATGCATCCTCAATCTCTTGAGAGAGATAGGTCACTTGATCTTTTGTACTGTAGTACTGCCTAAATCCTGCTTGTTGTGGAGTGAGAAGGCTTTCACTTTCTAGGTACCATTTTAGCCTAAGGTCACTGATGCGTTCCATCGTTCTGCAGAGGCAGAGAGTGAGACTGATTGGCCTGTAGCTTTTAAGTTCTCGCTTTTTGGCAGTTTTCTGCTGCTGTATTTTTTTTACCAGTAGCTCTACTCTCATGTCTCCTGACTTCACAAGACGAACTGAGAGGACCTCCAGTAGCATTGGGTGAATCCTTCCGATGCAGGGGGCCCGGCACTGCACCTGCCTGGTTAGTCTTCACGGGGCGAGCACCATGTTTGAATACTGCAGATAGAGACATTTCATTAGCGATAATGCATGATACCTTGATTTTTGCGATGCGCCTTTTAGCTGTGTACCTCCGACTTCAGCACCTTTCCTTGCTAGAGCAGACTGTGGTCTTGCTCGGACTGTCATGAAGACAGTGATGTAGGATGGCCTAGGCAAAACATTGTTTTCCAGCCTCTGGTGGCTTACTTAAGCCCCTTCTCCACGTCAGATCCAGCGTTCAATGCTGGCTGGCCAGATGGTTTTGAGACAGTTCCACAGGGTGGGATGAGGAATCCCATGAGTGCCTCAACGATATCAATTTCCCGCCACCTACATCCTGATGACTCTGTTTTGTTTACATCATTCTGATAGCCATTGTTGTAAAGACCCATAGGCTTGTCACGTCCTGGATTCATTGGTTTCACAACAGATTGTCCTCATCCCTGCCAGAGATCTCCATGTCCCCATCCGTCCACCAACCTGACATTACATTTTACAAAAATAACAATTACAATTAGTATTGACTGATACAGATTTCTGGGCTACAGAAGTAGGTCAGAGTTTTTAAGCAAACAGATCTATGTTCCCTGTCTCACAAGACTATGTTAACAAAAGCGTGTTCTTAACACAGTTGTTCCCAGTGGGAAAACGCCACTGTAAAAATCTATGCATGGTTGGCTCTTTGGCTTCCACAATACTTTTTTTTTCTTAATAGGTAGCGAAGATGAGTAACTTTGTAATACCTTTGCTAATTTAAGATCCCTCGTTTGTTAAAATTATTATTTGGATTTTTTTCATTGTAGTCCCCCTTGAGATAGAAGTGTACTTCACTACTGCCACGTAGCTTGAAGTTTGTTTTTTTTTTTTGTATGAGTGATTTAGCAAGAAATTATGGCTTGCTAGTCAGTCTTGATTGAAAGTTTCTGTTGTGTCATCATAGTTTTCGTAACTGTCATCTTGTAGCAAGTCAAAGATTGTGAGATGTTAGTTATGCAAGCTATTTTTGTTTCCTGTGGCAACACTAGTTAGTTAATCTCCGGGTAACCATAATTATTATGATATATTTTTAATATCATAAAGTGCACACCATTTTCACGTGACCACTTATTTAAACGATATTCAGTGCTGATAGAAACAAAGTTTAGGTAGATGTTTCCTTGACTTTGCGGACGACATTTGTCTACTGTCAAGCAGCCACAAAGAAATGCAAGATAAAATAAACAAGCTAACTCAGAATGCAAACAACATAGGACTAAAGATCAACGTAGGAAAGACAAAGTTAATGAAGCAGAATGTGAACAACAGAAATGTACTCAGAGTAGATAACAAGTTAGTGGAGGAGGTCAACGAATTTGTATACCTTGGCAGCAGAGTAGTAGAAAATGGAGACAGCACAGAGGACATCAACAGCAGACTTACTAGAACAAACCAGGCTTTTGCAGTACTGCAGACTATATGGAAATCTAAAAAACTAAGCATAAATACGAAAATCAGGATATGTAAGAGTAATGTTCAAAGTGTACTACTCTATGGAAGTGAATGCTGGAAAATCACCAAAACCACGGAAAACAAGTTGAATTCTTTCCAGACTAAATGTTTACGAAGAATTTAAAAAATATTTTGGCCAAACACCATAAGAAATAACATTTTGTTGGCAGAGATGCAGATGAAGCCACTGACAGCAATTATTGAAGAAAGACGCTGGCGATGGTTGGGACATGTGCTCCGAATGACTGAATCACTACCAAAAACAGCACTAAGATGGACACCACAAGTTAACAGAAGTAAGGGTAGACAAAAATAGACACGGAGAAGAACAACAGAAAGGATGATGAGCAATAGAGGGCTCACCTGGGCAAGAGCAGAAAAAAAGGCAAAAGACAGGCATTTGTGGAAAACCCTTGCAGAAGCCCCATGTGCCCTGGGCACTTAAGGTTCAGAGAGAGATAGAGAAGTTTACTGTTTTTAAGCATCGTGTAAAGGCTGTTTCACTATCGGGATGAGGTGCTCTCACTTCAGTAAATTATGGAGATATATATATATATATTCTGTCGTGCAAGTGTGTTATCTTAAAAAACAAACACAGTCCTTGCTACTTTAACTGAGTAAACTACAGCACGTCATATATGAGTAGTTGTTAGATGGACTATCTTTTAATCATCCTGTTGTTCCTAATCAACTATTTGCCAGAAAATCACACCAGATTAACCAGCTAAAAGTGAGTGAATTTTAAGTTAAGTGGGATGTGTTAAATATCTGTACAGGAATCAGTACGATATGACAAAAATCATGAGTTAATTTTGACCAGTAAACTCAAAAACAAGATGAACAATTTGTTTCCCTCACAATACAAATCATAAATACATTACATAACATGCTGACTGCACTACCAGGGAAAACCCTGCATCAAACTAAAAAGAAAAATAAGAGTAGGAACATGGATTGTGAGAAGTATGTATGAGGAAAAGTATTAAATAAAAAGTGACGAGATGAAAAGAACGGGAATACACATTTAGGGAATATGGGAACATCGATGGATAGGATCAGGACAATTTAAGAGCGAGAATGATAACATCTTTATATACTCTGGTGGAGAATTAGGAGGAAAGAATGGAGTGGCTTTTTATTTGGACAAATTAACATCAGAAGCATTACTAGGTTACAATCCAGTAAGAGATAGAATCATCACTATCAGACTTAAGGGCACTCCTAGAAATGTAACAACTATCCAGATATATGCACCTACATCAGCAGCAGAAGAAGAAGAGGAAGTAGAAGACTTTTATAACACTCTGCAAATGACGACAGACCAGGTACGAAAAACAATACTGTATTCATAAAGGGCGATTTTAATGGAAAGATTGGTACAGAAAGAGCAGAAGACGAAGGATATGTTTTGGGAAAATTTAGTATAGAACATAGAAATGAGGCAGGTGACAGTTTAATTGCGTTTTGCACGGAAAATGAGCTAATGGTCATAAAACACTCTTTTCACAACATCCAAGAAGACTTTACACATGGACATCGCGTGATGGTAAAACCAAGAATTAAATAGATTATATTTTAGTGCAAAGAAGGTGGAGATCAAATACAACATCAGAAAAAACGCTACCAGGTGCCTACTGTAACACTGACCTTGACTTATTAATAGCAGACAGGAAGATAAAGATAAAAAAATACAGTTAGGACATCAAGACCACTCCGCTTTTATCTTACAAAAATACCAGAACAACACGGTATAGACGTGAAGAACCGTTTTGAGATATTGATGGCTGTACAGGAGGAGATGACGCCAGATGAATTGGCTACACAGGCCAGAGATATCTTAATAACAGCAGCTAAAGATATGGTTCCAGTAAAGAAAACAGAAAAAGAATGAACGGATTACAACAGGTGCATTAGAACTGATAAAACAACGTAGAGAAAATAAAACGAAATGGAAAATGACAAATAATAACAAAGAGGAATATAAATCTTTAACAAAAGAAATAAGAAGAAAACTAATAAAAGTAAAAAAAAATACACACAAGATTGTTGTGAAAGAATAGAAGGACATCAGAAGTGTAGAAGACACGAGGAAACGTGGAAATGTTTAAAGAAATGAGGACTTTGACAAGAAATGTCACACCTAAACTAAATGTAATTTGTGACGAGATTTTGGGGGGGGGGGGGTGAGATCTTGTCAGAGACAGAGGAAATTCTAGAAAGATGGAAGGAATATTACAGAGGAATGTATGAAACAACTGACTGTGAAAGCAGAAATCAACAGTGTGAATTATTATTGGAGGAGAAAGAACCCGAACCGACAATAGAAGAAGTTTAATGGGCAATAAAGAATCTGAAAAATGGTAAATCACCAGGATGTAATGAGATAATGGCTGAACTTATTAAAGTTGGAGGAAAGGAATGTGCAACAATATATCATGCACTATGTAAAAAGATATGGCATTCAGGTACTTCGCCAAAAGAATGGAAAAGAACTGTATTCATACCACTGCCAAAAAAGGGTACCTTGAAATTATGCAAAAACTACAGAACTGTTGCCCTGATTAGTCATGCCAGTAAAATTCTGTTAAAAATCATAATGTGTAGACTTCTTTAGAAAATAAAAGAAAAAGTCAGTATGGTCCACGCTTGTTTTAGAAAAGGAAGAGGATCAAGAGATCATATATTCAATCTAAGATTAATAATAGAGAAATGCAGAGAATTTAATGTGACTCTAAATTGATCTTTTATAGATTATTCCAAAGTATTTGAATGTGTACAACTCCAGAAACGTAATGAAATAATGGAATTAATGGGATTACCAATACATGCGATACAATTAAAATCACTGCTGTATCAAAGCCAATAGGCAGCAGTAAGAATAAATAGTGAAATAACAAATTGGTTTGACATAAAACAAGTAGTTCGTCAGGGCCTTACTTATTTAATTTGTATGCTAAAAATGTAATGAGAAATGATAGAGAAGATGTAGACAAAGAATACTACGATACCACAACAAATTGGAGGTTATGAAATACCAGAGAATAAATATGCTGATGAACAGTATTACTGTCCAGAACACAAAAAGGAATGGAAAAACTAATTATGTCAGTCCGTAAGAACAGCGAAGAGCAAAACCTCTATCTTAATGCAAAGAAAACTAAATTGATGACAACTGACAAAACAAATAAGGCAGCTGAAATATATATCAATGAGGACAAACTGGAAGAAGTGAAGAGTTTTGAATATCTTGGATCACTGCTAACTAATAATGGAGATACAATTAGGGAAATTAAAGGAGGACATCTATTGCTCTTCAGAAAATAAAACAACTAAAGAATCTGTGGAGAGGAACAGACAGAACTACAAAAATAAGATTTTTAAGGGCATTCATCTGTCCAATCAGTTATTGAGGAAAGACGACGCTGGCGATACTAGGAACATGTGCTCCGAATGACTGACAACTCACTACCAAAAATAGCACTAAGATGGACACCACAGGGGAATAGAAGTAATGGCAGATCCAAGGAAACATGGAGAAGAACAACAGAGAGGATGTTGAGCAATAGAGGGCTCATTTGGGCAATAGCAGAAAAAAAGCAAAAGACAGGCATTTGCGGAAGCCTTGGGCACTAAAGGTTCAGAGAGAGAGAGAGAGAGAGAGAGAGAGAGAGAGAGAGATCTTTCTCTTCGCAACATATTGCCTGTGAGATCTGGACACTTAACAAAGCAGCTGAGAAACACAGAAATGCCTTTGAATGTAAATGCTACAGAAGAGTCCTTCAAAGATCATGGATATAAAAAGAACAAATATATCCATACTACAAGAACTTAATATTGAAGAAGGCTGGCTAATAAGGAGGAATAAACCACAGTGTCGCGTAATTCCGCTTCTGCGACCCACCGAGAATACAGGCTCAAGCCCTGCGATACTCTGAACTTCTTGTGGTCCTCTCAGGGATCTCTTGTGGTACTCTCAGGGACCACAGCAGGACCACAGGACCTATCAAGGACCACAGGAGTAAATTCAGTAGGATCACGGAGCGGTCTTGGTGGTAGAAGCGAACGAAGAAGAAGAAGAAGGAACAGGAATAAACAGAGAAAACTTAAATATTTTGGACATATTGAATGCCATAAGAATTTAGAGAAGACCATCTTAGAAGGGTACATAATGGGAAAAAGAAAGAGAGGAAGACCAAGGCGACGATGGCTGCAAGACATCGTTGATTTTCTGTGAATGGATGCATCAGCTACATGGCATCTTGCTTAAAGCCGAGAGGCCTACAGGAGAGCTGTTAGGGAGGCAAAGTTCCGCAAGCGACATGCAAGTGACTTATTGGACTGACTGACTGACTGACTGAACTTGCTGAATGTGATATCACTAAGTCATTGCCAGGCCTTCTAGTAGGTTTCTATTTCTGATAAAATTAAAATAAATAATGTAATCTTAATTTCACTATAGAAAGTTACACGTTTAATATGACTGATACTGTAATGACTGCGGGTACATTTCGTAAATATTTATGATTACCGTAAACTAAAAAAATATAAGTCTCGTGAAAGGATAAAGTTACATCAAAACTTCTCTTTATTTTGTTTAACTGTTGAAGCAGTATCGAAAATAGATTTGACTGTTAACTTGTAAGAGAGCTGCATAACTTGAAAGTGGTGTATCTGCTACCTAAAAATATGATTTCTTGTTACACTCTCCTCTTGTTGCTACCTTACAAAATGCCTCAGTGTTGAGCCAAGTTTGTAAAACCTGTTGCTTAACTATTTGCACTGCAACACAACAAGAACATTCAGTCTCTCCACAAAACTACGACAGAACAGCAAGTAATATCTGTACTACACTAAAACCCACAGTCATCAACTTAACAACATATAACATTCCACAGAGATGTAAACAGAGCTACTGCTTAAAAGATATACTGAATATCTCATTTATTAATGGAAAAATGGCCGATGATATTATGAAGATAGAAAAGTAGTCCATCAAGCTGGTAAGACAAATACAATGACAATTCTCGGCGTGAAATATTCAACGCCATGTTGGAAGAAACCTTTTAATTTATTTGCGACCAAAAAGGCATTCTTACAAAGATATCAACAACAACAAAAAAACTCATGTAACAACAAACTTCAAAGTGTCTCAAAACTAACCACTTCACCCCTTAACTAAGATACCTTTCAACCAAAGGTATTCACTATATTGTATTGTTTCTTGAGTACCATTACTGTGTTATCTCCCAACAATTTGGAGAATACTGTGAGAGTTTACTTTTCATGTGAGAGTATATCTCTGTTTTATTTAACTATAAGAGTGTATATTTGTTCTGTTTAAATATGAGGTTTTATATTTGATTTGGTATGCGTGTTTTATCTCTGTTCTGTTTAATTCTGGGAATTTGTATTTATATTTGTTTAATTATGAGAGTTTATATTTGTTTTATTTTGGACTGAGATTTTATCTTTGTTCAATTTATCTATGAGATGTTATCTTTGTTCTAATTAGTTTGAGATTTGTTCCTATTTCTGTGTAACTGTAGCAGTTTGTTTTGTAGAGACTCTGAAGTACTTAATAATACCTTATAAATGTATAACATTCTGTTTTATTATTTCTTAGATATAGGAATGTCAAGCTCCTGAAATAAAAGTATCAAACACAAGAAGGAGACAGGAATAGAGCTACTGGAAGCTTGTCAGAGAAATGACATTAATTCTGTTAGACGAGCTATAGAAAGTGGCGCTTCTGTCAGTATACAGGACGGTGAGGGAAATACTCCACTACATCTATGTTCTAACACTACCGGTACAGAGATTGTGAAGTTGTTGCTAACACATAAAGCTGATGTCAATATACAGAACAATGATGGAGAGAATCCACTACATTTGTGTGCTACGACAAGCAATGTAGAGATAAGTGGATTGTTGCTAGCAAACAATATGTCAATATAAAAGACAAAATCGGATGTACCGGACTACATAATTGTACACACACGGGCAACATAGAGATCACAAAGTTGTTAGAACACGGAGCAGATGTCAATGTGAAAGCTTCATGTGGGGTTACTCCATTAATTTTTGGCATCGCTAACGGAAATGAGACAGTTGTAGAATATTTACTACAGAATGGCGCTGTCTTAGACGTGTGTGATTATACATTTCACGCGCTTATAGATTACGCAAACACTGAAGGCCGCAATGAAATCTGCTCTGTCTTACAAAGAACAAGAAACAGTTCTTCCTTCAGACCACACAACGTGATCAGTAATGGTAGGTGCTATCAACTGATAATACTTGTTATATTTCTCCCATAGCAATCGAAGCACACGTTATTGTGATAAATGTTGCAAAAGAGGAACAAACAATAGATCTGTGACATAAGAGACAGTGTAAGAGAAATGGAGGATAAAAGATAGAGAGAAGAAACTCAAATATGCAAGTTTCAAATTTTAACCCTTCGAATCTGCCTCATAGCATTATGCATGTAAGTGTGCTTGTGTGAGATAAGAAATATAAGATATGGTCTGCAAAGGAAAAAAAATTATATTATGTCACAGGACATCTTATAGTTATACTGTCAGAGTCATAATTTTCTTGACCTGACAGCACGTCAGAGATTGATGTTTTCACCTTCATGCCTGGCCGCCTCTTCACACCAGGTCCAGAAGTGGGGCGTGTACTCATTTCTACAGCTAACAGAAGGGGGGCATGTACTCATTTCTACAGCTAACAGAAGGGAGGCATGTACTCATTTGTACAACTAACAGAAGTGGGGCGTGTACTCATTTTTACAGCTAACAGAAGGGGGGCGTGTACTCATTTCTACAGCTAACAGAAGGGGGGCATGTACTCATTTCTACAGCTAACAGAAGGGGGGCATGTACTCATTTCTACAGCTAACAGAAGGGGGGCATGTACTCATTTCTACAGCTAACAGAAGGGGAGCGTGTACTTTTTTCTACAGCTAACAGAAGGGGAGCGTGTACTCATTTCTACAGCTAACGGAAGGGTGGCTAACTACTACTACCACTAACTACTACTACTAATAATAATAACTACTACTACTGCTACTAATAACTATACTAATAACTATTACTACTAAATACTACTACTACTAACTACTACTTCTACTGCTATTACTACTACTACTAACAACTAATACTACTAACTACTACTACTACTATTAATACTACTAACTACTATTACTGCTGATGCATCAGCAGCATGCCATCTTGCTCACAACCGAGAGGCCTACAGGAGTGTTGTTAGGTAGATAAAGTTCCCCAAGGGACATGCAAATGAATGAATGAATGAATGAATGACTACTACTTCTATTACTACTACTACTAGCTACTACTACTACTACTACTACTACTACTACTACTACTACTACTACTACTACTACTAACTACTACTACTACTACTACTACAACTACTAACTACTACTTCTAATTACTACTACAGCTATTACTACTACTAACTGCTACTAAATACTATTATTATTACTACTACTACTAGTACCAACTACTTCTACTGCTGCTACTACTGTTGTTACTACTATTATTACTACTAGCTACTACTAGCTACTACTACTACTATTAGTTTACTACTTCCTGCTAGCTATAACTAACTGCTACTACTACTACTTCGACTACTACTAATACTACTACTACCTAGCTAGCTACTATTACTATTCTCTCTCTCTCTCTCTCTCTCGCTCTCTCTGTTTTTCACTAAATTCAGTTATTTTGGCTCATCTGTGTTCTCATTCTTTTGTTACAATTAACTGTGTTTAGTTAGTAGTAGTGGTAGTTAGGAGTAGTAGTAGTAGTTAGTAGTACTTAGTAGTAGTTTGTAGTAGCAGCAGTAGTAGTTAGTAGTAGTAGTAATTAGTAGTAGTAATTTATTTGTAGTAGTAGTAGTAATATTATTTAATTGTAGTAGTAGTAGTAGTAGTATTAGTTAGTAGCAGTAATAGTAGTAGTTAGTAGTGGTAGTCGTACTATTTAGTAGTAGTCTCAGTTAGGAGTAGTAGTAGTAAGAGCAGTAGTAGTAGTAGTAGTAGTACTTAGTAGTACTTAGTAGTACTTAGTAGTAGTAGTTAGTAATAATTAGTAGTAATTAGTAGTCGTAGTAGTAGTAGTAGTATTTAGTAGTAGTTAGTAGTAGTAGTAGTAGTTAGTAGTAGTAGTAGCAGTAATAGTAGTAGTGGTAGTGTTAATAGTAGTAGTAGTAGTAGTAGTTAGTAGTAGTAGTTAGTAGTAATAGTGGTAGTTAGTAATAGCTGTAGTAGTAATAGCAGTAGTAGTAATTAGTAGTAGTAGTAATAGTTAGTAGTAGATAGTAGTAGTAGTAGTAATAGCAGTAGTAGTAGTAGTTAACAGTAGTATTAGTAACACTGACTACTACTGTAGTAGTAGTAGTAGTAGTTTTAGTAGTAGTAGTTGCAGTAGTTGTTGTTTTTAGTAGTAGTAGTAGTTAGTTAGGTAGTAGTAGTAGTTAGAAGTAGTAGTAGTAATAGCTGTAATTTATATGAAATTTATATTAAATATTATTTTATAGTAGAAAAACATGAATGATTAAAAACAGTTTTTGTTAATATATTATTTTCTTTCTGATCAGATGAGCCATGGTTGTCTGGGCAAAGAAGAAATGTCCATAGTACTCAGTTTATCATGCAAAGTATTTCTTTGAAAACTGAAACTGTACACAAACAATATTATAAGCCGGGAATTTGTTCAGTTTTCATCTTTGGCGGTAATTAGTTCTGATTTAAAGGATGATGAGATATTCCTGTATGTTGAGCATTTTAAGCAGCTAAATTATGATATGGAAGTTCTTTCCGTGATCTGTTGGGTATGGATATTCTGGGGTGGATGGAGGATCCACAAAAGCAAAGTCGAAAGGGGGTTGTATGAAAACGATTGAGAAACACTAGTTTACAGAAGTGTTTTTGTGTGATCTGCACGGATGGTTCTATTGTGAGCGGAGCGCCTGCCCGTTCATTGTACATCCTAGTGCCAGACCAATCCAGAAAGGAAGTGGTGCCTATGCAATGACAGTCACCAGCATGAGAATTATACTGTCATAACATGGCAGTTATAACAGTATATGTTAATGTGAAAGGGAGTTAAGCAAGTCAAGTGCTGTTATTCTTGGTTATTCCCCTTTATGAACAGTATCCATGACACAATGCACACGAGAGACAAGTGAGGAGAAATTTAGAAGTGGGTGTGGGAAACATTGATTGTGGTAAACACACGGAGAGCAGCATGAAATCAAGTTACACGCTGAGATCATGAAAAGTGAGTGAAATACGTGGAATGTTAGGTAAAATGTGAGACTATCTAAACTAGGAGGATATAGATAGAGCAGATTTCTTTGGGATACACTTTAGAGCTTTATTATTTGGCAGGAGATTCCTTTCATTAAGAACTTTCAGAGGAATTTCCTTAGGTTTTGGCAGAGATGTAGAGATCCATTTTCATTGGTTAGTTGTCAGAGTTAGTGTCGTGATTATGGTTAAGAAATGGGGTGTAGTCGTTCGCATGTTTAGCTTTCTGAGAATGAAGCGTGTAGTTGTTTTGATTTTGGTTCATTATTCGCACTTGATGCAAATGGATGCATCAGCAGCAGGCCATCTTGCTCACAACCGAGAGGCCTACAGGAGTGCTGTTAGGGAGGCAAAGTTCCACAAGGGACATGCAAATGAATGAATTCCCACTTGACGAGTAAAAATTATCGCCGGGAAACCTTTGTAATTATTTTGTTGTATATTGTCTCTTTTCTAGGCACTCTAGTGTCACCCTCATCTTCTTCATTCTAATGTTATCATACAATAAACGTCATACTTGAATAGCACAATTCAGATACTCGTCCTTGACTGAGTTGTACTGCCAGTTCAGGAATGATTGACAGTGAAATAGTCTAATTTCCTTATCAGTTGTGGTTGTGGTGAAGTAGTATGGCTGGAAGGTGTTGTTAGTCAGCGAATAGTTTAGTAACAATTGGTGATTTGGTCGACACTTATATTCAGATGAAGTCGGTTCTAAGGCTGACTAACAGATAAGTGTGTTTTGTGCTGAACACATTCTGTTCAGATAAGTGTGTTTTCTGCTTGTATTTTGATGTTCACCTTGCCTTCCTAATATTGTTGCTTACTATACTGTTATGTCTGCTTATGTAAGAAAACTTTCTACAGACGACGATCCGCAGTTACGAATGTAATATGTTGAAATGCCTAAGGGGTAGTTTATGGTAAACTTTTAACTGCTGAAATGTCATGTTTTCTAAAAGTATGGAGCACATAAAGAACATAGTTATTAAAACTGAGATGATAAATGTTTATAATAGTAAAAATAAATATAAAAGAATGTCACTAGAGGAAGTTTTCGGAACAGAAACATGTCGATCTGTATTTTTAAACTACTACTACTACTACTACTACTACTACTACTACTACTACTACTACTACAACAGCTGCTAACTACTACTACTAACTACTACTACTACTAACTACTATTACTACTACTACTAACTACTACTACTACTACTACTACTACTACTACTACTACTACTACTACTACTACTACTACTAACTACTACTACTACTACTACTACCAACTACTACTACTACTAATAACACTACCACTACTGCTACTATTACTACTAACTACTACTACTCTCTCTCTCTCTCTCTGAACCTTAAGTGCCCAGGGCACATGGGGCTTCCGCAAGGGTTTTCCACAAATGCCTGTCCTTCGCCTTTTTTTCTGCTCTTGTCCAGGTGAGCCCTCTATTGCTCAACATCCTTTCTGTTGTTCTTCTCTATGTCTCTTTTGGTCAACCCTTATTTCTGTCGTGGTGTCCATTTAGTGCTATTTTTGGTAGTGAGTTGTCAGTCATTCGGAACACATGTCCCAACCATCGCCAGCATCTTTCCTCAATAATTGTTGTCAGTGGCTTCATCTGCATTTCTGCCAATAAGATGTTATTTCTTATGGTGTTTGGCCAGAATATTTTCCTAATTCTTCGTAAACATTTAGTCTAGAAAGAATTCAACTTGTTTTCTATGGTTTTGGTGATTTTCCAGCATTCACTTCCATAGAGTAGTACACTTAGAACATTACTCTTAAATATCCTGATTTTCATATTTATGCTTAGTTTTTTTGATTTCCATATAGTCTGCAGCACTGCAAAAACCTGGTTTGCTCTAGTAAGTCTGCTGTTGATGTCCTCTGTGCTGTCTCTATTTTCTACTACTCTGCTGCCAAGGTATACAAATTCGTTGACCTCCTCCACTAACTTGCTATCTACTCTGAGTACATTTCTGTTGTTCACATTTTGCTTCATTAACCTTGTCTTTCCTACATTGATCTTTAGTCCTATGTTGTTTGCATTCTGAGTTAGCTTGTTTATTTTATCTTGCATATCGTTGTGACTGCTTGATAATAGAAAAATGTCGTCCGCAAAGTCAAGGTCCCCCAGCACTGTGTCAGGGGTCCATTGTAATCCTCTGCGTATGTCTGATGTTGCCTCCTTCATTAACCAGTCTACTGCCAAGATAAATAATGTTGGTGATAGTACACATCTCTGTTTCACTCCTGTTTGTACCCTAAAGCTGCTGGAGATATGTTCTCCACAGATCACTTTGCACTGAAAACCCTCATATAGGGCTTTGATTACATTTACTATCTTATGGGGGAGGCCATGCCATCTTAGGATTTTCCACAGTGCATCTCTGTTGACACTGTCAAAGGCTTTCTCAAAATCTATGAATAAGACATATGTTGTGCTATGCCACTCATTTGCCTGTTCTAATATTTGTCTAAGTACAAATATGTGGTCTATGCATGATCTTCCTTTCCTAAATCCTGCCTGCTCTTTCCGAAGTTTTTACTCAAGTGTTGGTACAATTCTGTTGATGATTATTCTGCAAAATACTTTACTGGTGAGTGGCAATAGGGTAATGCCTCTCCAGTTCCCGCAATCTCTAAGGTCACCCTTCTTTGGTAGTTTTACTATAAGGCCAGTTTTCCACTCCCGTGGGGCTTTTTCTAGATCCCAAATTTGTTGTAATATCCGGCAAAGTTGTTTTGGTGTTTCTGTTTCTTCTGCTTTTAACATTTCAGCAGTCACTTCATCTTCACCTGGTGCCCTGTCTGATTTTAGCTTCTTTATCGCCTCCTTTACTTCACTTATTGTTATTGGTCCTGTATTGATGTTTAGTTCCGTTTTTGCTTCAGGTATGTTTATTGTTTGTGCTGCTTGTGTTCTGTTTAGTAGGGTGTTAAAGTGTTCCCTCCATCTTTCAATTTTTTCTCTTTCTCCACTGACCAGTTGTCCATTTTGTGTCCTTACTGCACTTTCACATCTTGTGTTGAAGTTACCTGTCATCTGCTTTGTGATTTTATATATGGTTTTCATGTCATTTGTATATGCTGCTTTCTCTGCTGCTTCTGCTAAGTTGTCATAGTATTGACGTTTATCTTGACGGCATGATTCCTTCACTTCTTTGTCTTTTTGTGCATAATTACTTAAAACTTGTTCTTTAAGCCTTTGTGATTTGGTGTTCAGTAATTTTTTCTTGATTTCCTTTCTTTGCTCTATCTTTTCCCATGTGGTCTTGCTTATCCATTCCTCTTTTCTCCGTTTCCGATATCCCAGCACCTCTTTTGCTGTTTCCTGTAGTTTTTTATTGAACTCTAGTATGGACATTTCTGCTTCATTTTGTAGGACACTGAATCGGTTCTTAAGTACTATTGAGAATTCAACTACTACTACTACTACTACTAACTACTACTACTACTACTAACTACTACTAATACTAATAACTACTACTACTAACTACTACTACTACTTCTACTACTACTGCTATTACTACTACTACTACTAACTACTACATACTATTACTACTACTACTACTAGTACTACCAACTACTACTGCTGCTGCTACTACTGCTATTACTACTACTACTACTACTACTACTACTAGCTACTACTAACTACTACTACTACTACTACTACTACTACTACTACTACTACTACTACTTCGACTACTACTACTACTATTACTAATACTACTACTACTACTAGCTAACTAGCTAGGTACTATCTTTTCTCTCTCTCTCTCTCTCTCTCTTTCTCTCTCTCTCTCTCTCTCTCTCTCTGTTTTTCACTAAATTCAATTATTGCAGCTCATCTGTGTTCTCATTCTTTTGTTACAATTAACTGTGTTTAAAATTTTCCAAAATTTAAGTGCTTTCAAGAAAGTTGAAAGATTCTCTATGCTACTGGAAAGTGAAGGGCTGGTAATGTTGATTGACTAGATCCCTGTCACTACATTAGTGTCCAGGTGATGATATAGAACATTTCTTCAAACATAACGGTCTGATTACATCATAAGAGTTAAAACTTTATGGATATTATCGTTTTGTACAGAAAGTTACTGAATCCATTACATTGGTTTTCTTTTGACCATCAGTTTAATGTACACACATACCACCACTTAATATATAAACATATTCTCCTTCACAAGATTTTGATGACGAACTTAAGATAATCTCTTACACACAGGGACAGGAGTAGCGTAGTGTTTAGACCAGGTTGGTGGTTTTAGTTGGACCAGATTCGTCCCCGTCTATCAGCTGCAGAGATGAGTACACGGCCCCTTCTGTTAGCTGTAGAAATGAGCACACGGCCCCTTCTGTCAGCTGTAGAGATAAGTACACGCCCCCCTTCTGTTAGCTGTAGAGATAAGTACACGCCCCCCTTCTGTTAGCTGTAGAAATGAGTACACGCCCCCCTTCTGTTAGCTGTAGAAATGAGTACATGCTCCCCTTCTGTTAACTGCAGAAATGTGTACACGCTCCCCTTCTGTTAGCTGTAGAAATAAGTACACGCCCCCCTTCTGTTAGCTGTAGAAATGAGTACACTCCCCCCTTCTGTTAGCTGTAGAGATAAGTACACGCCCCCCTTCTGTTAGCTGTAGAAATGAGTACACGCCCCCCTTCTGTTAGCCGTAGAAATGAGTACACACCCCCCTTCTGTTAGCTGTAGAAATGAGTACACGCCCCCCTTCTGTTAGCTGTAGAAATGAGTACACGCCCCCCTTCTGTTAGCTGTACAAATGAGTACACGCCCCACTTCTGTTAGCTGAAGAAATGAGTACACGCCCCCCTTCTGTTAGCTGTAGAAATGAGTACACGCCCCACTTCTGGACCTGGTGTAGAGGCGGCCAGGCATGAAGCTGAAAACATGAATCTCTGACGTGCTGTCAGGTCAAGAAAATTATGGCTCTGACAGTATAACTATAAGATGTCCTGTGACATAACATAATTTTTTTTTCCTTTATAGACCATATCTTATATTTCTTATCTCACACAAGCACACTTACATGCATAATGCTATGAGGCAGATTCGAAGGATTAAAATTTGAAACTTGCATATTTGAGTTTCTTCTCTCTATCTTTTATCCTCCATTTCTCTTACACTGTCTCTTATGTCACAGATCTAGTGTTTGTTCCTCTTTTGCAACATTTATCACAATAACGTGTGCTTCGATTGCTATGGGAGAAATATAACAAGTATTATCAGTTGATAGCACCTACCATTACTGATCACGTTGTGTGGTCTGAAGGAAGAATTGTTTCTTGTTCTTTGTAAGACAGAGCAGATTTCATTGCGGCCTTCAGTGTTTGCGTAATCTATAAGCGCGTGAAATGTATAATCACACACGTCTAAGACAGCGCCATTCTGTAGTAAATATTCTACAACTGTCTCATTTCCGTTAGCGATGCCAAAAATTAATGGAGTTACCCCATATGAAGCTTTGATATTGACATCTGCTCCGTGTTCTAACAAATACTTTGTGATCTCTATGTTGCTGGAAAATCACCAAAACCATAGAAAACAATTTGAATTCTTTCCAGACTAAATGTTTACGAAGAATTAGAAAAATATTGTGGCCAAACATCATAAGAAATAACATCTTATTGACAGAAATGCAGATGAAACCACTGACAACAATTATTGAGCAAAGACGCTGGCGATGGTTGGGACATGTGCTCCGAATGACTGACAACTCACTACCAAAAATAGCACTAAGATGGACACCACAGGAGAACAGAAGTAAGGGTAGACCAAAAGAGACATGGAGAAGAACAACAGAGAGGATGTTGAGCAATAGAGGGCTCACCTGGACAAGAGCAGAAAAAAAGGCGAAGGACAGGCATTTGTGGAAAACCCTTGCGGAAGCACCATGTGCCCTGGGCACTTAAAGTTCAGAGAGAGAGAGAGAGAGAGAGAGAGAGAGAGAGATGTTGCCCGTGTGTGTACAATTATGTAGTGCGGTACATCCGATTTTGTCTTTTATATTGACATATTGTTTGCTAGCAACAATCCACTTATCTCTACATTGCCTGTCGTAGCACACAAATGTAGTGGATTCTCTCCATCATTGTTCTGTATACTGACATCAGCTTTATGTGTTAGCAACAACTTCACAATCTCTGTAGCGGTAGTGTTAGAACATAGATGTAATGGAGTATTTCCCTCACCGTCCTGTATATTGATAGAAGCGCCACGTTCTATAGCTCGTCTAACAGAATTAATGTCATTTCTCTGACAAGCTTCCAGTAGCTCCATTCCTGTCTCCTTCTTGTGTCTGATACTTTTACTTTAGGAGCTTGACATTCCTATATCTAAGAAATAATAAAACAGAATGTTATACATTTATAAGGTATTATTAAGTACTTCAGAGTCTCTACAAAACAAACTGCTACAGTTACACAGAAATAAGAACACATCTCAAACTAATTAGAACAAAGATAACATCTCATAGCTAAACTGAACAAAAATAAAATCTCAGACCAAAATAAAACAAATATAAACTCTCATAATTAAACAAAACAAAGATAAACTGTTGCTAAAAAAAACAGAACAAAGGTTAAATCTCATAATTAAACAAATATAAATACAAATTCCCAGAATTAAACAGAACAGAGATAAACTCGCATACCATATCAGAGATAAAATCTCATATTTAAACAGAACAAATATACACTCTTATAGTTAAATAAAACAGAGATATACTCTCACACGAAAAATAAACTCTCACAGTATGATAGTAATCTCCAAATTGATGGGAGATACGCAGTATTGTTACTCAAGAAACATTTACGATAGAGTGAATACCCTTGGTTGAAAGGTATCTTAGTTAAGGGCGTAGGGAAGGATCTTGAGGTAAGCGTGCGGCATGAAAACTGAGTAGGTACAGTCATACTATAAATACCACGCAAGATTAAGTTAGAGGGGAAGTCTTACTTGTTTTGATGCAAAGAGAGGCTTACGATGTTTCGGTTAGGAGAATATCTTGTCTTGGACAGAGTTTTTCAGTAGTAACAGTTTTAGCAGGGGCAGTTTAGGTTAAGATGAAGTGATTAGTTTTGAAACACTTTGAAGTTTGTTGTTACAGGAGTTTTTTTTCTGTTGGGATCTTTGTAAGTATGCCTTTTTTTGTCGCAAATAAATTATAAGGCTTCTTCCAACATGGCGTTGAATATTTCACGCCGAGAATTGTCATTGTATTTGTCTTACCAGCCTGATGGACTACTTTTCTATCTTCATAATATCATCCGCCATTTTCCCATTAATAAATGTGATATTCAGTATATCTTTTAAGCAGTAGCTCTGTTTACATCTCTGTGGAATGTTATATGTTGTTAAGTTGATGACTGTGGGTTTTAGTGTAGTACAGATATTACTTGCTGTTCTGTCGTAGTTTTGTGGAGAGACTGAATGTTCTTGTTGTGTTGCAGTGCAAATAGTTAAGCAACAGGTTTTACAAACTTGGCTCAACACTGAGGCATTTTGTAAGGTAGCAACAAGAGGAGAGTGTAACAAGAAATCACATTTTTAGGTAGCAGATACACCACTTTCAAGTTATGCAGCTCTCTTACAAGTTGACAGTCAAATCTATTTGCTATACCGTTTCAACAGTTAAATAAAATAAAGAGAAGTTTTGATGTAACTTTTTCCTTTCACAAGACTTATATTTTTTTTAGTTTACGGTAATCATAAATATTTACGAAATGTACTTGCAGCCATTACAGTATCAGTCACATTTAAACGTGTAACTTTCTATAGAGAAATTAAGATTACATTATTTACTTTAATTATATCAGAAAAAGAAACCTACTAGAAGGCCTGGTAATGACTTAGTGATATCACATTCAGCAAGTTCAGTCAGTCAGTCACTTGCATGTCACTTGCGGAACTTTACCTCCCTAACAGCTCTCCTGTAGGCCTCGCGGCTGTAAGCAAGATGCCATGTAGCTGATGCATCCATTCACAGAAAATCAACGATGTCTTGCAGCCATCGTCGCCTTGGTCTTCCTCTCTTTCTTTTTCCCATTATGTACCCTTCTAAGATGGTCTTCTCTAAATTCGTATGGCATTCAATATGTCCAAAATATTTAAGTTTTCTCTGTTTATTCCTGTTCCTTCTTCTTCTTCGTTCGGTTCTACCACCAAGACCGCTTCGTGATCCTACTGAATTTACTCCTGTGGTCCTGCTGTGGTCCCTGAGAGTACCACAAGAGATCCCTGAGATGACCGCAAGAAGTTCAGAGTATCGCAGGGCTTGAGCCTGTATTCTCGGTGGGTCGCAGAAGCGGGATTACGTGACACTGTGGTTTATTCCTCCTTATTAGCCAGCCTTCTTCAATATTAAGTTCTTGTAGTATGGATATATTTGTTCTTTTTGTGTCCATGATCTTTGAAGGACTCTTCTGTAGCATTTACATTCAAAGGCATTTATGTTTCTGAGCTGTTTTGTTAAGTGTCCAGATATCTCTCTCTCTCTCTCTCTCTCTCTTAACCTTTAGTGGCCTTGGCTTCCGCAAAGATTTTCCACAAAAGCCTGTCTTTTGCTTTTTTTTCTGCTATTGCCCAGGTGAGCCCTCTATTGCTCAACATCCTCTCTGTTGTTCTTCTCCATGTTTCCTTTGATCTATCATTATTTCTGTGGTGTCTATCTTAGTGCAATTTATGGCAATGAGTCATCAGTCATCCGGATCTCATATCCCTAGTATCTCCAGCGTCGTCTTTCCTCAATAATTGATTGGACAGATGAATGCCCTTAAAAATCTTTTTTTTTTGTGGTTCTGTCTGTTCCTCTCCACAGATTCTTTATTTGTTTTACTTTCTGAAGAGCAATAAATGTCCTCCTTTAATTTCCCTCATTGTATCTCCATTATTAGTTAGCAGTGATCCAAGATATTCAAAACTCTCCACTTCTTTCAATTTTTCCTCATTGATATATATTTCAGCTGCCTTATTTGTTTTGTCAGTTGTCATCAATTTAGTTTTCTTTGCATTAAGATAGAGGTTTTGCTCTTCACTATTCTTATGGACTGACATAATTAGTTTTTCCATTCCTTTTTGTGTTGTGGACAGTAATAATGTGTCATCAGTATATTTATTCTCTGGTATTTCATAACCTCCAATTTATTGTGGCATCGTAATATTCTTTGTCTACATCTTCTCTAACATTTCTCATTATATTTTCAGTATACAGATTAAATAAGTAAGGCCCTGATGAACCCCTTGTTTTATGTCAAACCAATTTGTTATTTCACTATTTATTCTTACTGCTGCCTATTGGCCTTGATACAGCAGTGATTTTAATTGTATCGCATGTATTGGGAATCCCATTAATTCCGTTATTTCATTACGTTTCTGGAGTTGTACACATTCAAATACTTTGGAATAATCTATAAAAGATAAATTTAGAGTCACATTAAATTCTCTGCATTTCTCTATTATTAATCTTATATTGAAAATATAATCTCTTGATCCTCTTCTTTTTCTAAAACTAGCGTGGACCATACTGACGTTTTCTTTTATTTTCTAAAGAAGTCTACCTATTATGATTTTTAACAGAATTTTACTGGCATGACTAATCAGGGCAACAGTTCTGTAGTTTTTGCATAATTTCACGGTACCCTTTTTGGCAGTGGTATGAATATAATTCTTTTCATTCTTTTGGCCAAATACCTGAATGCCATATCTTTTTACATAGTGCATGACAGATGTTGCACATTCCTTTCCTCCTGCTTTAATAAGTTCAGCTGTTATCTCATTACATCCTGGTGATTTACCATTTTTCAGATTCTTCATTGCCCATAAAACTTCTTCTATTGTCGGTTCGGGTTATTTCTCCTCCAATAATAATTCACACTTTTGATTTCTGCCTCCACAGTCATTTGTATCACACATCACTGTGCAATATTCCTTCCGTCTTTCTAGAATTTCCTCTGTCTCTGTCAAGATCTTCTCCCATCTCGTAACAAATTACATTTAGTTTAGGTGTGACATTTCTTGTCAAAGTCCTCATTTCTTTAAACATTTTCACGTTTCCCCGTGTCTTCTACACTTCTGATGTCCTTCTATTCTTTCACAACCATCTTGTGCGTATTGTTTGTTTGTTTTTTGCTTTTCTTAGTTTTTTTCTTATTTCTTATGTTAAAGATTTATATTCCTCTTTGTTATTATTTGTCATTTTCCATTTCGTTTTAATTTCTCTACGTTGTTTTATTAGTTCTAATGCACCTGTTGTAATCCGTTCATTCTTTTTCTGTTTTCTTTACTGGAACCATATCTTTAGCTGCTATTATTAAGATATCTCTGGCCTGCGTAGTCAATTCATCTGGCGTCATCTCCTCCTGTACAGCCATCAATATCTCAAAATGGTTCTTCACTTCTATACCGTGTTGTTCTGGTATTTTTGTAAGATAAAAGCGGAGTGGTCTTGATGTCCTAACTGTATTTTTTATCTTTATCTTCCTGTCTGCTATTAATAAGTCAAGGTCAGTGTTACAGTTAGCACCTGGTAGCGTTTTTTCTGATGTTGTATTTGATCTCCACGTTCTTTGCACTAAAATATAATCTATTTAATTCTTGGTTTTACCATCAGGCGAAGTCCATGTGTAAAGTCTTCTTGGATGTTGTGAAAAAAGTGTTTTATGACCATTAGCTCATTTTCCGTGCAAAACGCAATTAGACTGTCACCTGCCACATTTCTATGTTCTATACTAAATTTTCCCAAAACATATCCTTCATCTTCTGCTCTTTCTGTAGCAATATTTCCATTAAAATCGCCCATTATGAATACAGTATTTTTTTTTCGTACCTGGTCTGTCGTCATTTGCAGTGTGTTATAAAAGTCTTCTACTTCCTCTTCTTCTGCTGCTGCTGATGTAGGTGCATATATCTGGATAGTTGTTACATTTCTAGGAGTGCCCTTAAGTCTGATAGTGATGATTCTATCACTTACTGGATTGTAACCTAGTAATGCTTCTGATGTTAATTTGTCCAAGTAAAAAGCCATTCCATTCTTTCCTCCTAATTCTCCACTAGAGTATATAAAGGTGTTATCATTCTCGCTCTTAAATTGTCCTGATCCTATCCATCGATGTTTGCATATTCCCTAAATGTGTATCCCCGTTCTTTTCATCTCGTCACTTATTATTTAATACTTTCCCTCATACATACTTCTCACAATCCATGTTCCTACTCTTATCTTTCTTTTTTTTTATTTGATGCAGAGTTTTCCATGGTAGTGCAGTCAGCATGTTATGTAATGTATTTATGATTTGTATTGTGAGGGAAACAAATTGTTTATCTTGTTTTTGAGTTTACTGGTCAAAATTAACTCATGATTTTTGTCATATCGTACTGATTCATGCACAGATATTTAACACATCCCACTTAATTTAAAATTCACTCACTTTTAGCAGGTTAATCTGGTGTGATTTTCTGGCAAATAGTTGATTAGGAACAACAGGATGATTAAATGATAGTCCATCTAACAACTACTCATATATGACGTGCTGTAGTTTACTCAGTTAAAGTAGCAAGGACTGTGTTTGTTTTTTAAGATAACATACTTGCACGACATTATGTATATATATATATATATATATATATATATATATATATATATATATATCTGAACCTTAAGTGCCCAGGGCACATGGGGCTTCCGCAAGGGTTTTCCACAAATGCCTGTTATATATATATATATATATATATATATATATATATATATATTATATATATCCATAATTTACTGAAATGAGAGCACCTCATCCCGATAGTGAAACATCCTTTACACGATGTTTAAAAACATTAAACATCTACCTAAACTTTATTTATATCAGCACTGAATATCGTTTAAATAAGTGGTCACGTGAAAATGGTGTGCACTTTATGATATTAAAAATATATCATAATAATTATGGTTTCCCGGAGATTAACTAACTAGTGTTACAACAGGAAAAAAAATAGCTTGCATAACTAACTTCTCACAATCTTTGACTTGCTACAAGATGACAGTTACGAAAACTATGATGACACAACAGAAACTTTCAATCAAGACTGACTAGCAAGCCATAATTTCTTGCTAAATCACTCATACAAAAAAAAAGCAAACAAAACTTCAAGCCACGTGACAGTAGTGAAGTACACTTCTATCTCAAGGGGGACTACAATGAAAAAAAAGCCAAATAATAACTTTAGGGATCTTAAATTAGCAAAGGTATTACAAAGTTACTCATCATCGCTACCTATTAAGAAAAAAAAGTATCGTGGAAGCCAAAGAGCCAACCATGCACAGATTTTTACAGTGGCGTTTTCCCACTGGGAACAACTGTGTTAAGAACACACTTACGTTAACATAGTCTTGTGAGACAGGGAACATAGATCTGCTTGCTCAAAAACTCTGACCTACTTCTGTAGCCCAGAAACCTGTAGCAGTCAACACTAATTGTAATTGTTATTTTTGTAAAATGTAATGTCAGGTTGGTGGACGGATGGGGACATGGAGATCTCTGGCGGGGATGAGGACAATCTGTTGTGAGACCAATGAATCCAGGACGTGACAAGCCTATGGGTCTTTACAACAATGGCTTTTAGAATTATGTAAACAAAACAGAGCCATCAGAATGTAGGTGGCAGGGAATGGATTCGTTGAGGCACTCATAGGATTCCTCATCCCACCCTGAGAACTGTCTCAAAACCACCTGGCCAGCCAGCATTGAACGCTGGATCTGACGTGGAGAAGGGGCTTAAATAAGCCACCAGAAGCTGGAAAACAAAGTTTTGGCCAGGCCATCCTTCACCACCGTCTTCATGATAGTCCGAGCAAGACCACAGTCTGCCCTAGCAAGGAAAGGTGCTGAAGTCGGAGGTATCCAGCTAAAAAAAAACCAAGTTAAGACTATTCAATTCAAATGTAATATCCACCCTCATTTATGCATGTGAAAGCTGGAAGACAACTAAAGAAACAGACAATACATTTTTTTCCTGCCTGTGAGTTCATTAAATCATTTCTGCATGGTTCTGTTGTTTTTATTATGGGAATCCTCTATTTGTCTGCACTGTTAATTTAACCACATTACCTTTGTTTCTCTGCATTTGCGCTTCATTTCGTTATTTATCCTGCTATATTTGTTTTGGTTATTTTTACTCCTCCTTCTCTTGTCCATCAATCCCAAGATGTCATCTGTCATCCATTTATTTTTGGGGGCTTCTTTTTTCGGTGGTATTATCTCCTTAACAGTTTGGTGGATAGAATCTCTTAACATTGACCATTGTTCATCTATACTGTTTATCTTTGCTATTGCATTGTATTTATTTGTTACAATAACTCTGTAATATTCTCGTAGTTCTTGGTCATTTTTAAGGAGTTCTGTATTTAGTTTGCTGTTTCTTACTTTTCTGCAGGATTTCTTTATCTTTAATCTAATTTTTCCACAGAGTGGGTCGTGATCAATATTGGAGTCAGCTCCTGGCATGGTTTTTGTTGTCAGTAATGCATTGCGGAATCGTTTGATGATCAATACGTGGTCTATCTGGTTAAACGTCTTTTTTGTCTGGGCTGCACCACGTTGCCAGTCTTCGAGCAGGTTGCTTATAAACCAGGTGTTTCCTACAACCATACTGTATGTTTTTGCCCGTGCAGTTAATTTACTACCTCTGTCATTCCTTTCTCCCAGTCCATAGTCACCAACGATGTCTGAAGTTCGTCCTTTACCAACTTTGGCATTAAAATCTCCCATGACTACAGTAACTTCATGTGACTTTGTGTGTTTCAGGGCTGTCTCTAATGTCGTTATAAAATAGCTGTATATTTTCTTCAGAACTATCAGCTATTGGAGCGGTCACTTGTATAATATTTATGCTTATTGGTCGTCCTTTCAGTTGGGCTAGCAGGACTTGGTCCGAGATGTTCAAATATCCTGCAATTGTCCTTGCTGTTTGTTCATCAAATATTATAACTATTCCTCGTTCATGTTTCTCACCTCCTGAATATATTATTATATATTTATCATTTAGGGCCTGGTTAGCTGAGTGGTTAGCCGCTTGGTTTACTAATCTGGTGTTACCGGGTTCAGTCCCAGCGGTGGAATTTTTTTTTCTGGTACACACCGAAAAAGGCCCCGGGGTTCACCCATCCTCTAAAAATGGGCACCAGAGAAACTAGGAAGGTAAAGCGGACATGGCGTGATACTGACCACATCAGACTTTCATGTGCCGAAGGTCATGGAAAATACGGGCCTAACAGTGTATTCCCCAATATGGCTTAATGGAGTGGAAACGAGAATTTTACCTTTTATATTTATCATTTATTTTAGATGTTTAATATTGTATATATATATATATATATATATATATATATATATATATTTACATATATATAGTACCTTGAATATGTATATATATATATGTGTGTGTGTGTGTTTGTCTGTGTGTGCATCTGAGGACTGACCAGGTGGTATAGATATGAGAAAAACCAAGCAGGTGACCGGGGAGGGGGAGGGGGTGCTTTTCTAACGGCCTACAAGTCTCTATTGCCCTTCCCTCCCCCGGCACCCTACCTGTCGTCTTCCGGTAACTTCTTATTTCCAGTTAGCTTCATCTGCTATCCCCTGTGGCCCCCGTGGTCTCCATGCCTCGTCAATGGGACACTCATTCTTGTGTTTCCTACATGGGAGGTTTCCACTAAGATAAGGTTTTCATTTCTGTTAGTTAAATGTCATGTTTATTTGTGTATGTAATCCTCGAAAAGGCTCACGCCGAAATATTGGGTGTTGAAAGCATTTATTTTATACATTCTCATCTTTCACAAAGTCTATTCGTTTTTTCTCACTTACTCCCTGCTGCCTTGTAAAACTGCACCATACACCTCTATCTACCTTTTCTCTTACTGTGTTACCTTCTCTCAGTCTTTCTTTTATTATGTTGTTTTCTCTTTCCCTTACTATGTTGCTTTCTCTTTCTATTATTATGCTACTTTCTCTCAGTCTTTCTCTTACTATGTTGCTTTCTCTTTCTGTTACTATGTTACTTTCTCTGTGTCTGTCTCTTACTATGTTATTTTCTCTCAGTCTTTCTCTTACTATGTTGTTTTCTCTCAGTCTTTCTCCTACTATGTTGTTATATATTTATCATTTAGGGCCTGGTTAGCTGAGTGGTTAGCCGCTTGGTTTACTAATCTGGTGTTACCGGGTTCAGTCCCAGCGGTGGAATTTTTTTTTCTGGTACACACCGAAAAAGGCCCCGGGGTTCACCCATCCTCTAAAAATGGGCACCAGAGAAACTAGGAAGGTAAAGCGGACATGGCGTGATACTGACCACATCAGACTTTCATGTGCCGAAGGTCATGGAAAATACGGGCCTAACAGTGTATTCCCCAATATGGCTTAATGGAGTGGAAACGAGAATTTTACCTTTTATATTTATCATTTATTTTAGATGTTTAATATTGTATATATATATATATATATATATATTTACATATATATAGTACCTTGAATATGTATATATATATATGTGTGTGTGTGTGTTTGTCTGTGTGTGCATCTGAGGACTGACCAGGTGGTATAGATATGAGAAAAACCAAGCAGGTGACCGGGGAGGGGGAGGGGGTGCTTTTCTAACGGCCTACAAGTCTCTATTGCCCTTCCCTCCCCCGGCACCCTACCTGTCGTCTTCCGGTAACTTCTTATTTCCAGTTAGCTTCATCTGCTATCCCCTGTGGCCCCCGTGGTCTCCATGCCTCGTCAATGGGACACTCATTCTTGTGTTTCCTACATGGGAGGTTTCCACTAAGATAAGGTTTTCATTTCTGTTAGTTAAATGTCATGTTTATTTGTGTATGTAATCCTCGAAAAGGCTCACGCCGAAATATTGGGTGTTGAAAGCATTTATTTTATACATTCTCATCTTTCACAAAGTCTATTCGTTTTTTCTCACTTACTCCCTGCTGCCTTGTAAAACTGCACCATACACCTCTATCTACCTTTTCTCTTACTGTGTTACCTTCTCTCAGTCTTTCTTTTATTATGTTGTTTTCTCTTTCCCTTACTATGTTGCTTTCTCTTTCTATTATTATGCTACTTTCTCTCAGTCTTTCTCTTACTATGTTGCTTTCTCTTTCTGTTACTATGTTACTTTCTCTGTGTCTGTCTCTTACTATGTTATTTTCTCTCAGTCTTTCTCTTACTATGTTGTTTTCTCTCAGTCTTTCTCCTACTATGTTGTTTTCTCTCAGTCTTTCTCCTACTATGTTGTTTTCTTTCAGTCTTTGTCCACTAAGTTGTTTTCTCTCAGACTTTCTCCTACTATGTTGTTTTCCCTCAATCTTTGTCCTACTATCTTGTTTTCCCTCAATCTTTGTCCTACTATGTTGTTTTCCGTCATTCTTTCTCTTACTATATCGTTTTCTCTTAGTCTTTCTCCTACTATATTGTTTTCTCTCAGTCTTTCTCTTACTGTGTTGTTTTCTCTCAGTCTTTCTCTTACTATGTTGTTTTCTCTCAGACTTTGTCCCATTAAGTTGTTTTCTCTCAGACTTTCTCCTACTATGTTGTTTTCTCTCAGACTTTCTCCTACTATGTTGTTTTCTCTCAGTCCTTGTCCTACTATGTTGTTTTCCTTTAATCTTTGTCCTACTGTGTTGTTTTTCGTCATTCTTTCTCTTACTATGTTGTTTTCTCTCAGTCTTTCTCCTACCGTCTTGTTTTCTCTCAGTCTTTATTCTAATACGTTGTTTTCGGTGTCTTTGCCCTACTATGTTGTTTTCTCTCAGTCTTTCTCCTACTATGTTGTTTTCTCTCAGTCTTTCTCCTACTATGTTGTTTTCTCTCAATTTTTTTCGTACTATGTTGTTCTCTCAGTCTTTCTCCTACTACATTGTTTTCCCTCAGTCTTTCTCCTGCTATGTTTTTTTCTCTCAGTCTTTCTCTTCCTATATTTTTTCTCTCAGTCTTTCTCTTACTATGTTGTTTTCTCTCAGTCTTTGTCCTACTATGGTGTTTTCTCTCAGTCTTTGTCGTACTATATTGTTTTCTCTCAGTCTTTCTCTTACTATGGTGTTTTCTCTCAGACCATGTCCTACTATATTATTTTTTCTCAGTCTTTCTCTTACTGTGTTGTGTTCTCTCAGTCTTTCTCTTACTATGTTGTTTTCCCTCAATATTTGTCCTACTATGTTGTTTTCTCTCAGTCTTTCTCTTACTATGTTGTTTTCTCTCAGTCTTTCTCTTACTATGTTGTTTTCTCTCAGTATTTCTCCTACTATGTTGTTTTCTCTCAGTCTTTCTCTTACTATGTTGTTTTACTTTAGTCTTTGTCCTACTATGTTGTTTTCTATCAGTCGTTCTCCTACTTTGTTGTTTTTGCTAAGTCTTTCTATTACTATGTTGTTTTCTCTCAGTCGTTCTCCTACTTTGTTGTTTTTGCTAAGTCTTTCTATTACTATGTTGTTTTCTATCAGTCGTTCTCCTACTTTGTTGTTTTTGCTAAGTCTTTCTATTACTATGTTGTTTTCTCTCAGTCGTTCTCCTACTTTGTTCTCTCAGTCTTTCTCCTACTATGTTGTTTTTTCCCAGTCTTTCTCTTTCTATGTTGTTTTCTCTCAATCTTTCTCCAATTATGTTGTTTTCTGGCAGTCTTTCTCCTGCTATGTTGTTTTCTCACAGTCGTTCTCCTACTATGTTGTTTTCTCTCAGTCATTCTCGTACTATGTTATTTTCGCTAAGTCTTTCTACTATTATGTTGTTTTCTCTTAATCTTTCTCCTACTATGATGTTTTCTCTCAATCTTTATCGTAATATGTTGTTTTCTCTCAGTCTTTCTCGTACTATGTTGTTTTCTCTCAGTCTTTCTCGTACTATGTTGTTTTCTCTCAGTCTTTCTCCGACTATGTTGTTTTCTTTCAGTCTTTCTTTTACTATATTGTTTTCTCTTTCTTACCATGTTTCTTTCTCTTGCTTTCTCTTTCTTATTATGTTTCTGTGTCTTTCTCTTCATGTGTTAGTTTCTATTTTTCTCACTATGCTGCTTTCTCTGGCTTCAAAACAATACTTTTTCTACTAGTTTATTAAAAATAGTATCACATATTTCTTTATAACACATTATTGTGAAATATCACACGACTGTCAGCGAGATTTCAGGTTCTGTTTCGTTAACGTCAGGTAAAAGTTCTACCGCAAACAACATCTTATCTTTTTCGTCCCAAGTCCCATCTAAAAGACTGCTATATCTCACTGGTCTAGAGGCAAAGTTCAAGGCCCTGTTCTAACTTAAACTAATGTAGATAACAGAGGTCACAAACGTAACATAACGTTAGGCACAGGCGCTGACTAAAACAAAATGTTTGGAGAGGGGGAGGGGGTAGGTAAGAAGATTATTTTCCTGACTGTCGACCTGGCAGTGCTATCTGTACAAATAAATTTGGTCGCTTCAGTTTGTAAAAGATTACATTATTTGTTAGTACACATCTGATCTCCTGCGTTTACATTTTATTTTTTTTGTTAACATTTGATCACGTGACACTTATGGATTCCGGAATTTTACATTTGCAACAGACGACCATTTTTGTTTTCTATATGGGCTGTTAACAGGTTTTAATAGAGCGTGTTATACGAAGTTGTAAAGTTCTGATTTTAGATGTGAATACTGATCTGTGTTTACTCCAACTAAATAGTTTCACAAAATGTGAAAGCAGAGTGCGTGTTTGCAACATGTATGTCCTTATTTTAAAAAAAACTGTAGCATCTCATCTTGCAAAGGGTTTTCTGATTTAGTCAGTAAGGACATTCAATGGAAAGAGAAAGAAAGACGGAGGAAAGATAGGATGTAGAAGAAGCAGAGATGAACAACATTCAGCAGAGTAGGGGAAACATGCAAAGGTTAGACGGGGGCAGTGAGAAATGGGGGAAATCTGTTGCTGTCCTACGAGACACCAGAAGGTGTGCTGAGCCTGTGATTTTATAAGAGAGCATTGTCCAATGATGATGATGATGATGATGATAATGATGATGATGATGATTTAACTTCATAGTGAACTGTTGGAATGGCGACGGTAGAAAGCTAGACAGCTTATACAAACACGAAAGCCAAAAAATATAAGAACTGTGGGACGACAAAGTGTAAACGGCTTGATCGGTTCACACGACGAGACAAAGTGTACTGCCCTTCACGTGATCAGCAACGGCCATTTTGTTGACTGTTAGTCAGACCGAAAGAAACAAGCTTTATTTGCCAAAAGTTATTGTAAGTGAATAAACAAAAAGCTAAGGTAAATAGTGGCAAGTGAATGTCACGATTTATATTTTGTGACAGGTAAGCTTTGTTCTTCAAAAATACTAACAACATTAGATGTATGTGTCAGTGAAATAGGCTGTGATTGGTTCTCTTTTCTTCTATCACAATTAACAGTTTATTTATTTTATTTGCTTTCCAGCCTGTTTATATCTAAGTTTTAAACCTCCTACATAGTTCTGCGTGTAGAAAGTCTTCTTCTTCTTCATTTGCTTCTACCACCAAGACCGCCCTGTGATCCTGCTGAATTTACCCCTGTTGTCTTCATTAAGTCCCGTGGTCCCTCGTGTGGTCCTCGAAAGGACCACACGAGATCCCCGCGAGGACCACAAGAGGTTCAGAGTATCTCAGAGCCTGGGCTTGTATTCTTGGTGGGTCTCAGAAGTTAGATTGCGTGACACCGTAGTTTTCGTTGCACCAGTTTAGTCTAGGGTTGGACTTTCTCACCGGAAGACCTCGACGTGTTTTGGATATCAGTATATCCCCACTGGGTGAGAGGTGGTAGCCCACTCAGGCTAGAGTTGGACCTTCTCACCGGAAGACCTCGACGTGTTTTGGATATCAGTATATCCCCACTGGGTGAGAGGTCGTAGCCCACCCAGGCCAGAGTTGGACTTTCTTACCCGAAAACCTCGACGTGTTTTGAGATACCCGTGTATCACCGCCGGGTGAGAGGTGGTTGCCCATCCAGTCCATTGTTGTACTTTCTCACCGGAAAACCTCAGCGTGATTAGGATACGCAAACATCCCCGCCGGGTGAGAGGTGGTTGCCTATCTAGACTGCCCTGGTCCAGTGTCTCCGACTTCAGCATTTTGTGGTCGTGGCCGCTACCTTTCCTACTTGTGACCAGGATGGAGCTTTTGTCCAGGAGAACGAATCCTCGCCACTAGTAACTTCCACCCCTGGTTTGAGCCAGTTTAGGCATATTATCCCAGTATGGGCGTGTTTGGGACGTGACCGACCTCTAGAGCAGAGGTACCGCGACATGTGTAGCCTTCAAGTTTCACCCATGGTATGAGCCGGTTTAGGCATATTTCACCAGGATGGGTGTATTTCGGACGTAGCCGGCCTCTAGAGCAGAGGCGCCGTGGTATGTGTAGCTCTCGCAGCGATTCTACTGGACATACCGATTAAGTTTCACTTTGTCCTTTCCTTTACCTTTTCACATCGGCACCGCACAGCAACCTTTATTTCTTTTCCGCATTTTCTTCCTTGACCGGGAAGTGCTTCACCCCACGCGCGGCATTCGAAGAGTCTCGCGAGCAGTGTGCTTGTAGAAAGTATTTTAGTCAATAAATTGAAGGGAATTAACTTTGGAATAAAAAGGGCCAAGGATCTCAAACTTTAATCTCTTTTCTTTTGTGTATGCAGACAAGTAACTTGTAAGCTACATTTTAAAAAAAGTATATAGAGTGTGAAGTCATCTTACAATTAAAACAATCAGCTGTAAAATTTGATTGCTAATATATTTATAAAGCAAGGATGAGCTGCATTTGGGCTTCATGTATTTCGGGTTTGAAAATACCTTTTAATATGAAAGAATTTATTTGAACTGCAGAACACATTAGTTTCATTTTTACAACCATGTAGGGTTAATATATGGTTTTTGAAAGAGTTAACTTCAACATATACATGTGTAACTCGCTTTTCGACAACTCGTCTTTCCGACCATTGTCAATTAATACCAGAATCTGCACATTCGACTGGGTTCTCCGCTATTTCAACCATTTCGAGGATTTAAAATGTGTATTTAAATTAAACATACGAGAGGCCTACAGGAGTGCTGTTTGGGAGGCAAAGTTCCGCAAGGGACATTCAAATGAATGAATGAAATGTTTAAATTAAAAGTACTAAGCTAAAAAGAGTCGCTCGGTTTGCTAATCTGGTGGTACCGGGTTCAGTCCTAGCAGTGGGATTGTTTTCTGGTACACACAAAAAAGACCCTGGGGTTCACTCAACCTCTAAAAATGGGCACCAGAGAAACCTTGGAAGGTAAAACGACCAGACGTGATACTGACCACATCATACTTTCATGTGCCGAAGGTCATGGAAAATACAGGCCTAACACTGTATTCCCCAATATGCCTTAATGGCATGGAAACGGAAATTTTACCATTTTTTTAAATTAAAAAGATTTCATTTGTCAGACTGAGAATGTACGCTGTCAGTCTATTTTCAGATCGTAGTATGAAATATGTAGTATGTTAAAACTGGGAGAGGATTTGACTAAGATTTTGATGTTGTTTTAAGAAAGAACTCTTGTATATTGTACATATAGTACTAATCTTTACACAGCTGTAAACAAGACCAGCTGATCTGACATTTCAAGCTAGCAGTATATATACTAAAACTTACCTGAAATCTTCAATACTTTTCTGAAGATAAATAGTTCCAATTATAAACCACACTCACACACGCACACACACCTACATAATTCTAATTGACCTATACAATCTTCTTTCTCTGACTATACTTCTGTGTAAAAGGTAGATAAATGTGAATCCATCATACAATAATTCCACCTAGGAGATATCGTTTTAGTGCGTACATTTTCCTTCACGTGTCGGTAAATGTCTGAGAAAGCATTGAATGGAAAGTATATAACCATCTACATTTTATCTTTAGATAATATGGTTGTTTTTTTTTTTTTTTTGGTTTTTGGTTTGTTTTTGGCAACTGAGGTAAGTAAGTTGCTAAGTTTATTTCAAATGGTAGAATCAAGTTTTAGTCACTGGCATCTTCGCTGCTTCAGACATAAGAGAACGTTATACCAGAATATGGACTTGCTTCAAAGTATACCATTCCCTTGTAACAGAAAAGGACGGCAGATAGGCAAGTTGTGGCCTGTATTCACATGGTTTTTTTTTTTAGAGATGTTTCATTGTTTTGTAGAGATGTATTGTTATCTTAGAGAACTGTTCTATTGTTCTAAAGATTTATTGCTCTATTATAGAGAAGTATAATTGTCCGGAAGAGAAGGGTAGTTGTTTTGTATAGAATTATCGTTGTCTTATAGAGAAAAGTTGTTACCTTGTGCAGAAATATTTTGTCTTGTACAGAAGTATTTTTTTTTCTTTTATAGAATTCTTTTAATCTTGAAGAAAAATAATGTTGTCTTGTAAAAGATATCGTTTTTTTTTATTTTAGAGAATTACTGTTGGTTCCTCGTCACATGTTGTGACACATGTAATTATGTTCACATACATTTTCACACACACACACACAATATAGAAAGAGAATATGAGTAAATCTTTTTCTTTTCTTAAATCTTTCTCAGTTTACTATCATTTGAACTATATTTTATGCGTATAATTCATATTTATTGGGCAGTTTTTATACGCTTCTCATATTTTTGTACCTCAGAAATACATTAGGCTGTTTCTCATTACAAGGTACTGTGTTTCTCTTAACAAAAAGTAGGACAATCCAAGAAATTAGCATAAAATACTATAGAAACAAAGGGGCATATTTTGTATAGAAAATATAGCTTTCCTTGTAAACTGAACAATTTCTATGCTGAACTATTTGAAAATTAGACAAGTTTAAAAAATAAAGTCCGACTTCAATTTTTAGTAAATGCATGTTTAAAATGTAGAAATGAAGACCGTCTTGTGAGAGGTGACACAGTGACCTAAGCAATGAACCATGTGGTTACCTGAAAAACAGGTAAATGTGATACTATTACTTGTCCAGTGTGGGAGATTTCACTTTTTTTCCTAGTGGTAAACTATATTTTCAGTAAAGACTACTTTACTTGATGGCTCTAGGAAAAATGTAAAACCAGAAAAGCTCACTCCCTGTCCGATACTACGCAAGTACTGCAAGTTCTGACCTCGACTTCAGTTGTGAGGGAGCCTGAAGTTACAAGCAGACACAGCAAAAACAACATCGTCTTCCTGCGATCTGTACACGTGACCACTGCATCATCATCTGGTGCCATGTCCACAGACAGTAGTGCCTCACCACTGATCTACATCCTTGCTGTTTTCCATTAATTTAGTTTGTGACATTACATCATCTTATCGTGTTAGATTGTTCAAGATATTCTTTTTGTCCTTTTCTATCTCTGTCCATTTACGTTTCATGATGTTCATCTTGCCTTCCTCTTCTCATTATAGATCAAATGAATGTTGATTGTCTTAATCGTTTCGCTTTTTTCTAGTGACTTGTGTAAGTGAATCTTTAATTGTCGTTTTTGCTCTTTAATTTTCTTATCACGTTCTTTTCAGAAACAATAAAATTACTGCATTCAGTTATCTTTGTCTTGGTTTGTTTATCATGCAAATTTATGTTCATAGAGCACGAAAGTAATAACACTTTGGAGCTCTTGTGTGATGGTCATGGATTCCATTTGTTTTTCCTGAAAGTAGAGAATGTAGAAAGAGGGAAGAAAAGAAAGTAAAATTAGACTATATGTTATAAAAAAAAAACCAAGCCATGTCAGAAATTTAGAGATAGGAAAAAAAACAGTACTTTGCCTTTGGCATGCCGCCACATATGAAGACACGATATACACCAGTTCACCGAAACATTGATGGTACAACAGATTTTATGTAGTAGCTGAGACACTGAAAATTGAAAATGGCATTTCGTTGTAGTGAAAATCATGGTCTATTCTTATTTACATTAATTAAGGTGTCGAGTTGTTCTTGCGTATAATTTCAAATATTCACAGATGAGTAAATCCACAGATTGTAGATTCAAAGGAATATTAACACTTTTAAGCTTCTACAACATCTCTTCACATAAAACCTGTGATAATTATACAGAAACTTCAAACTTGTTTTTTTGTAGATTAGTAGGAAAAAACAGAAAATGTAATATCTGGAAGCTTTTAAAGTTGATTAATCCCCGCTAGTGACACATAATTTAGTTTATGTCTCTGGCTTTAAACTCACGGCTGTGTCCGACGTAAAAGAGAACTTGTATTAGAGGAAATATTATCCGCCTGAGTCGGTTGTTCAACTTTCACTAATCATTTCGAAGGTAGACAGTTTTATTTAATATTGTTACGTAAAAAGTGTGGACAAAGGGTTAAAATAAAACGCTAACGCTTATTACAATACCATTGTAATAATGATTTTCCCATGATCTTTCTTTTCTTCAGATTTATTTTAAAAACATCGCTGGATATTGTAAGGATATTTATATCTTTGACTATTTAGCTTGCATAATAGTGACTATTTCATACGATATGATATAACTATTATCACATGTTTTAATAGCATAAAATGCACAACAATTTCATCTGGCTACTTATTAAAGCCACATTCAAAGCTGCCAGAAATAATGTTTTTCTTAGATACTGACTTTTTTTTAAAGCATGGTGTAACTGGTCACATGATGAAAAGAAACAATCAGAGAATACCAAAACAAGGTTATCAAATGGTACACAACAGGACAAATAACAAAAAGGTCGACCATGTAAAGAGAACATTGTTGAGACGGGCTAAATTAGTGGGCATAACATCCCTTGACCAGGTTGAAAAAGAATCGTCGAAAATGGAAAAAAAAATGGAATTACAATGCCAACCTTGTGTGGCGTTTAACAACATGGGAAGATATAAGTAATGGCTGTTTCACTCTCGGTAGAGGTGTCTGAATTTTAGCAAAATGTGGCTACGTTTATATGCGAGTATATATATGTATATATACATATATATATATATATGTGTGTGTGTGTGTCTGTATATATATATATATATTATATATATATATATATATTATATATATATATATATATATAAACATATGTGTGTGTATTTGTGTTCTGTCTGAGCAAGTGTTTCATCTCAAGTAACATTGCTCTTTCCTTGCTACTTGAAATGATTAAATTACAACACGTCATATATGAGCAGTTGTTAGATGAGACCATCATTTATTCATCCTGTTGTTCCCAATCAACAATTTGCGAGAAAACATACCAGATTAAATAGGTAAAACTGAGTGAATTTTAAGTTACGTGGAATGTGCGCACGAATCATTACGTTGTGACAAAAATCATGGTTTAATTTTGTCCAGTAAGTTCAAAAACCAGAAAAACAACTTTTTACCACACAATACGAAGTCATAAATACAATATAATATCATAAATACAATATAATTTTCTACTCTTTTATATAATACAATATAATGTCATAAATGCAGTGCGTAGTGTGTTGAATGAGTTCTTGGCTGGCCTACTAGTAGGTTTCTATACCTGATAAAATTAAAATAAATAATGTAATCATAATTTCGCTCTGGAAAGATGAAAAATTAATTTGACTGATATTGTAATAGCTTTGTGTACTTTTCTTAAATAGTTATGAGCACACACAACAGAAAAATATAAGGCTTGTGACAAGAAAACTTACATAAAATCTTCTCTTCGTTTTGTTTTACTATGAGAGTGTGTTATTTGTGTGAGAGTATATCTCTGTTATATTTAATTATGAGAGATTATAGTTGTTCTGTTTTACTCTGATATTTTTTTTTTGTTTACTTATGAGCGGTTCTCTTTATTGTGATTATTTTGTGAGATTTGTTCTTATTTCTGTGTAACTGTAGCAATTTGTTTCGTAGAACATACACCCTGAATGACTTAATACTACCTTATAAATGTATAACATTATGTTTTATTATTTCTTACATATAGGAATATCATGATCTTGGAGTAAATGTATCAGACACAAGAAGGAGACAGAGATGGGTCTACTGAATACTTGTCAGAGAAAAGACATTAATTCTGTTGGACGAGCTATAGAACGTGGCTCTTCTATCAATAGACAAGACAGTAAGAGAAATACTCCACTACATCTGTGTTCTAACACTATCGCTACAGAGATTGTGAAGCTGTTGCTAAAAAATAGAGCAGATGTCAATATACAGAACAATAGAGGAGAAACTCCACTACATCTATGTTCTATCACTACCGCTACAGAGATTGTGAGTTTGTTGCTGAAACATGGAGCAGATGTCAATATACAGAACAATAGGGGAAATACTCCACTACATCTGTGTTCTATCAATACCGATACAGAGATTGTGAAGTTGTTGCTAAAACATAAAGCAGATGTCAGTATACAAAACCGTAATGGAAGTACTCCCCTGCATTTATGTGCCTGGAAAGGCAATGTGAAGATCAGTAAACTGTTGCTCTCAAACAATGCATATGTCAATATACAAGACAAATTCGGACTTACGGCACTACATTATAGTACAGGCACGGGCAACATAACAATCACAAAGTTGTTGTTAGAACATGGAGCAGATATTAATGTCAAAGGTTTTCATAGTTTTACTCCGTTAATTTTTGCCATCATTAACGGAAATGAGACAGTTGTAGAATATTTACTACAGAACGGCGGCGTCTTAGACGTGGATGATTACACATTTCACAAGCTGATAGATGACGCAAAATATAAAGGCTGCAAGAAAATCTGCTCTATCTTAGAAAGAACAAGAAGCAGTTTTTCTCTTAAACCAGTCAGCGTTACCAGCAATGGTAGGTGCTATAGGAACAATTTTTTATAAATAGGAAACTACGAGGTTTTGGTACGGTAAAGTAAGAGAACAAATATTGTAGGATTAAACCTCGAAAAAATCGTAGACAAAGCACTTTAGTGAGACGCGAGAGAAAGAAAAATCACAAGAGAATTACCTGGGATTCGAACACTAGGGGTGCTAGTTGGCTAAGTCGATAGTAAGCTGTTCTCTCGTGGCTAGACGGCTGCTCGTCCTACCGGAGTCCGTGTTCGAATCCCAGGTAATTCTCTTGTGATTTTTCTTTCTCTCACGTCTCACTAAAGTGCTTTGTCTACGATTTTTTCGAGGTTTAATCCTACAATATTTGTTCTCTTACTTTATGGTAGGTGCTATAATCTATTCAATAATATTTGGGTCTATGACATAAGAGACAATGTAAGAGAAATGGAGGATAAAAGATAGAGAGAAGAAATTCAAATATGCACGTTTCAAATTTTAACCCTTTGAAGTCTGCCCATAGCATTACACATATAAGTGTGTTTGTGTGAGATAAAGAATATAAGATACGGCATGTAAGGGAAAAAAACAAAGTTCTGTTATGGCACATGACATCTTATAGTGGCAGAGCCATTAATTTCCTTGACCTGACAACAAGTCAGAGAGTGATGTCAAAGGTTTTCATAGTTTTACTCCGTTAATTTTTGCCATCATTAACGGAAATGAGACAGTTGTAGAATATTTACTACAGAACGGCGGCGTCTTAGACGTGGATGATTACACATTTCACAAGCTGATAGATGACGCAAAATATAAAGGCTGCAAGAAAATCTGCTCTATCTTAGAAAGAACAAGAAGCAGTTTTTCTCTTAAACCAGTCAGCGTTACCAGCAATGGTAGGTGCTATAGGAACAATTTTTTATAAATAGGAAACTACGAGGTTTTGGTACGGTAAAGTAAGAGAACAAATATTGTAGGATTAAACCTCGAAAAAATCGTAGACAAAGCACTTTAGTGAGACGCGAGAGAAAGAAAAATCACAAGAGAATTACCTGGGATTCGAACACTAGGGGTGCTAGTTGGCTAAGTCGATAGTAAGCTGTTCTCTCGTGGCTAGACGGCTGCTCGTCCTACCGGAGTCCGTGTTCGAATCCCAGGTAATTCTCTTGTGATTTTTCTTTCTCTCACGTCTCACTAAAGTGCTTTGTCTACGATTTTTTCGAGGTTTAATCCTACAATATTTGTTCTCTTACTTTATGGTAGGTGCTATAATCTATTCAATAATATTTGGGTCTATGACATAAGAGACAATGTAAGAGAAATGGAGGATAAAAGATAGAGAGAAGAAATTCAAATATGCACGTTTCAAATTTTAACCCTTTGAAGTCTGCCCATAGCATTACACATATAAGTGTGTTTGTGTGAGATAAAGAATATAAGATACGGCATGTAAGGGAAAAAAACAAAGTTCTGTTATGGCACATGACATCTTATAGTGGCAGAGCCATTAATTTCCTTGACCTGACAACAAGTCAGAGAGTGATGTCGTCAACTTCATGCCTGCCGCCTTTCCAACACCAGGTCCAGAAGGGGGGCTTGTACTCTTTTCTACAGCTGACAGAAGGAGGGGGGGCGTGTACTCTTTTCTATAGCTGACAGAAGGAGGGGGGGCGTGTACTCTTTTCTACAGCTGACAGAAGGAGGGGGGGCGTGTACTCTTTTCTATAGCTGACAGAAAGCGGGAGGGCGTGTGCTCTTTTCTATAGAGGACATATCGTGGGGGGGGGGCGTGTACTACTTTCTATAGCTGACAGAAGGGGGAGGGGGGGGGCGTGTACTCTTTTCTATAGCTGACAGAAGGAGGGAGGGCGTGTACTCTTTTCTATAGCTGACAGAAGGAGGGAGGGCGTGTACTCTTTTCTAAAGCTGACAGAAGGAGGGAGGGCGTGTACTCTTTTCTAAAGCTGACAGAAGGAGGGGGGGCGTGTACTCTTTTCTATAGCTGACAGAAAGCGGGAGGGCGTGTGCTCTTTTCTATAGCTGACAGAAGGGGGGGGGCGTGTACTCTTTTCTACAGCTGACAGAAGGGGGGGGGCGTGTACTCTTTTCTATAGAGGACTTATCGTGGGGGGGGCGTGTACTACTTTCTATAGCTGACAGAAGGGGGAGGGGGGGGGCTTTAATTATGAGAGATTATAGTTGTTCTGTTTTACTCTGATATTTTTTTTTGTTTACTTATGAGCGGTTCTCTTTATTGTGATTATTTTGTGAGATTTGTTCTTATTTCTGTGTAACTGTAGCAATTTGTTTCGTAGAACATACACCCTGAATGACTTAATACTACCTTATAAATGTATAACATTATGTTTTATTATTTCTTACATATAGGAATATCATGATCTTGAGTAAATGTATCAGACACAAGAAGGAGACAGAGATGGGTCTACTGAATACTTGTCAGAGAAAAGACATTAATTCTGTTGGACGAGCTATAGAACGTGGCTCTTCTATCAATAGACAAGACAGTAAGAGAAATACTCCACTACATCTGTGTTCTAACACTATCGCTACAGAGATTGTGAAGCTGTTGCTAAAAATAGAGCAGATGTCAATATACAGAACAATAGAGGAGAAACTCCACTACATCTGTGTTCTAACACTATCGCTACAGAGATTGTGAGTTTGTTGCTGAAACATGGAGCAGATGTCAATATACAGAACAATAGGGGAAATACTCCACTACATCTGTGTTCTATCAATACCGATACAGAGATTGTGAAGTTGTTGCTAAAACATAAAGCAGATGTCAGTATACAAAACCGTAATGGAAGTACTCCCCTGCATTTATGTGCCTGGAAAGGCAATGTGAAGATCAGTAAACTGTTGCTCTCAAACAATGCATATGTCAATATACAAGACAAATTCGGACTTACGGCACTACATTATAGTACAGGCACGGGCAACATAACAATCACAAAGTTGTTGTTAGAACATGGAGCAGATATTAATGTCAAAGGTTTTCATAGTTTTACTCCGTTAATTTTTGCCATCATTAACGGAAATGAGACAGTTGTAGAATATTTACTACAGAACGGCGGCGTCTTAGACGTGGATGATTACACATTTCACAAGCTGATAGATGACGCAAAATATAAAGGCTGCAAGAAAATCTGCTCTATCTTAGAAAGAACAAGAAGCAGTTTTTCTCTTAAACCAGTCAGCGTTACCAGCAATGGTAGGTGCTATAGGAACAATTTTTTATAAATAGGAAACTACGAGGTTTTGGTACGGTAAAGTAAGAGAACAAATATTGTAGGATTAAACCTCGAAAAAATCGTAGACAAAGCACTTTAGTGAGACGCGAGAGAAAGAAAAATCACAAGAGAATTACCTGGGATTCGAACACTAGGGGTGCTAGTTGGCTAAGTCGATAGTAAGCTGTTCTCTCGTGGCTAGACGGCTGCTCGTCCTACCGGAGTCCGTGTTCGAATCCCAGGTAATTCTCTTGTGATTTTTCTTTCTCTCACGTCTCACTAAAGTGCTTTGTCTACGATTTTTTCGAGGTTTAATCCTACAATATTTGTTCTCTTACTTTATGGTAGGTGCTATAATCTATTCAATAATATTTGGGTCTATGACATAAGAGACAATGTAAGAGAAATGGAGGATAAAAGATAGAGAGAAGAAATTCAAATATGCACGTTTCAAATTTTAACCCTTTGAAGTCTGCCCATAGCATTACACATATAAGTGTGTTTGTGTGAGATAAAGAATATAAGATACGGCATGTAAGGGAAAAAAACAAAGTTCTGTTATGGCACATGACATCTTATAGTGGCAGAGCCATTAATTTCCTTGACCTGACAACAAGTCAGAGAGTGATGTCGTCAACTTCATGCCTGCCGCCTTTCCAACACCAGGTCCAGAAGGGGGGCTTGTACTCTTTTCTACAGCTGACAGAAGGGGGGCGTGTACTCTTTTCTATAGCTGACAGAAGGGGGGCGTGTACTCTTTTCAACAGCTGACAGAAGGGGGACGTGTACTCATTTCTACAGCTGACAGAAAGCGGGAGGGCGTGTGCTCTTTTCTATAGAGGACATATCGTGGGGGGGGGGCGTGTACTACTTTCTATAGCTGACAGAAGGGGGAGGGGGGGGGCGCGTACTCTTTTCTATAGCTGACAGAAGGAGGGAGGGCGTGTACTCTTTTCTATAGCTGAAAGACGGGTACGAATCTAGCCCAACTGAAACCACTGACCTGGTCTAAACACTACACCACTCCTATGCCTGTGTGTAAGAGATTATCTTAAATTCGTCAACAAAATCATGTGAGGGAGAATATGTTTATATATGAAGTGGTGGCATGTGTGAAAATTATGTTTATATATGAAGTGGTGGCATGTGTGAAAATTATGTTTATATATGATGTGATAGTATGTGTGAAAATTATGTTTATATATGTAGTGGTGGCATGTGTGAAAATTATGTTTATATATGATGTGATAGTATGTGTGAAAATTATGTTTATATATGAAGTGGTGGCATGTGTGAAAATTATGTTTATATATGATGTGATAGTATGTGTGAAAATTATGTTTATATATGAAGTGGTGGCATGTGTGAAAATTATGTTTATATATGAAGTGGTGGCATGTGTGAAAATTATGTTTATATATGAAGTGATGGTATGTGTAAAAATTATGTTTATATATGAAGTGGTGGCATGTGTGAAAATTATGTTTATATATGAAGTGGTGGCATGTGTGAAAATTATGTTTATATATGAAGTGGTGGCATGTGTGAAAATTATGTTTATATATGATGTGATAGTATGTGTGAAAATTATGTTTATATATGAAGTGGTGGCATGTGTGAAAATTATGTTTATATATGAAGTGGTGGCATGTGTGAAAATTATGTTTATATATGTAGTGGTGGCATGTGTGAAAATTATGTTTATATATGAAGTGGTGGCATGTGTGAAAATTATGTTTATATATGAAATGGTGGCATGTGTGAAAATTATGTTTATATATGAAGTGGTGGCATGTGTGAAAATTATGTTTATATATGAAGTGGTGGTATGTGTGAAGATTATGTTTATATATGATGTGATAGTATGTGTGAAAATTATGTTTATATATGAAGTGGTGGCATGTGTGAAAATTATGTTTATATATGATGTGATAGTATGTGTGAAAATTATGTTTATATATGATGTGATAGTATGTGTGAAAATTATGTTTATATATGAAGTGGTGGTATGTGTGAAGATTATGTTTATATATGATGTGATAGTATGTGTGAAAATTATGTTTATATATGAAGTGGTGGCATGTGTGAAAATTATGTTTATATATGTAGTGGTGGCATGTGTGAAAATTATGTTTATATATGAAGTGGTGGCATGTGTGAAAATATGTTTATATATGAAGTGGTGGCATGTGTGAAAATTATGTTTATATATGAAGTGGTGGCATGTGTGAAAATTATGTTTAATATGAAGTGGTGGTATGTGTGAAAATTATGTTTATATATGAATTGGTGGCATGTGTGAAAATTATGTTTATATATGAAGTGGTGGCATGTGTGAAAATTATGTTTATATATGTAGTGGTGGCATGTGTGAAAATTATGTTTATATATGAAGTGGTGGCATGTGTGAAAATTATGTTTATATATGAAGTGGTGGCATGTGTGAAAATTATGTTTATATATGAAGTGGTGGTATGTGTGAAGATTATGTTTATATATGAGTGATAGTATGTGTGAAAATTATGTTTATATATGAAGTGGTGGCATGTGTGAAATTTATGTTTATATATGATGTGATAGTATGTGTGAAAATTATGTTTATATATGAAGTGATAGTATGTTTGAAAATTATCTTTATATATGAAGTGCTAGTATGTGTGAAAATTATGTTTATATATGAAGTGGTGGCATGTGTGAAAATTATGTTTATATATGAAGTGTGGCATGTGTGAAAATTATTTATATATGAAGTGTGGCATGTGTGAAAATTATGTTTATTATGAAGTGGTGGCATGTGTGAAAATTATGTTTATATGAAGTGTGGCATGTGTGAAAATTATGTTTATATGTGAAGTGGTAGCATGTGTGAAAATTATGTGTATATGTGAAGTGGTGGCATGTGTGAAAATTATGTTTATATACTCAGTTGTGGCATGTGTGGAAATCATGTTTATAAATGAAGTGGTGGCGTGTGTGAAAATTATGTTTATATATGATGTGATAGTATGTGTGAAAATTATGTTTATATATGAGGTGGTGATATGTGTGAAGATTATGTTTATATATGATGTGGTGGCATGTGTGAAAATTATGTTTATATATGAAGTGTTGGCATGTGTGAAAATTATATTTATATATGAAGTGGTAGTATGTGTGAAAATTATGTTTATATATGAAGTAGTGGTATGTATGAAAATTATGTTTATATATGATGTGATATTATGTGTGAAAATTATGTTTATATATGATATGATAGTATGTGTGAAAATTATGTTTATATATGAAGTGGTGGCATGTGTGAAAATTATGTTTATATATGAAGTGGTGGTATGTATGAAAATTATGTTTATATATGAAGTGTTGGCATGTGTGAAAATTATGTTTATATATGAAGTGGTAGTATGTGTGAAAATTATGTTTATATATGAAGTAGTGGTATGTATGAAAATTATGTTTATATATGATGTGATATTATGTGTGAAAATTATGTTTATATATGAAGTGATGGTATGTGTGAAAATTATGTTTATATATGAAGTGGTGGTATGTGTGAAAATTATGTTTATATATGAAGTGCTAGTATGTGTGAAAATTATGTTTATATATGATATGATAGTATGTGTGAAAATTATGTTTATATATGAAGTGGTGGCATGTGTGAAAATTATGTTTATATATGAAGTGGTGGCATGTGTGAAAATTATGTTTATATATGATGTGATAGTATGTGTGAAAATTATGTTTATATATGAAGTTGTGGCATGTGTGAAAATTATGTTTATATATGAAGTGGTGGTATGTATGAAAATTATGTTTATATATGAAGTGTTGGCATGTGTGAAAATTATGTTTATATATGAAGTGGTAGTATGTGTGAAAATTATGTTTATATATGAAGTAGTGGTATGTATGAAAATTATGTTTATATATGATGTGATATTATGTGTGAAAATTATGTTATATATGAAGTGATGGTATGTGTGAAAATTATGTTTATATATGAAGTGGTGGTATGTGTGAAAATTATGTTTATATATGAAGTGCTAGTATGTTTGAAAATTATGTTTATATATGATATGATAGTATGTGTGAAAATTATGTTTATATATGAAGTGGTGGCATGTGTGAAAATTATGTTTATATATGAAGTGGTGGCATGTGTGAAAATTATGTTTATATATGATGTGATAGTATGTGTGAAAATTATGTTTATATATGAAGTGGTGGCATGTGTGAAAATTATGTTTATATATGAAGTGGTGGCATGTGTGAAAATTATGTTTATATATGTAGTGGTGGCATGTGTGAAAATTATGTTTATATATGAAGTGGTGGCATGTGTGAAAATTATGTTTATATATGAAATGGTGGCATGTGTGAAAATTATGTTTATATATGAAGTGGTGGCATGTGTGAAAATTATGTTTATATATGAAGTGGTGGTATGTGTGAAGATTATGTTTATATATGATGTAATAGTATGTGTGAAAATTATGTTTATATGATGTGATAGTATGTGTGAAAATTAGGTTTATATATGTAGTGGTGGCATTTGTGATAATTATATTTATATATGATGTAATAGTATGTGTGAAAATTATGTTTATATATGAAGTGGTGGTATGTGTGAAGATTATGTTTATATATGATGTGATAGTATGTGTGAAAATTATGTTTATATATGATGTAATAGTATGTGTGAAAATTATGTTTATATATGAAGTGGTGGTATGTGTGAAGATTATGTTTATATATGATGTGATAGTATGTGTGAAAATTATGTTTATATATGAAGTGGTGGCATGTGTGAAAATTATGTTTATATATGTAGTGGTGGCATGTGTGAAAATTATGTTTATATATGAAGTGGTGGCATGTGTGAAAATTATGTTTATATATGAAGTGGTGGCATGTGTGAAAATTATGTTTATATATGATGTGATAGTATGTGTGAAAATTATGTTTATATATGAAGTGGTGGCATGTGTGAAAATTATGTTTATGTATGAAGTGGTGGCATGTGTGAAAATTATGTTTATATATGTAGTGGTGGCATGTGTGAAAATTATGTTTATATATGAAGTGGTGGCATGTGTGAAAATTATGTTTATATATGAAGTGGTGGCATGTGTGAAAATTATGTTTATATATGAAGTGGTGGTATGTGTGAAGATTATGTTTATATATGATGTGATAGTATGTGTGAAAATTATGTTTATATATGAAGTGGTGACATGTGTGAAATTTATGTGTATATGTGAAGTGGTGGCATGTGTGAAAATTATGTGTATATGTGAAGTGTTGGCATGTGTGAAAATTATGTTTATATGTGAAGTGGTAGCATGTGTGAAAATTATGTTTATATATGAAGTGGTGGGGTGTATGAAAATTATGTTTATATACTCAGTTGTGGCATGTGTGGAAATCATGTTTATAAATGAAGTGGTGGCGTGTGTGAAAATTATGTTTATATATGATGTGATAGTATGTGTGAAAATTATGTTTATATATGAGGTGGTGATATGTGTGAAGATTATGTTTATATATGATGTGGTGGCATGTGTGAAAATTATGTTTATATATGAAGTGTGGGCATGTGTGAAAATTATGTTTATATATGAAGTGGTAGTATGTGTGAAAATTATGTTTATATATGAAGTAGTGGTATGTATGAAAATTATGTATATATATGATGTGATATTATGTGTGAAAATTATGTTTATATATGAAGTGATGGTATGTGTGAAAATTATGTTTATATATGAAGTGGTGGTATGTGTGAAAATTATGTTTATATATGAAGTGCTAGTATGTGTGAAAATTATGTTTATATATGATATGATAGTATGTGTGAAAATTATGTTTATATATGAAGTGGTGGTATGTGTGAAAATTATGTTTATATATGAAGTGGTGGTATGTGTGAAGATTATGTTTATATATGAAGTGGTGGTATGTGTGAAAATTAAACTGAATGTACCTCCCCCTCCCCCACGAATGTGATGGATTCAGTAACTTTTTGCAGAAAATTTTAATATTCGTAAAGTTTTGACGCTTATGATGTAATCAGACCGTGATGTATGCAGAAATGTTCTACATCATCACCTGCTGCTAGACACTGATGTAGTGACAGGGCTCAAGTCAATCAACACTACCAGCCCCTCGCTTTCCACTAGCATAGAGGAGGCGGACATTCAGGAAAGCACAAATGTTTTAGAAACTTTTAGAAACGGTTATATGTAACAGAAGAATATGGACGCATGTGAGCTGCAGTAACTGAACTTATTCCCACACTCACACACACACACACACACATATATATATACTACATACACACGTCATAGTGGTGATGGTGGTGGTGGTGGTGGTGTAGTAGTAGTAGTAGTAGTAGTAGTAGTAGTAGTAGTAGTAGTAGTAGTAGTAGTAGTAGTAGTTTAAAAATACAAATCGACTGGATTCTGCTCCGATTATATCCTCTAGTGACATTGATTCATTCATTCATTCATTTGCATGTCCCTTGCGGAACTTTGCCTCCCAAACAGCACTCCTGTAGGCCTCTCGGTTGTGAGCAAGATGGCCTGCTGCTGCGGCATCCATTTGCAGATCGTGAACGATGTCTTGCAGCCATCTTCGTTTTGGTCTTCCTCTTTCCTCTAGTGACACAGGTTTATATTTATTTCAATACTACTATTATTATTAGTTATCATGAGAGTCTTAACAAATATGTTCTCTACTTGTTTCATAAGCTTACAAAACATTAAATATCACGCAGTTAAAACTTTACCATAAAACAATACGAGTATTAAGGTCGTAACTGCGGGTCGTCGCCTATACATAAACAGACATAACAGTATACAAAGTTGCAATATTAGGAAGGTAAGGCGTACATCAAAGTACAAACAGAAAACACACTTATTTGAATAGACTGTGTTCAGCACAAAACACACTCGTCAAAAGAATTCACTAAATGAAATTTAAATTGGAGTGGGGGGGGGGGAAAGCTTACTATTTCGGTGTTTTTCACTAATTATTTCCTTGCTGTGTCACTTTTTGAAGCAGAGTTTCTAAAACAGGGTCGGTGTAACTAAACAAAATGTTATGTTATGTTATGTTATGTTATGTTATGTTATGTTATAGACAGAACATTATCATTGCATTCCGGACACGTCCATTGGTGCTCCGATCTCCTGTTCAATATAACCCTCAGCGTACAGCTATTAAGTGATCTAGTTCTGTGTTGACTGGCGCCGGGAAATTCTCTCAGTCCTTGCCATGCCATTCTTCACTCTCAACTCGTACATCTGAGACAGCGATGTCAGGTCAACTCTCTCAAAACTCCACGACACTTCCTAGCTTTCTGGGGGCCATTAACAATATCACCACGATCCTTCGGTTGGGCACATATATGGTGGTCACACCAGCCAATCTATCAGCTCTCTCATTGCCCTGAACACCAACGCGACCTTGTACAATTTCCAGCATATGCTGGTACTGTCACCAATGGAATATTGTCTTGGCCTGCTCACCTTGTCCAATGCACAGCTGAACAGACTAGAGCGTGTACAGAACGAGGCAGTGAGAGTGGTCTTGGATTAGAGCAGGGATACTCCGGTGGTGGCCATGAGCTTTCTGCTTGATATGCTGAGTGTGAGGTGTAAACACAGGTAAGCTCAGATAAAGGCATACATCAGGGTTACTAGCATAAAGGATCATCCTCTCCATAAGGAGCTGGGGTTGATAAAAGGAAGGCGTATCAAGCGAGGCAGATCATGGATGGCTGAGGCGGAGGATACAATGAAGTCACTTTACAATCTAGATGAGGTTCCTAAAGGAAATGACAGGTTACGGATACTTTACCGACCTCAGCTAACAAAGGGCCGTGAATGTCGAGACTGGGCACAAGGAGCAGTTGAACTTTGGGTTCAAGATCTCATCCAGTATCACTGTGGGTCTTCCGACACGGTAGTATATACAGATGGCTCGTTGGCTCGGAACAGCAGAAGTGGTTGGGGTTTTGTTGTCTACCGAAATGGAAGAACAGTGGCACAGGGTTCAGGAGCCTTTGAAGTAACCACTTCAAGCATGCATGTTTACTTCACACAATTACATACACAGTTTTACTCTTCCAAAGCTGTGAATTTATTTAAGCAACAATGTTTACAAAAAAAAATGTATTTCTCGTGTATAACTTCCTTGGACTTCTTATATAGTTCTGTTCTTCAATGAGCGGTTTTTGCCATGTTACGTCAACATCAGCACCATTCACCACAAATAGATTCTCTATCCACCCCGGAATATCCATACCCAGCAGATCACGGAAACGAACTACCATGTCATAATTCAGCTGCTTCAACTGCTCCACATGCAGGAATATCTCACCATCTTATCACTCAGAACTTATTACCGCCAAAGGAAAAAACAACTAGACAAATTCCCGGTTTCTAATATTGTTTGTGTACAGTTTCAGTTTTCCAAGAAATGCTTTGCATGATAAACTGAGTACTATGGACATTTCTTATTTGCTAAGCTAGCCATGGCTCAACTGATAAGAAAGAAAGAAAGATATATAAACACATACTATTTTTATATATTCATAGTTTTGCTACCATAGAATAATATTTAGTATAAGCTTCCACAGCGCAAAAATACATTTGAAAGGACGAAGATTCGCTGCTCTTTCAAGAAACTGTAAGAGATTAAGTAAGAACACCTGTACTAACACAAGAAGTTATATTCGATATTTGTTTTCTGGTAATGATCTACTTTATTGTTCTTAACAAACCTAACTTCAATAACAACGCACATGTAGTTCAACTTACAAATGTTTTACAGTCGATAACAATGACAACAATATGATCCTGTATAGAAGATACCACTGTGCGGTCTGTTAAGAGCTGCTGTAAGGTCGACCCAAATATATGGGTCCAGTTACTCATGGTCAAGCACTATAAGTGGAGCTGAAATGTCAGGACACCGCTAAAGGAGGAAGAGAAAAAAAAGGATACCGACAAGGATAAAAGGCCCACATAAAAAGGATACCGACAAGGATAAAAGGCCCACATACAAAGGATACCGGCTAGAATAAAAGGCCCACATACAAAGGATACCGGATAGAATAAAAGGCCCACATACAAAGGATACCGGATAGAATAAAAGGCCCACATACAAAGGATACCGGCTAGAATAAAAGGCCCACATACAAAGGATACCGGATAGAATAAAAGGCCCACATACAAAGGATACCGGCTAGAATAAAAGGCCCACATACACTGTGGCAGTTAATAAGTTGACGTTAAGGAGTAGCGTGAGGTTTGCTGGCTTTAGCGTTTTTGGAGCGGTCGACCGGAAAGCTCAAAGCAGTACCTCATGATTTTGGGGCACGTGACTGGCCTGTCACGTGATTGGTCTGTTGTTTGTAGGGAGGTACGGTCAGGATTATAGTGAGTGATCATGTTACCGTATTGTCTAATGGATCAGTGTATATTTAGTTGTATCGTTTTGTTGTTGTTGTTTTTTTTATTTTTGCAATGATCTTCCCATGTGCCATTCTCAAGATTGTATAGATTCTTGTATAAGTGTTGGTTTACGTGAATTTAAACGTAGTTTAGTTAGAAGAATTAGTGCTCGTTGTCTTGCGTAAGGAAGCCGTAGTTCTTGGTGAACTGTTAAATGCATTCAGTATTATATAGAAGTAGTTAAGATATGTCAATGAATCACTATTGATTCATTGACATATTTATATATGTGATTGATTGCATTTGCACTGAAATTGCCATTTGTTGTGTTATGTGTTACGTGTATGTAATGAGAAGTATTCATGTGAATGTTCATTGAAGTTATGCACACTTATATTTTTGCCAGTGTTCATCTGTCATACATACATAATATCAGAATTTTTCAATCACATGTGTCGTAGTTAATATATTGTGATATTCATAAATATAGTCATAAATTGGTGATAGTAAAGTGCAGGAATTAGCACTGTACAAATTGAATATGATGTTTCATGAGTTAGCACGAATATAATATGTTCTGCTAAGAATATGGATGCTAACTCACGAGATGTAGCTCTGTGTTGAGAAGAAGATAGAATTGCAGAACATTAGTGCGATTGTGCAAGACAGCATAGTCAGGCCTTCTATGTGAGAAAGACCAATTTGAAGTAGATAGATGATTAATATGAGAGTCACATATAGTGACAGTTAGTTTTGTCATGTGGTTTGATTTCATGAAGTGTCTAACTCTTTCTGGTTGCATGTTCTTGTTCGTTATGCGCCCAGTTTTCGTGGTCCTCAGTTGTCGTTTGTCGAATGTGATATGTTTTTTTCTTGTTTTGTGCTTAAATTGAATTATTATTTCCTTTTATCTTTATGTGGTTTGCCAGTTGCTACTTTTGCATGTGAAAATGTGCTGTGTAATGTCGCTAATTTCTTCACATTAGGTAAAATTCATTGGAAACAGATGAAAGGGCTAGAACCTTACCATTGTATATTTTGGTGGGGTGCAGTTTGGGGTCTCATGTACGATTGTACTTAATAATGGGAAGGAAACATCCGATAGGCATCTGTCTGTCTGTCTGTCTGTCTGTCTCTCTCTCTCTCTCTCTCTCTCTCTCTCTCTCTCTCTCTCTGAGCCAGAGACGATTGTCCCTTGCCTTCCTTTCTGCTCTTGCCTAACTGAGCCCTCTATTGTTCAACATCCTCTCTGTTGTTCTTCTCCATGTCTCATTTGGTCTACCCTTACTTCTATTCCCCTGTGGTGTCCATCTTAGTGCTATTTTTCGTAGTGAGTTGTCAGTCATCCGATAGTCATTCATACACATAAATTCAAGGCACCAGCTAACAGAAACGTTTTTACAGCAGACCGGCTACAAATTAAGGTTTCGGAGGTTTCCTGTTTCGGATAAGAACAGAGGAGGGTAAAGGGTAGTTCTGTGGGGTTAATGAGACTGTTTTTACAACATAATACACTCCGAGTTTCTGTGGCCCATTTGAAAGGTTCCGTCCCCCTTCCCCCTTAAAAAGTTCTTCACCTGTGGCTCCCTTATATTATAGATATGTCCCCTGGTTGAGAAACACTCCTTAAGCCCTGTCTCTTATCCTGAAAAGACAGCACACGATGGAAGAAAAATGTGAATTATTTTCGCAGTTCACTCCATATCAAACAGTAACACGCAGTAGATTGTATAAATATAGACACAAATATTAACATATAATCAGATGAAAATGTTCCTTGAATTATGTTTACTTCATAATCTTTATAATTTCTGTCCTTAATGATCACAATCAAAGTATGCCGTGTTTTCGGTATAATGTTTCTTATTTCTTTTTTCTTTAGCTGACGGAGAACAAGCTCTGACAGTTCAGAGACAGCCGGACAAGCCTACAATAGATCTGCTTGAAGCTTGTCTAAAAAATGACATTGTTTCTGCTACACGAGCTTTAGAGAATGGTGCGTCGGTGAATGTACAGGTCAGTGCTGGATATACTCCACTACATTTCTGTGCTGAAGATGGCAATACAGAGGTGGCCAAACTGTTACTGGCACATAAAGCAGATATACATATGAAGAAGAAGGATGGACGTACTCCACTACATTTGTCTGTTAGAAGTGGGGAAACTGAGATGGCTAAACTGCTACTCGTATGTAAAGCAGATATAAATATAAAGGACATTTATGGATATACTCCACTACATGTGTCTGTCGCCAACGGGAATATGGAAATGACAAAGCTATTACTAACACATAAAGCAGATGTTAATGTTAAGAGCCGTTTTGATGTTACCCCTTTAGCTATGGGGATCATTAGAGGATATGAGAAAATTGTGGAATGTTTATTAGAGCACGGTGCCATCTTAGATACAGACAGATTCTCACAATACTCACTGATGGCTATTGCACGATATACATTAAACAAGAAAATCTGCTCTCTCCTGGAGTCTACAACAACAAGAGTCAAATTTACTCTCAGGCCAGAGAAGGTGGTCAGAGAATGTAAGTACTGAGATCACGTGACAATCATTGTTACATCTTTGTTGTAGAATTTTTTTTAAGCACTAGTGAAGATAGTTTCATTATTACCTGTGTTTTCTGGTACAGCAGATAGTTTCAGCATTACCTGTGTTTTCTGGTACAGCAGATAGTTTCAGCATTACCTGTGTTTTCTGGTACAGCAGATAGTTTCAGCATTACCTGTGTTTTCTGGTACAGCAGATAGTTTCAGCATTACCTGTGTTTTCTGGTACAGCAGATAGTTTCAGCATTACCTGTGTTTTCTGGTACAGCAGATAGTTTCAACATTACCTGTGTTTTCTGGTACAGCAGATAGTTTCAACATTACCTGTGTTTTCTGGTACAGCAGATAGTTTCAACATTACCTGTGTTTTCTGGTACAGCAGATAGTTTCAGCATTACCTGTGTTTTCTGTACAGCAGATAGTTTCAACATTACCTGTGTTTTCTGGTACAGCAGATAGTTTCAACATTACCTGTGTTTTCTGGTACAGCAGATAGTTTCAACATTACCTGTGTTTTCTGGTACAGCAGATAGTTTCAGCATTACCTGTGTTTTCTGTACAGCAGATAGTTTCAACATTACCTGTGTTTTCTGGTACAGCAGATAGTTTCAACATTACCTGTGTTTTCTGGTACAGCAGATAGTTTCAACATTACCTGTGTTTTCTGGTACAGCAGATAGTTTCAGCATTACCTGTGTTTTCTGTACAGCAGATAGTTTCAACATTACCTGTGTTTTCTGGTACAGCAGATAGTTTCAACATTACCTGTGTTTTCTGGTACAGCAGATAGTTTCAGCATTACCTGTGTTTTCTGTACAGCAGATAGTTTCAACATTACCTGTGTTTTCTGGTACAGCAGATAGTTTCAACATTACCTGTGTTTTCTGCACAGATGGTAGTTTCAACATTATATATGTTTTCTGTACAGCAGATAGTTTCAAGTGAATTCTTTAATCCGGGGCACAAGAAGAAAGATGCACTGAAGGAATGAAACAAGTTCAGAAAATAGACAGAAAAGTAAAAAGAAAAGAAAAGAAAAATAATCATGATAATATAAAAATTAGCAGAGTGTTTAAAATTTGAGAGAGTTGATGAAGGACAGCAAAGCAAGAAGACAGTGTTTTAAAGCTAAGAAATGCATGCAGGAGAGAATTAAACTCAGCAAGTTCTTGTGACAAGTATTTTAAAGAAAAGTAAAAGAAGGAAGAAAAGTATCTTTCATTCGGTGAGCGATGATAATTATTTGCCATTGTTCTATATCAGTGAAGACTCACAATTCACCAACAGATAACGATCAAATTAGAGTTCTATACTATCACGTTAGTACACATAAAATTGTTTAATATACTTTGTTATTTGTATATTTGACAATTCTCAAAGTGAATCAAACATTCAGGACTTTGATTAGAGTTAAAAATTGATCTCACGCTGTGTTATAATTCGTTCATGTTATTTCTCACGGTGCTCAGTCTGTCTGTCTATCATTCTATCACCTTGTTTTTCTTTCATTTACTTTCATCTACATTCACAAACAACAGACCGTATGGTCTGGTCAGGTTAAACAGCTACCTACTTCTTTACAGTCTCTCTCTGAACCTTAAGTGCCCAGGGCACTTCTTGACAGTATGTCATAGGAAATATTCACAAAGAATATAAAAAGGGACAGAACTCCAAGAGGGAGATAAACAGAGAACAGATAATTTCAACATTACCTGCGTTTTCTGTACAGCAGGTAGTTTCAACATTACCTATTTTTCTATACAGCAGATAGTTTCAACATTACTTGTGTTTTCTATACAGCAGATAGTTTCGGCATTACTTGTGTTTTCTATACAGCAGATAGTTTCAACATTACTTGTGTTTTCTATACAGCAGATAGTTTCAGCATTACTTGTCTTCACTGTACAGCAGATAGTTTCAACATTACTTGTGTTTTCTATACAGCAGATAGTTTCAACATTACTTGTGTTTTCTATACAGCAGATAGTTTCAACATTACTTGTGTTTTCTATACAGCAGATAGTTTCAACATTACTTGTGTTTTCTATACAGCAGATAGTTTCAGCATTACTTGTCTTCACTGTACAGCAGATAGTTTCAACATTACTTGTGTTTTCTATACAGCAGATAGTTTCAACATTACTTGTGTTTTCTATACAGCAGATAGTTTCAACATTACTTGTGTTTTCTATACAGCAGATAGTTTCAACATTACTTGTGTTTGCTGTACAGCAATGTCTGTGTTTTCTGTGTTTACCTACTACCTGACTGTATGTCATAGGAAATATTCACAAAGAATGTAAAAAGGGACAGAACTCCAAGCAAGAGATGAACAGAGATAGGAAAAAAAAACTTCCCTATATGAAACAAACTATGGAGTCCCGTAAAAACGTCTTTTTGTCCCTTGGACGCTGGGAGGGAGCTGACGAAGGAGACAAGAGAAGACAAAACATATTTGCCTGTTGTATAATAAAACTAAATACACCAGACTCTGATTAATATAAGTAAATGCTCTTGCATTGTTAACTCTCATAAAAGTCTGACAGTTTCTGGTTGTCCGTCCATGTTGCTGTTTAGCCTTCTTCCAGTATCTTCATTTAGTTTCTGATTTATTGGATATTTGATATTAAAATCAGTAAATGACTTATCTTTTCTTCTTACACCAGCATCAACTACAACATCAAATTCAGAAACAGCTTCGGCTATAGAGAAAATTAACCAGGGAGCATCAGTTCTGGCTACACAACATTTAGCAGATCAAAATCTCATGACTTTGCCACAGGCTTTTACTGCCGTATCAACAACTCAAGAAAATGGAGGTCCAATTATGTAAGTTTCTTCATTTGTTCTTGAATGTATGGTTGGCAGCCATATGTTTACCAGAAATGAAATTATCTTAAAAGCTTCTTCTTCTTCTTCTTCGTTCGCACTGTCTGTCTATATCTGCAGTCCTGTCTCTTGGATAAATGTCACTGTTTTTTGTAATTCATGTATGGAACCATAGAGCTTATCTTCTTTAGTGGTTTCACTGGGCCAGTAATTATTTCTCAGTGACTCATAGTTGATGCAGTTCTGGAGGATATGTTCCACAGTTTGGGGCACCTGGGCACATGTACACAGATTAGTAGTACCAACCTTAAACTTTGTATACATATGACTTCGGAGTCGGCTGTGTCCTGTTCGGAGACGGAAGATGGTGACTTGTTCCTTTCTGTTTAGCATGTGATAGTCATCATGTGGTGGTGTTTGTGGCTTCCTGTAGGTTTTTATCATGCTTTTCTTCTGATTATAAGTGATTGGTATGTCAGGTTGCTCCATTTCAGTGCCCTCTTTGGCTAGTTGGTCAGCTTTCTCATTGCCTGGTATCCCACAGTGGGAGGGAATCCATTGCAAAGTGACTCCATGTTGTAAGCCAATTTTTGACAAGGCATCCTTAAGGTCTGGTAGTTTGTTGCACTGAAGAGCCTCCAGTACTGATCTTGCATCTGTGAGAATTACTACAGGACATGTATCAATTCTGGAGTCTGATAGTTTTTCAACTGCAGCAATAATTGCCCTAACTTCTGCATCAAAGTTGTTGCAGTATTTACCAGTGGGTATGGAAATCTTGTCAATGGTGTTGTTTGGATATTCAATATATGCTCCTGCCCCTCCATTCTTTATGGCATTATGTGCAGATCCATCTGTATACACACGTATCCAGGTGTCACATGGATATTTGTCATCTAGAACACTAAGTGTGGCTGTTGATCTTACAAGACTGCTCTGCATCTCACCATTCTGCACACCTTTCACTTCAGTCTGAATAGATATCTGTGTATAATCTGCTTCTTTCCATGGTGTATGCTCTGGTACAGATGATAATGGAGCGACTACAGTTGGAAGGTCAGGTATCAGCTTACGCATACGCTTGGTCTGATGAATGAAGCTGCTTCTTTTAAGCCGTCCTAATGCCAAGTTATTGAATCTCTCCTTCAGGGGATGGCTTACAGAGCTAAGGAATTTTTCTCCCATGGTCATGACCTTTGTGTCTCTACGTTCCTTTAGCGCTTGAACACCAACTATTTTCTGCATTTCTACTATTGGTGTGGACCTCATGGCACCTGTGATAATCCGTAGTGACTGATTTTGAACCTTGTCTAGATTATGCAGCGTAGTGTTTGATGCTGTGCACCAAGATGTTGAGCCATATTCTAAATGTGGTAGAATACTTTGCTGATATACATTCTTGAGGATTCTTTCACTAGCTCCCCATGTGGTTCCACTCAATTTTCTTAATATGGCTAGTTTTCTTCTGGCTTTTGCTTCTGCACTGTTGATGTGTTGCTTCCACGTCAGTTTTGAGTCAAGAGTCACTCCTAAGTAAGTGGGTTGGTTGTCCATCCTTAAGGGTATTTCATTTACAAATATCTTACCTGCTTTCTGTTTAGATGAGAGGGTGAACAGAGTGGTACTTGATTTCTCTGTGTTGATACTTACACACCATTTGTTTGTCCATGATGTCAAGATGTCTGCTGCTCTTTGGAGTCTCTGTGTAGCAACTGTCGCATATTCATCTGTACACCACATGACCAGATCATCTGCATACAGTGCCGCTTTGATTCCATAGGGAAGTTCCTTGACCAGGTCATTAATGAATACAAGGAATAGTGTAGGCGAAAGGACTCCTCCTTGTGGTACACCGTGTCGCAGAAGTACTTTCTGGCTGTTGTGTCCATCCATTACTACTCTAGCTCTTCTATTGTGTAAATAGGACTTTATCCAGTTGTACAGTCTTCCATTCACATTGCAGTTTCTTAGTTTCCACAGCAGACCTTTTTTCCATACTTTATCAAAGGCTTTCTTCAGGTCTATCCACGCTGCTAGTACAAGGTTTTTCTCTTGGAATGCATCCTCAATCTCTTGAGAGAGATAGGTCACTTGATCTTCCGTACTGTAGTACTGCCTAAATCCTGCTTGTTGTGGAACGAGAAGGTTTTCACTTTCTAGGTACCATTTTAGCCTCAGGTCAATGATGCGTTCCATCATTTTGCATAGGCAGCTAGTGAGACTGATTGGCCTGTAGCTGGAGGCAGTATCACTGTTTTTCCCTGGTTTTAGCAGTGGTACCATGCTTGCTTCCTTCCAGATTTGAGGTAACTTACCTGTGCTCCAGCACATATTGAAAATATCCAACAGCTTTCCCATTGCTGCCATTCCCAGGTTCTTGATCATTTCATTAGACACTCCATCTGGTCCTGGTGATTTCCTTGGTTTCAGTTTACTAACTGCTAGGTCTAACTCACTGCGTGTGATTGGTGCATCCATGACCTCCACTTTTCTGACTTGTTCCTCCTCTTTCTGTGGCTCGATGCGCACTGTACGCTCCTTCTCTGGATGGATATCAATGTTGCAGTCCTGTGCAAACATGCGAGCAAAGTGATCTGCTACCTGCTTACCTGTAAGAGTTTTCCCATCCTCTATTAGTGTAACCTTTGTACTTCTTCCAGTACTCTCATCATTTAACTGTTTGATTAGTTTCCACAGTTTCCTTCCATCCTTTTCAAAGTTTAGGGACTCTGTTTTCTCTCTCCAACTTTCCCGTCTGGCTTGCAGCTTTGCTCTCTGAAATTTGGCCTTAGAATGTTGGTAATTATTGTGGTGTTCTTGGCATGGTCTATTTTCTGCTTGCTTTCGAGCTGCTTCCACGTCATCATGGAGTTTTCCCAGCTCACTAGACCAGTATGGTTTATAGTCCCTGCGAGCTCCTCTGGGAATGGTTTCACGAGCGGCCTGAAGGATACAAGCATTGAATTCCTTCACTATGCTGTTAATATCCTTACCTTCTATGGACAGCTGTCCCACCAGGGTACCTGTACGATGTCTGTACATTGTCCAGTTTGCTTTTTATAGTTCCATCTGGGGAGAGGGTTACTGGTGTTAAGGAGTTCATTTTCTATTGTCAGGAAGACTGGTCGATGGTCGCTACCTCCAAGTTGTTTTCCAACTTCACGTGTAATGTTCCACTTCAGATCTGGAGAGTGGAATGCCAGATCTGGTGTTGATTTTGTATGCCATGCCCTTGAGTAAAATGTTGGGGCATCCATTGGCTGGTTGATCAGGAGAAGTCCGTTATCATCCTGCCAGCTCTCAACTTCCTCTCCTCTCTTGTCTATGTGGTCATAGCCCCAGCTCTGGGAATGACTGTTAAAATCACCACAGACCATCAGTCTCTCTTTGTGTGGGATTGTTCCTAAAGCAAGTGGGCGGTCATTAGGACAGTAATAGTTAAGGAGGTGGAAATCTGTATTACTACTTTTTAGATGGATCATCTGGTATTCGGCTCCTTCCATGTACACTCCCACCTGACATGCGCTGATGTTATTCTTAACAAGTGTGAGTACTCCTCCTTTTCTTCTGTCCTGTCGGTCTGATCTAAAGCACTGGTAGCCTCTGATTTTAAAGGCGGCATCTTTGGTTAGGTATGTCTCCTGTATGCAGCATATACTTACCTGCTCTGCAAAAAGTATGTTCTCTAGTTCAACCTTTTTGCTATAGCCATCTCTAACACTGTTGACACCCTCAGCATTCCACTGCATTATTTTAAGTTCTTGCTTTTTGGCTATTTTCTTCTGTTGTATTTTTTGGCCAGTAGCTCTACTCTCATGTCTCCTGACTCCACAAGACGAAATGAGAGGACCTCCAGTAGCATTGGGTGGACCCTTTCGAGGCAGGGGGCCCGGCACTGCACCTGCCTGGTTAGTCTTCACAGGGCGAGCACCATGTTTGAAAACTGCAGATAGAGACATTTCATTAGCGATAATGCGTGTTACCCTGATTTTTGCGATGCGCCTTTTGGCTGGGTAACTCCGACTTCAGCACCTTTCCTTGCTAGGGCAGACTGTGGTCTTGCTCGGACTGCCATGAAGACAGTGTGGCTGGCCTGGCCAAAACTTTGTTTTCCAGCCCCTGGTGGCTGTACTTAAGCGCCTTCTCCATGTCAGATGGTTTGAGACAGTTCCACAAAGACACTCTGACTTTGAGATGAGGAATCTGATGAGTGCTTCAACGATATCCATTCCCCGCCACCTATAGTCTACTGGCTCTGTTTTGTTTACATCATTCTGATAGCCATTGTTGTAAAGACCCATAGGCTTGTCACGTCCTGGATTCATTGGTTTCACACCAGACTTCCCTCATCCCCGCCAGAGATCTCCATGTCCCCATCTGTCCACCAACCTGACATTACATTTTGCAAAAATAACAATTACAATTAGTGTTGATTGCTACAAGTTTCTGGGCTACAGAGGTAGGTCAGAGTTTTTAAGCAAACAGATCTATGTTCCCTGTCTCACAAACACTATGTTAAGATAAGTGTGCTCTTAACACAGTTGTTCCCAGGGGGATCTTAAAAGCAAACTGAGTGATCTTTGTAAGAGAAACAGACGTAAATATTTGTACAATCTTAGAGTGTCAATGGCTGTATAGTTTATTGATATATTTTACTGTCCAGGTATCTGAACTGCAAAGTTGTAAGTACAAACTAATGTTACATATGAGCTTTAGTGACATCTGTGTGAGTATGAACTATGGTTAATTGAGAGTTACTTGATTCAGCTCTTCAGTGGAATGAGAAAGCTGCTTGAGAAACCTCCAGATCTGTTATTCACATCTTGTTGGGAATCGATGAGCTAACATCTACGTTTTGTTTTTTTGCGAACTTTTGATAACATATTTAAAATTATATTGCAATACGTTACTCAAAATCCACTTTCTTGATTCCCTTCTGGACTTCTTCCTCCAGAATTTTAGTTCAGTGAGTTACGAACATGGGGTGGGGGGAGTGGGGGGTGGGGGTGGGTGGGTGGGGTGTGGCTTCCATCAAGACATTTCAGCAATGGAAAGAAAGTACGAGGACAAGGAGACTAAATCTATACTTGCTGACAGATGTTGGAATGAGACAAGAGATTTCCCAGAAATAGAATACAAACGAAAAAGAATCATATGTTATATTACATTCTCTCAATAAAACTTATATGAATGAAGTAATGAAGTATTTGGTTTGCTATGATGTTTAAATATTAACTATCTCGAAACTTAAAGACAATAATTTTTTGTGTCGTCATATTTTCGATGATAATTGATTAATTTTACAAAGGAAATAGATACATTTTTGTTACCGTGTTCTTTCACTTCTCATTAAAACTCTCAGTTAACATTAGAACATGTGGGGAAGTAAAGATTCCTTTCCTGACCTTGACATTAGTCAGTTGCTGAAACTTTTCAAGTACCTCAACGCTTCTCTTTTCTGTTTCATTTTCGGCCTTGCTTTTCTGATAAGTCGAGAATTGGAAGCAGATCACCCAGTTCATTCTGAGAAAGTCGGGTTTTCTCGACGAATCTGATTCTGGTATAAAATCAGGATCTTGTGGTGTCTTCATCGGACTCCAGGGTACACATATATGGTGGTACAGGAACAAGCAGATCACCTCTGTGTAGTACTGGTCATGTAGATGATAAGATATTGAATAGTTCAAGATTCGTCATCATCATCATCATCATCATCATCATCATCATCAGGTGTCGTGCCGACTGGGGTTAGCTATTATGCTGTTCCAGAGTACACGATCCTTCATGCATGCTATCAGCTCAGTTGGTGATCTCCTCTCACACCATCCCGTCAGACTGATCAGCATCATTTGTCTTTGTCTTCCTCTTGATCTTCTTCCTTTTATTTTCCTGTTATAATATTTTCAATGCCCCTTTTTTCTCATTGCATGTCCTATGAAAGTACATTGTCTCTCTCTCTTATTTTTTGACAAGAATTTTTGTCTCTCCAGCTCTTCTCATACATTCTTCATTAGTTATATTTTGCTGTCCAGGAGATTCGCAACATTCTTCTAATAAACCACATTTCTGCTGCTTCCAATGATTTTTGTGCAGACCTGCCTATTGTCCATGATTCACTTCCATATAACAAGATAGGTTCAATATAGCATTTAGCATTTTAGGACTCGTTTTCTAACATTCATTGATAAAGATTTGTTGGTTAATATGTTTCTTATTCTCTGAAATGCCGTCTTTGCTAGGCCTATTCTGTTCCTTTTTTAAGGACATGCATCTTTCCTATCGCAACCTATGCCTGTGAGACCTGGACAATTAACAAAACAGCTGAGAAGCACATAAATGCCTTTGAATGTAAATGCTATAGAAGAGTTCTCCAAATATCGTGGACACAAAAAAGAACAAATATATCTATACTACAAGAGCTTAATATTGAAGAAGGCTGGCTAGTAAAGAGGATTAAAGAGAGAAAACTTAAATATTTTGGCCACATTAAACGTCATGATAATTTAGAGAAGACCGTATTGGAAGGATACATAATGGGAAAAAGGAAAAGAGGAAGACCGAAACGAAGATGGCTGCAAGACATCGTTGATGATCTGGAAATGGATGCAGCAGCAGCAGGCCATCTTGCTCACAACCGAGAGGCCTACAGGAGTGCTGTTTGGGAGGCAAAGTTCCGCAAGGGACATGCAAAGGAATGAAAATTCTGTTCCTAATTTCTGTTCTGCATTTCCCATCTGAAGTTATTACTGCTCCAAGATATTTGAATTTCTGCACCTGCTTTACAATAGATCCATTTAATTTTATACTGCATGCTGGTGGATTCTGTTTCTTAGATATAACCATGATCTCTGTCTTTCTGATGTTCAAAATAAGGCCTTTCTGTTCACTTTCTTGGCCACTTTATCCAAGCGATTTTGCAGATTTTGTTGGTTCTCAGCTATCAGTACTGTGTCGTCAGCATATCGAAGGTTGTTAATATTGTATCCTCCAATTTTTATGCCTGGTTCTGTGATGATTGTTCTTAGAATATTCTCACTGTACAGAGAAAAAAGGTCTGGAGATAGTACGCATCCTTGTCGCACCCCTTGTTTTATAGGTTGATATTTTCTAGTTCTATTTTCAACTCGAACTGCTGCTTTTTGCTGTCAGTATAGATGTTTTACAATCCTCAGGTCTTTGGAGTCTATATTGATCTCTTCAAACATTTAATAATTTCATTATGTTTCATCTTGTCGAATGCCTTGGTGTAATCAATGAAGCATAAGTAGAGATCTTTCTGTACTTCTAAAGCTCTTTCTATTAGTGTTCATAAAGCATAAATGGCATTGTGTGTTCCCTTTCCTTCAACAAATCCAAACTGTTCATCTGTTATTTCCATTTTTATCTTTTTCCTTGTTCTTATCATAATGATTCTCAAAAGTAGCTTCGTTATGTGACATGAGAGGCTGATAGTCCGGTGATCATAACATTCCTTTGCACCTGGTTTCTTTGATAGTGCTATAAATGTGGATTTAATCAGGTCACTGGGAATATAACCACTGTTGTAAATGTCATTCAGTAACTTGGTTATTATTTTTATTCCTATCTCCTCTAGCGCCTCTATTTCTTCTATTGTTATATTATCAGGCCCAGTCGCTTTTCCTTTCTTAATGTGATTGATGGCATCTTTGATTTCATCTTCAAATATCGGTGGTCCATCACAGTTTTCAGTATCTGGTGTTAATTCTGGTCTTTCTCCTCCATATAGCTCACCGATGTACTCTGTCCACCTGTCCATAATGTCTTCTTTTCCCATTAACATTTTACCTTCTTTTGATTTCAGGCATCCTGTGGTATATTTTGTTTTCCTGCCTGTGAGTTCACTAATTCGTTTTTATGAGAGTCCTCTATTTGTCTGCACTATTCATTTAATCACACTTTCTTTGCTTCTCTGTATTTGCGTCTTATTTCTTTATTTATCTTGCTATATTTTCTTGGTTATTTTACACCTCCTCCTCTTGTCAATTAGTCCTAAGATGTCATTTGTCATCCATTTATTTTTATGAGCTTCTTTCTTCGGTGGCATTTTCTCGTTAACAGTTTGGTGGATAGAATCTCTTAACATTGCCCCATGTTCATGTATACTATTTATCTTTTCTCTTGCATTATATCAATTTGTTATAATAACTTTGTATTGTTCTCGCAGTTCTTGGTCATTTTTAAGGAGTCTGTATTCATTTTGATATTTCTCACTTTTCAGCCTGCTTTCTTTAGCTTTATTCTAATTTTTCCACAGAGTGTGTCATGGTCACTATTGCAGTCGGCTCCTGGCATGGTTTTTGTTGTCAGTAATGCATTCCGGAATCGTTTGTTGATTAATATGTAGTCTATCTGGTTAAAAGTCTTTTTGTCTGGGCTGCACCACATTGCCAGTCTTCGGGGATGTTGTTTAAACCAGGTGTTTCCTACAACCATGCTATGTATTATTGCCCATTCAATTAATTTACAACCTCTTTCATTCCTCTTCCCCAGTCCATAGTCATCAACGATGTCTGAAGTTCTTCCTTTACCAATTTTGGCATTAAAATCTCCCCTGACTATAGTAACTTCATGTGACTTTGTGTGTTTTAGGGCTGTCTCTATGTCATTATAAAATAGCTGTACATCTTCTTCAGAACTTTCAGATGTTGGAGCGTACACTTGTATAATATTTATGTTTATTGGTTGTCCTTTCAGTTGGGCTAGCAGGACTCGGTCCGAGATGTTCAAATATCCTACAATTGTCCTTGCTGTTTGTTCGTCAAATATTATTCCTACTCCTCGTTCATGTTTCTCACTTCCCGAATATATTATTGTATATTTATCAGAGTTTATCTTCCCTGCACTTGTCCATCTAACTTCACTCATTCCTAATATGTTGATCTTCATCATTTACATTTCTCTCTTTACATTTTCTAATTTTCCAGCCTGGAATAAAGTTCTAACATTCCATGTTGCTATTTTGAACTTGCTAGTTTTGTCACCAGTAGCTTGATGACAATCTGGCCTCACCTGTGGCTCGTGAGCTGCCGGACAAGGCTGTTCCAGAAGAGCATTCATTCACGTCGTTCATGACAAATCTATTACTCTGAATAAGCATAATTGTTCTTGGGAGCTACAACAATGGTTATCCGTTGCCTTCTGTCGGTTTATGTACAGACTGTCTGCCCTGTCCTACCCGTAAGGCAGCGGGAGCAAGAGGTTTTAAGGCGCCACTTACCCGCCTGGTATTCCCTTCACTGAGCACCTGAGGCATTTTATAGAAGTAGTAGAGCCACATACTACTCCACCTTGCTCTCTGAGTCTACCGCCAGTTGGTCCGCGCCTGCTTTTTTGGGTAAATCCTTATTCACACGGATCCTCCATATCTGGAGGACTTTCACCATCCGCCACCTGTGACGCGCTGGGTTGGGGATGGTCGTCCCAGCTTTACCCAGGTTCAATGTTGAATTCTTCTTCATCGATATTCCATGCTGAAGTGGAAATAACCATCACTTACGCCATCTGTAGACTCTTGTCATATCACGCATAAGGCGAGAACAGTCACTGTACCACCCATTGAGATTCATTGCGTTCCGTGACCTAGTTAATGTAAAAGAAAATCGTGAACTCATTCATGAGGACTACCGTTGAACAGTCTCTCACATCTATGGTACAAGTTATGGAGTCTGTCAGAAGATCCTCGCGGATAACCTGAGCGTGCATTCCGTTGCAGAGTCCCCAGTTCTTGACACTCGAAATAAATCTGCGATGTCTTGACGAGTTCCTTGAGTTTCTTGAGATGGCTAATGACGACCTAACATCCATCTCTGGGATCACCATTGAGTTTACAGCTACTATCCGCAGACAAAGCTACAGTCGTCGCAGCGAAAGACCTCGCGGTCAGCAAGGTCAAATAAGCTGCGGCAGTTCCAGTGTGGAGCAAAAGGATTGCGAATCTTTTTTTTTTCTTTATGTCAAGGACATCGTTCATAGAAAATGTGTTCCTCCCGGCAGATTTATGAATTCGACTTTTACTGCGACATTTTGGGGCACTTGACAGAAGATGTGTTATGAAAAGGTACATAACTATGGCACAACCGAAATTGGTGATAAAATCAGGAAAATTCACCCTTTGACATCTTCCTCAAGAGAAAACACTCTCTGACAGTAAACAACTTCGCAGTCGTCCGACATTCTTCCTACTCTCTTGACTTAGTCACTGAGACTTCGCCTTGTTCTCGAGGCTGAAATTCAAGCTGAAGTGGAGCAGCTTCGACGTCGTAGCTGAAAAGAGAACAGAATCACAGACGGTTTTAGAAGAATTTAGGAAACGGACTTTTGCGGTGCTTTTGAGACATGGATGAGGGACTAGGATAAATGTGTACGTGTAAGGGGATTATTTCAAAGGGGATGGTGACCAAATTTTAAATAACTAAGACTGTAATTCTTCTTTAAGGAGCAGCCCGACAACTTTCCGATACTACCTCGTACTTGAGTTTTAATGAGAAATGTGTAAGTATTATTTACCGTCAACTGAGAGTTTTACTGACAAATGAGACATCACCAGGAACTGTAAATCTGAACTGAGCAGCCTACACAGAATATACTTAGTTAAATGTTTGTTTTTCTAGAGTCTGGCCAAGACGGAAAATGGATCGTCTTGTTTTCAAAGTGGTCAAGGTTTCTGAGAATTATGGAATTAATGAATTCTGCCTCATATTCAGAATTTGAGATATTGTCTATTTATACCAAGACATCAGTTAGGAATAGCTTGTAGCCAGTTACTACAGCAAAATGTAACATAACATAGCGGTTACATTAGTGCCTTTATTCCTTGATCTATCGGCACAGTAGAGAGTGATATGTTCAGCAACACGCCTGGTCGCCTGTGAGTGAGCTGGCTCCAGTGTGACTTGACGTACAGATCTTGCTATGAGATTCAAACTCACCCTCTACTACATCACTTGTGTAACGTCTCATGCTTACACTAAAGTCAAACCAATATTTATAATGTTCCTACGGTTTATATACGACAGACAAAATCTATAAAATGGCGGTTTTTCTATAAGGTATTTATTCACTTCTTTTACATTAAGACATCGCATTTCTATTTTTCATTTACCCAGTTTACACAATGGCTTCTAATACACGTTTTACTTTATACATTTTTATCTTTGTTTTCTCCATTAGGGTCTTAAACATCAACCCCGTGTTTAATATCAGCATTGTGAACAAGGTCAGAGGGACAAATGTGGCTGTAGGTGGCCCTCTTACTGTTACTGACAGATGCAGATCATCTTCAACGAATGATAATGAGTTCAACGATGACGCTTTGATGGATACAGAATGAACAACATATGAACCTTGAAATAATTTCTATTGTCTGTTTATTTTCTTTTTGTTAGAGAAATATTACTTGTATTGTTGTTGTTCTTGCTGCTATTATTATTATTATTTATTATTTTGTGTCGTGAAGGACAGCGTTGGCGATCATATTTTTCCTTCTTGTGTTTTCCTTGCTGTTTTCAATCAATTCAGACGCTCCTCTTCTTTTTCCATGCCACTTGCTCAGTCCACTCAGGTATTTTTCTGTTGGCCGCTGCTTTTTTTTCCCCTGAACTTTCCAGTGATTACTAGATTCACTAATTTCTGTCTTCTCATGACATGTCTAAGAAATTGTGACCGCCCGTTTCTTATCATTTTATCCAGTTTTTATTGTTCTGAAACTTCTCTGAGGGCTCTTCGTCTGTTCTTCAACCTCTCCAGGAAATTTGTTGCTTCTTTCTCCAAAACCGCACCTCTGTTGCTTCTAATTTTATGACCACACAATAGTTAGTGTATAGTTATACAACTGTACACAAATCACTGCAGTAAAGCTGTGATACTAAAATGTAGAAACTAGGACAAATGTAGGAACAGCTTTATTATTTAACTATTACAAATTTGTGACGTTTCGGCGTGAGCCTACATCAAACAAAACCAAACAGGAAGATGAACCACAGAGAGGAGATAAAATATAGATTCTCATTAATTTTATGTAATTTTATGTAATTTAGATAATAAAAAATGAAAACAAATGAATGACTTATCTGAGATCTTGGAACCTTACTGAATTACGGTCTCTTGTATGTCACCAGGAGCATAAACAAAATGACAGTAGCATCCCCAGGAATTGTAAAACTGAACTGAGCAACCTGCACAGAATATACGAGGGGAAGTCACTAAGTAACTCGCAAATGCCTGTTACAAAATAAAAACAAACTAAATGGGACAGTAATTTGAAAACCTTTAATTTTTGAACCTATGTTATTCCCCTGTTTCTCAACGTAATCGCCAATAACATTGATACATTGATCCCATCGTGTAATCAGTGATGCAATCATTACCCATGGCGTAAAAATCAGGAGTCCGATTTCTGAACCATTTTTTACTTCTGTTTCCACCTCTTCGTCACTCGAGAATCTTCTAATTTTCTTTTGGGTTAACCGAGTCGTATGTGGTCTGGCATTGTCATGAAGGAGAAGCACAACTCTATTCAGCAGACAGGACATTTTCTTCGAATTGCATCCCATAGCATCGACATAACTTCACAGTACGATACAGAATTCACACTGTTACCATACTTATGGAACTTGGTTAACAACACTCCTTGATAATCCCAGAACACTGTCAGCATAACCTTCCCCGCAGAAGGCGTAATCTTGAATTTTTTTTTTTTTTTTGCGCATGGCGATGACGGGCGTTTCCATTGCATTTGAGACACGTTTTGATTCAGGTTGGTAGTGGTGCACCCAAGATTCGTCTCCAGTAATAATCCTTTGTAGCATGTCTTCACTTTCATATGCGTAATGACAAAGATGCTGCAATGACAAACCAAATCGGTTCATTCTGTGTTCATCATTCAGATCTCTGGGTATCCAATGTGAGCAAATTATCAGAAAATTCAATTGCTCATGCATTATTCTGTAGGCTAAGCCATGTGAACATCCGATCACATTTGCTGCACTGTCTATCATTACTCGTCTATCAGCTCTGATAATCTCATTCACACGTTGCACAGTCGCTTCTGCTGTAATCTGAACAGGACGGCCAAGTCGGACTTTGTCAACAGTTTCGGTGCGTCCCTGAGAAAATTCTTTTACCCAGTTATAGACCCCTTTGCGTGATAAACACTTTTCAGCACAAACTTTAATCATTTCCTTATGAATTTCCTCAACTGAATGTCCTTTAGCCCACAAAAATCACACTACACTTCTCTGTTCTTCTTTGGTACACACTAACAGTTGGGTAGCCATTTTGTTATGGCTTTCAGCATGCACACGTCACTCCCATCGCCCCCTACATACAACTATTATAAAGTTGGATGATGGTACTATCTAAGGATATATTTAAATACTACCTGATAACTGCCACTGATAAAATATTTCAATTTGCGAGCTACTTAGTGACTTCCCCTCGTACTTAGTTAAAATTTTGTGTTTGCAAAGAGCCTGACCAAGACGGAAAATGATTTGTCTTGTTTTCAAAGTGGTCAAGGTTTCTGAGAATTATGGAATTAATTAATTCTGCCTCATATTCAGAATTTGAGATGTTATCTAATTATAATATTTGTTTTTTCCGCCATCTTTATCTGAGTAAATAAGTATTCTCTTTTCTTATTGGTCTGTTCGACTAGTGTGTACAAGGTGAGCGTAAAGTCTTTCCCTGTGTCAAAGCATTGTATTAATATTTTTCATCCAATTGTTCGTCCATTATGATGATACCTGTCTTGATGTCATGTTGATATAAATGTCAGTTGTATGTGCTGTTGTGGCGTATAGTGAGATTAAAACGCTGTGTCACGTAATTCCAGACTTGGTGATTTGTACTGCATGTCAATGTATTGTTTACTGATTACATGCTCAGGATTTATGCATAATTAGCATACAGTATACCAAGGAAGGGAGAACATGGGTTGGCGGTCCAATGGGGGAGCTAGAGTGGCCTCGAGTACTGAAGTACATGGCAAGGGAAATGTTGGTCTGTAAATCGTCTTGAGAAAATATTTCTCCAAATATTTATAACATGCAACCTTGTATCAAACAAGTTTTACACAGACCTGACTTGTTTATTACTACTAGCCTTGGTTCCAGTTCTTTAATATTGTCATTTTCATTGACTATGTCGTCGTCGCTATTATCATCCTCATTATCAGAACTATCACCATAGATGACAAAATATTACCATTATTATTGCTTTTCACCATTATTATGTAGTCAACAAACCGACCAGTAGAAGATCTAGATGTGTGTCCTTATTGGACAACTGACGATATATAAGACGGAGTATAGACAGAGATAGAGATGAGAGCAACGACAGACAGAGCAGATGGACAGGTAGAGCCAATAGAAATTTAGGAGTTAGAGAATGAGTTTAGAACCAGAAGTAGTTTAGGATAGACAGAAGATAGTATTTCAAGAGTTAGAAAATGATTACTAGTAGTGTGTGAGAAATGGAGAAGATTTGATATTTCTAGAACTTTGTATAAAATACTTTTGGAGATGTCTCAGTTTGATGCCTGTGGATATCGTTTGACGAGAATTAAAGGTGAACTATAATTTGATTCAGGAAAAAACCATCTGAATTTTATAGTGACTACGAGTGTTAAGATTTCAGTCTTGCGGTGAATTATATAATATCATGTGTAGTGACATTCTGAAATTGTGAAGTGAACAGAAAGAACACGTAGTAATGTGTGCTAATAATTTACAAGTCACGAGGAATATCCAAAATGCCTTTTTCTTTATGCTCCTGGCGACATACAAGAAATCATAATTCAGTAAGGTTCCATGATCTCAGATCAGTCATTCATTTTTTTCATTTCTTTATTATCAAAATTACATAAAATTATATAAAACTATAAAGAATCTATACTTTATCTTCTCTCTCTGATTCTTCGTCCTGTTTGTTTGTTTTTCTTTGATGAAGGCTCGCAAAGAAACATTACAACTTTGTAATCGTTAAATAATAAAGCACTTCCTACTTTTTTCCCTAGTTTGCTAATTTTATGAAGCATGGTTCGATGTCATTATTTCATGCCAGTATGTTTTACTATGTCGTATTTCGTTATTAGAGATGTATTGTGCAGTTTTACAATAAATAAAATAAAAAAATAAATAAAATATAGAAAGAGATAAAGGTGTGAAGGAATTGAACAAATTCATTGAAATGAGTACGTGGAAATGACAATAATTAAAAGAACCAAACCAATAATTTGGTGGTATGTCTTTATCAAGAACGATGAAAATAATGAAACAAATAAATTAACATAATGAAACATAGCTGCCACAGTTTTATCTTGTTTGGGATGTCATGAAAGTAATGAGAACAGACTCAGCTATCATGTTTTAAAGTTTAGTTATTTCAAATCATAAATGTTTTACAATGCCATCATTTTTTTATGTCATCACATTTCATAATTTCATTATTTCATACTACATATTTCCCAGTGTCATAATTTCATACCACCATGTTTTACACATTTATTATTTCAGTTCTTCACGTTTTGTAGTGATATGATTTTATATCATTTTGTTTTACAATGTCATAATTTTATACTATCTTGTTTTACAATGTTATTATTTCAGTTCTTCATGTATTACAATGTCATAATTATATGCTATCATGTTTCGTAATGACATTATATCAGACCATCGTGTCTTATAATGTCATAATTTTATACCATCTTGTTTTATATCCATTATTTCAGTGCATCATTTTCTACAATGTCAGACTTCTGTGCCATCATGTATTACAATGTCATAATTTTATGCTGTCTTGTTTTATAAGTTACAATTTTATTTCTTCTCGTTGTGTAATGTCATAATTTTATGCCATCTTGTTTTAAAATGCAATATTTCAGCTCATCCGTTACTATGAATGGTTTATAAATTTCTTTCAAACTAAACCTGCTGATATTCTTGATATCACCTTCTTTTTACAGATGAGGCCTGGTTTCACTTCTCGGGTTATGTTAGCACACAAAAGTAACGTACATAAGAAACATTTTACACGAAGATATAAGAAAAGTATTTGCTATTAAAATGAAAATTAAACCTGTTCAAACTTGCATAGACGCACAAGGACATCACTTCCCACATGTTATAAGGTGCGTGTCTGATTAACTTATACTATGTAACATTTTTATCAGCACGCTTGATGGGCGACTCCAGCCACTACTACCATAAGTTAGGTAGATGTGGCTAGATATACCAGCCACTAAGATACTACTACCATACTGGAATCGATACTGGGATACTGCACACTGCTGACTTTGCAAACTCCCTGTGTGTAATATATATATATATATAATTGCTTTTTTCGCCATGTTTTTATCTGAGTAAATAAGTAGTTTATTTTCTTTATGGTCTCTTCGACTACTGGGTACAGAGTGAACATTAACGTATTTCGCTGATTTCAAATATTTATTAAACAAAAGCTTTGTTAAGTGCAGATTTTTTTTCAAAGTTTACCCCACCTTGAAAAGTTTCTTCTATGCAACTTTGTAAACCGACTGTCTAATAACATGGCCACCACCACGTTCGACTAGTTACCTCCTTTTTTATTTTTTGGGGTGGGGGGAAGGAGTGGAGTTGTGGAAGGTATATAAAAACAAAGTGTTCTGTTGACCAGTTCCTGACTTCTTCTTCTTCTTCGTTCGCATTGTCTGTCTATATCTGCAGTTCTGTCTCTTGGAAAAATTTCAGTTTTTTTTCTTTTGTAATTCATATATGGAACCAGAGAGCTTATCTTCTTTAGCGGTTTCACTGGGCCAGTAATTATTTCTCAGTGTCTCATAGTTCGTACAGTTTTGGAAGATATGTTCCACAGTTTGGGGCACCTGGGCACATGTACAAAGAGTAGTAGTAACAACCTTAAACTTTGTATACATATAACTTCGGAGTTGGCTATGTCCTGTTCGGAAATGGAAAATGGTGAGTTGTTCCTTTCTGTTTAGCATGTGATAGTCATCATGTGGTGATGTTTGTGGCTTCATTTAGGTTTTTATCATGCTTTTCTTTTGACTATAGGTGATTGTTATGTCTGGTTGCTCCATTTCAGTGCCCTCTTTGTCCAGACAGTCATCTTTCTCATTGCCTGGTATCCCACAGTGGGAGGGAATCCAAAGCAAAGTGACTCCATGTTGTAAGCCAGTTTTTGACAAGGCATCCTTAAGATCTGGTAGTTTGTTGCACTGAAGAGCTTCCAGTACTGATCTTGCATCTGTGAGAATTATTACGGGGCACGTATCAATTCTGGAGTCTGATGGTTTTTCAACTGCAGCAGTAATTGCCCTAACCTCTGCATCATAGTTGTTGCAGTATTTACCAGTGGGTATGGAAATCTTGTCAGTGGTGTTGTTTGGATATTCAATATATGCTCCTGCCCCTCCATTCTTTATGGCCATTGTGTGCAGATCCGTCTTTATACACACGTATCCAGGTGTCACATGGATATTTGTCATCTAGCAAACTAAGTCTTACAAGACTGCTCTGCATCTCACCATTCTGCACACATTTCACTTTAGTCTGAATAGTTATTTGTATATAATATGCTTCTTTCCATGGTGTATGCTCTGGTACAGATGATAATGGAGCGACTACAGTTGGAAGGTCAGGTATCAGTTTACGCATACGCTTGGCCTGGTGAATGAAGCTGCTTCTTTTAAGCCGTCTTAGTGCCACGTTACTGAATCTCTCTTTCAAGGGATTGCTTACAGAGCTGAGGAATTTCTCTCCCATGGTCATGACCTTTGTGTTTCTACGTTCCTTTAGCGCTTGAACACCAACTATTTTCTGCATTTCTAGTACTGGTGTGGACCTCATGGCACCTGTGATAATCCGTAGTAACTGATTTTGTACCTTGTCTAGATTATGCAGCGTAGTGTTTGATGCTGTGCACCAAGATGTTGAGCCATATTCTAAATGTGATAGAATACTTTGCTGATATACATTCGTGAGGATTCTTTCACTAGCTCCCCATGTGGTTCCATTCAATGTTCTTAATATGGCTAGCTTTCTTCTGACTTTTGCTTCTGCACTGCTGATGTGTTGCTTCCAAGTCAGTTTTGAGCCAAGAGTCACTCCTAAGTAAGTGGGTTGGCTGTCCATCCTTAAAGAATCATTTACAAAGATCTTACCTGTTTTCCGTTTAGATGAGAGAATGAACAAAGTGGTACTTGATTTCTCTGTGTTGATACTTACACACCATTTATTTTTCCATGATGTCAAGATGTCTGCTGCACTTTGGAGTCTCTGTGTAGCAACTGTCGTGTATTCATCTGTACACCATATAAACAGATCATCTGCATACAGTGCCGCTTTGATTCCATAGGGAAGTTCCTTGACCAGGTCATTAATGAATACCAAGAATATTGTAGATGAAAGGACTCATCCTTGTGGTACACCATGTCGCAGCAGTACTTTCTGGCTTTTGTGCCGATCTAATACTACTCTAGCTCTTCTGTTGTGTAAATAGGACTTTATCCAGTTGTACAGTCTTCCATTCACATTGCAGTTTCTTAGTTTCCAAAGCGGACCTTTTTTCCATACTTTATCAAAGGCTTTCTTCAGGTATATCCACTCTGCTAGTACAAGGTTTTTCACTTGGAATGCATCCTCAATCTCTTGAGAGAGATAGGTCACTTGAAAATCTTTATTGTAGTACTACCTAAATCCTGTTTGTTGTGGAATGAGAAGGTTTTCACTTTCTAGGTACCATTTTAGCCTCAGGCCAATGATGCGTTCCATCGTTTTGCAGAGGCAGCTAGTGAGACTGATTGGCCTGTAGCTGGAGGCTGTATCACTGTTTTCTCCTGGCTTTAGCAGTGGTACCATGCTTGCTTCCTTCCAGATTTGAGGTAACTTACCTGTGCTCCAGCAAAGATTGAAAATATCCAACAGCTTTCCCATTGCTGCAATTCACAGGTTCTTGATCATTTCACTGGACACTCCATCTGGTCCTGGTGATTTCCTTGGTTTCAGTTTACTGACTGCTAGGTCAAACTCGCTGCGTGTGAGTGGTTGCATCCTGACCTCCACTTTTCTGACTTGTTCCTCCTCTTTCTGTGGCTCGATGCGCACTGTACGCTCCTTCTCTGGATGGATATCAATGTTGCAGTCCTGTGCAAACATGTGAGCAAAGTGATCTGCTACCTGCTTACCTGTAAGAGTTTTCCCATCCTCTTTTAGTGTAATCTTTGTACTTCTTTCATTACTCTCCTCGTTTAACTGTTTGATTAGTTTACACAGTTTCCTTCCATACTTTTCAAAGTTTAGGGACTGTTTTCTCTCTCCATACCCCCAAAAAAAGGGGAGGGGTGAGAGAGAGAGAGGGAAGGAGAGAGAGACGGAGAGAGAGAGAGGGAGAGAAAGAGAGAAACCGAAACTTTTGGAAGTCCTCGCCCATCCTTACTGATTGATGTTATAAAAAATACTTTTAAACAGGAAAGGAGATGTTTTTTTAAAAAAAGTTCTATTGAAAATACAATAAGATGAGTGACAGAATTTAATTAATTAAAAAAGCTTTCTCGGCCGCAAGTTTCCTGTTGTAGTTCAAAGTCGCGGCAATCTTGTTCATGTTCTCTAGAATTCCTGGAGCCAAACCTTAAGGACACCCTTGTCCACAGCCACTTGAAGCAGAGCCTTACATGTTGGCACCAGAAAATGTAACCGCCCCCGCTGCGTTACCTGCCCTGTAGTCTGGGAAAGAAAAACGATCATCTTTCCCAAAACTATCCTCACTCTTCATGAGGGATTCACATGCGAGTGCCATAATGTGATATATGTCATCGTTTGCAAAAGATGCAGGATAACGTATATTGGTGAGACTGGCCTCAGATTAGGGGACCGCATGCAAAAACATCTGTACAACATCGCATGCTTCGAAACCAGTTCCAAATAATTTCAATGGCCCCAACAACAGAGGCAAATCTGATTTTCTGGTAACAGCCATCAAACAATGTCATGCAGATGATACAAGCCGCCTGGCGCTTGAGAACCGCTGCATTCAAAATTATGGGACGCTGGACCACACGGGTTAAACTCGCTGTTCAGCTACACTTAACATTCATCATGGTGCCTCTCCATTAAGCTTCACCCCTTTCTTACTTGTCACACATAGTCTAAAGCCTCCTCACAGCATCACTTTGCAACCCCTCTTCCCTAATCTTTTATTTCACCTTCTCCAGGCAACATTTTATCACTCTCCCTCTCCTCCACAGTTCCCCATCCACCACCCCCAATTACAACCCACCGACCACATGTCTCTATTTAAACAGTCTCCACGTTCTACTAAATCTATTCCTGACACACACCGCCGGACAAGCCACATCATACAATTTACAGCTAAGTACTCTATTTAATTCATTAATTTATGTATTTAATTTTTTTTAGTAGCATTCATGTGAATATATACTTTATCTCCTCTCTCTCTATTTCTTCGTCCTGTATGTTTTTGTATGATTAATGCTCACACTGAAACGTCACAACTTTGTAGTCGTTAAGTAATAATGCTGCTACTACTTTTTTTCCTTGTTTATACATTCTGGTGGCTCGACTAGTGTCTTTTCTCTGCAGTTTGGTGTTTCGGCTACAGTTTGTCGGTATCAGCTAAAGACAGCGATGGCTAGCGGCGCCAGCTTTGAAGTTCATAAGGAGGTCTGTCGATCCCTTTGATCTGGGAGCTTTGTTTTCACTGATGAAAGTGCATATTCTACTTTTATTAGCCGGGAGTTAAAAGAGTACAAATTACTTTGCCGAAGAAAATTATTTGAAGATTAGTGAAACGATGAAAACAACATGACAGTGAAGATAATAACAGCGACGACAAAGATGATAACGAAGATACTGCTAATGACGAGTACAAAAATGATAACGATATAACATAGCGCTTTGTAAGTTATGATTGTAGTATTATTGTAGCCTTGTATACTATGAGATTATTACTGTTATATTATTGTGTAATATTATATATCATTATTATTATTATTACTATTAGCACTTTATTATAGTTACGATTATTATCGATAAGAAGAAAGTAGTTATGAAACATTATTGAGAAAAGACTCTATTATACTACTCTACTATACTACTACTACTACTACTACTACTACTACTACTACGAATGACTGACAACTCACTACCAAAAATAGCACTAAGATAGACACCACAGGGGAATAGAAGTAAGGGTAGACCAAAAGAGACATGGAGAAGAACAACAGAGAGGATGTTGAGCAATAGAGGGCTCACTTGGGAAAGAGCGGAAAAAAAGGAAAAGAAAATGCGTTTGTGGAAAACCCTTGCGGAAACCCCATGTGCCTTGGGCACCTATGGCTCCGAGAGAGAGAGAGAGAGAGAGAGAGAGAGAGGTATCAGGATTGGGAGGGGGGAGGGAGGATATGGAAACAATTGGCTTGCATCAGATTAGATCGGGGACATGGCCGGCAATATAGGTCTTCGTTGTGCTTATATTAATTGTGCGTATTTAGTACTGTATATTCCGCCGAGCCCACCTCATGTGGTGTCGATTATGTAGTTGTGAATTAATCTGTGATGTTGGGTTCTTGTATTTACTTAACGATATGGAAATTCTCTGCATGGTTTCAGTGTGATTTATCGGTATATTGGACGGGCAACATGTATGATTCGTTTATTACACTTTTCATGTAGACTGATCGTGTGCTGCAGAAGTACAATAATGTGGAACTGTGTTATGACAGCGATAACTGAGGGGAATCTGTGCTATTGGATATTATATTCGTAGTGAAGGCTACGTGTAGGGCCAAGAGAGCCCGGGACTTCGGGTCCATTAGGTTTTCAGTACGCAAACATGGGAAGTCAGTATCATATGATACCATGCTTAATTACCCGGCATTGTATTAGAATTGTTCATACAATTGTTCGTCCATTACGATGACACCTGTCTTGATGTCATGTTGATATCAATGTCAGTTGTATGTGCTGCTATGGCGTATAGTGAGATTAAAATGCTGTGTCCTGTAATTCCAGAGTTGTTGATTTGTACTGCATGTCAGTGTATTGTTGTATTGATTAAATTCTTAAGAGTTATGCATAATCAGGATACAGTATACCAAGGAGGGGAGAGCCTGGGTTTGCGGTCCAATGGGGAGCTAGATTAGCCTCGAGTACTAAATTACCTGCCAAGGGAAATGTTGGTCTGTAAATCATCTTGAGAAAATATTTCTCAAAATATTTATAACATGTAAGCTTACATCAAACAAGTTTTACACAGGTCTGACCTGTTTATTACTTCTAGCCTTGGTTCCAGTTCTTTATTATTGTCATTTTCATTGACTATGTCGTCGTCGGTATTATCATCCTCATTATCACAACTACCACGACAGATGACAAAATATCACCATTAATATTCCTATTCACCATTATTATGTATTCAACAAACCGACCAGTAGAAGATCTAGATGTGTGTCCTTATTGGACAACTGACGATATATAAGACGGAGTATAGACAGAGATAGATATAAGAGCAACGATAGACAGATCAGATGGACAGGTAAAGCCAATAGATATTTAGGAGTTAGAGAATGAGTTTAGAACCAGAAGTAGTTTAAGACAGACAGAAGATAGTATTTAAAATTAGAAAATGATTATTAGTACTGTGTGAGAAATTGAGAAGAATTGATATTTCTGGAACTTTTTGTAAAATACTTTCGGGGATGTCTCAGTTTGATGCCTGTGGATATCGTTTGATGAGCATTAAAGGTGAACTATAATTTGATTCAGGAACGAACCATCTGAACTTTATGGTGACTATGTGTGTTAAGATTTCAGTCTTGCTGTGAATCATTTAGTATCATGTGTAGTGACTTTCTGAACTTGTGAAGTGAACAGAAAGAAGACGTAGTAATGTGTATTAATAATTTAAAAGTCACATGTCATAGCGGTCACGTGTTAACAATGCTGTATGGAAGTGCATTAGGTTGATAACATTTAAATGGCCAAAGTGTGCTGCTAAATGTGACAGTCGCCATCACTCAAAGCCCAGCGATATCATCAGAACACTAAAGACAAAATATAAATTCAGAACCTTTCAATATTATAATCTTATCTTACATCTTATATCCGTTCCGTTCCGTTAAACGTCATATAGGGCTCGCAAAGTAGTTCGCCAATTTTTCCTATCTCCGGCGAGTCTTTCAACACTCATCAAGGATTTTATGCCTGTTAATTTGGCCTCTCTTAACAATGTCCTCTTCAGAGTTTCACGCGGTCTGCCTCTTTTTGTTTGGCCTGTTGTGTTCCAAATGACAGCTTGTTTTGGGATTCTCTGATCATTTCTTCTCATCACGTGACCAACATATGTCTGTCTCCTTTTCCTGATCACCCATGAGACTGGTTGTTGTTCAGTCATCTGTCTTATCTCTGCATTGTTCTTGAGTTCGTTCCACTTGATGCCGAGTATTTTCCTTAGGCATTTGTTTAAATATTATAATAGCGTCATATAATCAGACATTCTTAAATTGTTAAAATGATTATGAGTTACAACGTCGAACAAAACTAGCAAATGACCACAATAAAGATAAAAGTAACATTTTTATTACTTGTTACTTATGTTATGAAGAAAGGTGAAGCACTGACTTATTATTATTATTATTATTATTATTGTTATTATTCCTTTTAAATCTCCCTGGAACTACAAGCTTGTTTTATTTGCAGTCTACGCTGTGGAGATATTGAGGTACTTTATCGTGTCGGATTGGGAGTGGCTCACAGCTGTGGAACTTTTGACGAAGTAAGGATCCTGGAAACCGGGATGGTAGGGGGGTGAGATTTTCTCCAAAATATAAAGTTCAGTGGCGCGGTGCAAGTGGGAACAATTATCTAATTAAATTAACTAACATTTAATAAGTCACCTACGCCACACGATCCCATCTTTTTATATTAGCATATAAAGCAAATCAGAAGTTCGGAATTTTGCTTACCTCATTTATACCCTTCATATCTCCGTGTCACATTCTGACAATTCTCGCAATATTTCCAACTATTTCATTGTTATTGCATTTGAATTTGGTCTATTAATAAACATACAATGTGTCCTAAATAAAGGGAAGAGCCCTTCATCTCTCATTTATTTTCAGTCAAAAGCTATAAATGATTAAGTTTAGTGGGAAAAAAGGCACGTCGAGAGCCCAGACCGAACCAAGACCAGGCTGATGTTTGATAAATGCACATTGTCATCCAATCAGTTAACAGCCGTCAACATGGAGCCAACACTCACTACCAGCAGATAACATTACAGTTTGCTAAATGCTCACGTGATGAAAGTTAACATTTTTTAACATGAAAGTATTTTTTTTATTTTAATTGTACAAATTGTGCTTTTAGACGTAGCCTACTGCGCCCCTGGTAGTACAAGCATAATGTTATGGTTTACGTGCACTGGGATTAGTGGGGTAGGGGTATCCCCCATCAAAGGAGAAGTAAGACGCCTCCTTACCTCCGTCAGTCTACGGGTACTCGCTTTACTGTAGTTTTATCTTCTTTACGCGATCTGGACCAACCTGCTACATCTCTGAGGTGTGTTTGTGGGTGGGGCGCTCTAGGGGCGTGGTCTTGTGTGCGAAAATATTTTTTTGATGGGGGTAATAATAATAATCTGTTATTTATATGTTGTTTATATTGTTCTGATTTGTTATGGTATGGTTGGAACGTGATTATACGACTACACACCGAAAAACGAATATTACACACATAAAAGGAAAACACAATTAAACAATTATTCAAATTATCATAAGCTTCTATTGTTAAAATCTTCATTTACACAGTTAGCAAAATCAACAAGTGAATCATCAATTATTATGTTATTCATCAGCTAATATCGTTAACAACATACTCATTAAAACGATTTCATTAAATATTCAGATTCCTATATTATCTTGATCGACAGTGAAACTTCTAAGGAATCAGTTTAACCCCTTGTAGATAATCATACAAAATCTCTTCTTCTTCTTCTTCTTCTTCGTTCGCTTCTACCACCACGACCGCACTGTGATCCTACTGAATTTACGCCTGTGATCCTCGTTAGGATACAAAATCTCTAATCTTCATCATTAAGTGATTGAGTATCTGATGTATTATAAGGAACTAACTGCCAATAATTTTTATAACATACGTATTCATATATTTCAGCAATACGTATTTATGTGCACACATGAGCAAATCATTGCACGTTACCAAAACCTCTAAATCTTACATAGACAAATATGTTACATAAGAATTATAATTATTCATGTATCCTTCGGTTATCCTAATCATACCTAAGGGAGGTGGGATGGATCGGAGGAGTCAACAGCACAGCCTTGTACGCGTCCACATGATAGAAACGTAAACCCCAACAATAACCTAACACTAACATGTTTATCCATAGACAAAATACACTCTCATTCGCTCTCGAACGTTAACATGACCTCCCCCGATCCGCTCAGCCTACAAAATCCCGACCTATTAAAATTCTATCATGTTATCTTTATATACTGGGCCAGTAATCCGATATTTTCTCAGAGTTGCACACCTCTGAAAATTGACAGTAACTGATCCATTGTTCTTGTTAAGGTTGCCAACCAATTCAGGTAACTATGAGTTTATCTATTCTCTACACTCGGATATGTGTATGTATGTGTTGGGTGGTGGGGGGGGGGGGGGAGGCAGGGAAAAGACTGGGAATGACTATTCTACGCTGTATGTTCTAGTCAGTTTCTGTCCCTGATCAAATACACCAGGCAGTCACGGCTTCTAGACAACTTAATGTGAACGATAAAAATCTTCAGTTAAACCAGCTTTCGACGTCAACTGAGCGAGAAAATTCTAGACAGAATTACATTTCGTCCACTCCTTGAGCGCCTCTGTTCTTTAAAGCTAGTCAGAACTTCTGATTCTCAAGTCACTTGGCTCTTGACGCTCACACATGTACTCAGTGTCTCATATCAGCTTGCTTTTGACCAGCTGACCTTAGCCAATGAATAAGTTGCTTACATTTTCAGTGTTGTTAGCTCTTTTTGTTTTAATTTCAAAGAGATCCAGTTAAAAACATAAGAGCCAAGAAGTTAAACTATTTGATCGTATCATGTGACACGATAATGGACTAGGAGCCATACGTGACAGAAATGTTAGCAGAAAACAAAACATGGACAACATGAAAAGATTCACAAGATATAGGGAGGTGGAGGGAGAGACAGACAGACAGACAGATAGACACACACACAGAGCACAAACTAGAGATCAGTTACTCCATTACATTCAGTCTTCTTAGAAAGACGATAAAGAATGTTCATGTTAACAAAGTTATGGACCATTTCCACCGAACAGAACATGCGCCATACATGTAATATTCATATAACCTACAACTAATATATAACATACATCTTAGACGCTGCTATTAAAATCTCAAAGTGCATTTCTATACACCATGTAATGATAGTGATAGGATGAACTGGTGAATCATGCGCACCCATTTACCAACAATTATGTACAGAAATAACAGAATTTATTATAAAATGTGTTTGTAGAAGAAATTTATTTCACATTTATCAAACATTTCACATAGAATTCCTTTTTCTCGCCATATAAATAAGTATTTACATAAATGAACATATAAAATCTAGATTTACATTTCTTTTCGCAGAAAGTGCAGTATTTAGTTACATTTACAGAAAAAATACAACAGTTAAAAGCTTTATGATATATGGACCTATGCAGGTCCCAATTCCAAGATAGTCAACAATGTCAAACCAAACACACACACACAAAAATTTAACCAAAAAAGATTTTTAAGGGCATGCATCTTTCCCATCGCAACATATGCCAGTGAGACCTGGACACTTAACAAAACAGCTGAGAAACACATAAATGCCTTTGAATGCAAATGCTACAGAAGATTTCTTCAGATATGATGGACACAAAAAAGAACAAATATATCCACACTACAAGAACTTAATATTGAAGAAGGCTGGCTAGTAAAGAGGATTAAACAAAGAAAACTTAAATATTTTGGACACATTAGACGTCATGAGAATTTAGAGAAGAAAATCTTGGAAGGGAACATAATGGGAAAAAGAAAGAGAGGAAGAACAAGGCGAAGATGGCTGCAAGACATCGTTGATAATCTGCGAATGGATGTATCAGCAGCAAGTCATCTTGCTTACAACCGAGAGGCCTACAGGAGAGCTGTTAAGGAGGCAAAGTTCAGCAAGGGACATGCAAATGACTGACTGACTGAACGAGAAAAGTATGATAGAGCACAGCGCTGTATGATTAGACTAAAAAACATTGTAGATACAACACTTTGGACATAGACAAAGCTTTTTCTATAAATAAATAAATACATGCTTAAATTCAAAACTTATTTATGCAAAAATAGTCATATACACGGTAATTGTATGCAAGGACATTCAGTAAACAATTACGACCACAATTTCCTCTATTGTTTCTTGACTCTGAAAATAGCTATGAAGTAAATTCCAAATTAAAACCTCGAAAACATTGTGTTGTTGATAACTTAACAATTAAATTAGTTACAGAGGAGTCAGTCATTTGCATATCCCTTGCGGAAATTTGCCTCCCTAACAGCTTTCTGTAAGCCTCTCGGCTGTAAGCAACATGCCTTGCTGCTGATGCATCCATTTTCAGATTATCAGCGATGTCTTGCAGCCATCTTCGCCTTGATCTTTCTCTTTCTTTTTATGATTATGGAGGAGTCTTCTTCTTCTTCTTCTTCGTTCACTTCTACCACCAAAAACCGCACTGTGAACCTACTGAATTCACACATGTGGTCCTCGTTAGGTCCGGTGGTCCCCTGTGTGGTCCAAAATAGACCACATGAGTTCCACGAAGGACCACAAGGGGTTCAGAGTATCACAGTGCTTTAGCCTGTATTCTTGGTGGGTCTCGGAAGCGGGATTGCGTGACACCGTGGTTTTCATTGCACCAGTTTGGTCTAGGGTTGGACTTTCTCACCGGAAGACCTCGACGTGTTTGGAATATCAGTGCATCCCCGCTGGGTGAGAGGCGTTAGCCCACCCAGGACAGAGTTGGACTTTCTCACCGGAAAACCTCGACGTGTTATGAGATACCCGTGTATCACCGCCGGGTGAGAGGTGGTTGCCCATCCAGTCCAGGGTTGGACTTTCTCACCGGAAAACCTCAGCGTGATTAGGATACGCAGACATCCCCGCCGGGTGAGAGGTGGTTGCCTATCTAGACTTCCCTGGTCCAGTGTCTCCGACTTCAGCATTTTGCGGTCGTGGCCGCTACCCTTCCTAGTTGTGACCAGGATGGAGCTTTTGTCCAGGAGGACGAATCCTCGCCACTAGTGACTTCTACCCCTGGGTTGAGCCGGTTTAGGCATTTCCCAGTATGGGCATGTTTGGGACGGGACCGACCTCTAGGGCAGAGGTACTGTGACATTCATAGCCTTCAAGATTCACCCCTGGTATGAGCCGGTTTAGGCAAAATTCACCAGTATGGGTGTTTATCAGGCGTTACCGACCTCTAGAGCGGAGGTGGCATGACATGTCTAGCCATCGAGTTCCACCCCTGGTGTGTGCCGGTTTAGGCATATTTCACCAGTGTAGGTGTATTTCGGACGTAGGCGGCCTCTAGAGCAGAGGTGCCGTGGTATAGCTCTCGTAGCGATACTACTGGACATACCAGGTTAAACTTCACTTTCCACCACCTTTTCCCATCGGCTCCGCACAGCAACCTTTATTTCCGCATTTACTTCCTTAACCGGGAGGAGCTTCACTCCACGCGCGGCATTTGAAAAGTCAAGCCAGCAGTGACTTAACCTCTGGGACAAACCGGTTCATGCATTTCACACGATATGACTGCACTCAGGACGTGGCCGACCTCCAGACCAGAGGTGCCGTGATTTGACTGTTTGCTTCGCTTTATTCTTTCAACCACCTTTTCCGCAGTGATGCTGCGCGGCAACCTCATTTGCAAATTTCTTCATTGGCCGGGAAGAGCACCGCTCCACGCACGGCAGCTGAAGATCTCGCCAACAGCGGATTATGGAGGAGTGTATCCTCATTTATTCTGATTAAATCTCTATTTCCACCATTTTTACACTATGCAGTATCTCTTCCTTTGTGGTAGGAGTATCGCTTTTCCCCACTCGCTTTCTGCCTCACGAAAGCCTCGTTGTTTCCTGTTTGTAAAAATATTGTATCTCAAACCTAACGAAAGCACATTAATCTAGGACTAAAAAAGGACTTATATTTCAGTTATATATACTCTGTATACTCCACAATTATATATACTCTGTATACTCCACAATTATATATACTCTGTATACTCCACAATTATATATACTCTGTATACTCCACAATTATATATACTCTGTATACTCCACAATTATATATACTCTGTATACTCCACAATTATATATACTCTGTATACTCCACAATTATATATACTCTGTATACTCCACAATTATATATACGCTGTATATTCCACACTGGTCTATGGCGAACAAGCCTGGATATCAAATACGAAAGCTGGTTTTTAAAAAATGAACCCTTCGAAAGCACCTTCTAACAGAAGTAATACATTTAAAAGCTTTCTAGGGCAGAATTC